>JAEQBH010001461.1:1200000-1758226 GCA_016808115.1 Tetrastigma voinierianum
TCTCTTTATTTCACCTCTCTCTACTGCTCCAATCTCATGGAAAGAATGCAGTTTTTTATCCTTTTTATCCATCTTGTGCATAATAGCATCTAACTTTGCTTCCATGGCAATCATCTTGTTAAGCTCAATGACTCCACTCCCTCTTGCTTTGTTGTAGCTCCTTGTAAATTCAGATGGAGCTTTCATGTTGCATTTGGCTGGAGTGCGCTATCCGTCCCTTACCTCCTCGAACTTTTCCTCTTGATGCCCCACGGTAAGAAGCATACATGATACCCTTAGAAATTATCATTCAAAGAGTGATAGATAATATCCATTTGTGTCTTTGAATCTATACCGTATAGGACATCTCTTGATGACCTTTATGCCTTTCCCATGCAATCTACAAGCTTTGATCCTCCCCTTATTGGAACAACATGATTTCCCTTCTTCTTTCGGTTGTGAGGATGGGGGAAAAAATGCGCCTAAAATGCTTCCTGACTCTTCATGTATCATTGAGCCATATGGTAATGATTCAAACCATGTAGCTCTGATATCTCTTGGGAAAGGGAAGAGGTGTGGCTTTATCCACCTCTGGTCTCACACATTCGGCTCACTTGTGTTTGCCGTCACGAGAAATGCGAGGTGTTCATTAGGATCTTTAGTAGGATGACCGATGGCGATTACCAGAACCATGGTGATCAATCTTTGGTTTTTGGCTCAAAGTTGACCCGGCCTCTGGCCGGGTTGTCATTGTTGGTATTACCTTGGATGGCGGGCCTCCCGAAAATCCTCCACTGTATCTTGAATTGGAGGCCTTTCTGTTGCTCTTTCTTGTTCAACTGTCTAATCAATTCTTTCATCTTCCATGGTTGCTTTTTCTGCTCTGCTTACTTTCCTTAAGCTTCTTAGTGTTCTTTCCAATTCAAAATCTACAGGAGGCAGATTTGATTCTAGCTTCCTGTGCATTCATTAACCTTATGAAATGGAGACATATTGAGATTAATCAGGAACAATGGTATCACAAATCATATATCCTTTAAGCTCTCTAAAAGATCATTAGCTTATGCAGCCATTGTTATCAAAACTGTTTTTGTGCATTTCTTTTATAAAATAAAGAAAATGTCAGAATTAGCACCCCATCTCTTTTGTCGGAATATTGGTTATTCAAATCCTTTCAATCCCAGGCAATAAGCGCCTTAAAACTTGTTTGTACGTATGAAGATATAGACTAAACCACTCAATTTACACTTGCCACAGGGGCCTTACAATTCTCCTGCATTTATGTCAAAGTTGAAGAGGAATTGTTTGAAAATGAATAAAAGCGAATTTATGTTAAGATTAATAATGGGATTAGTCTATGACACTTTGCAAGATACCACAGTCATTCAAGTAGTAAAAATTTGATGTAAGTCGAGATATCATTCCCACGAGAGATTGTGAGAATTTGAAGTTCGACTACTGACTACTCGAATCCATTCTTTGAACCTGCATGTGGCAGTTTCTCGAAACTAAGCCCAGAAAAATCAATTTTTACGGAAAATACATAAAAGTAAAAGAAAGTTGAATTTATGATAATAAAACAAATAACAATATATATATATATATATATATATATATATATATATATATTGGATTGAATCGATTCTTTGTGAAATAGACACTATCGGAAATGCGTGAAACAACCCAGTTTACACCTGTCGTGCATTTTACTACATTTATCTTGAATTTAGTTTGTCAAGATACTTTAACAATGCAGTTGGATTTCTCTATAATTCACTGACTAGAGGTCCCTGCTTCTCTCGAAGAAAAGGGTCTAACCAGTTACTTGTGTTCTGCACATCTTTAAAAGATCTGGATATTTTTCTTTCTCAATACTTCATACCCATTTCTTGAGACTGCAGATCTCTTGCTTCCCAAGTAAGGGTTGTTGCAAAATTTCTACAACTTGATTGATAACTCATCCTTTAAATCTAGTGGATATTTCCATTCCCTTTATTAGATCTCAGCTAACACATGTTCAAGAGCTTTCCAAAAGATTAAGGTGAAATCTTTGATTATTTAAATTGATAAACATTCCCCTCCAACATCAATTATGAGTGAATTGGGAATTTATCTAAGTGAACTCTCGGAGCTCAATAGTTCTTCAATGGTAGTCTAACATACCCACCAAATGAATGTTCCCAACTATCAGGAATCTCTATCTCTGTGTCACTTAGAGGGTCTCTTGAAAATCGAGAGCGGGATCTACCTTGGAAGGTATTCGATACTCTTGTGGGAGCAGAGGTCCATTCTTCTTACATCAATTGCTTAACACCCAATATACTGCGGTTTTTCGGACATGTTTGAGTTTAATAAAGTTAAATATGAATTTTTGAGGAAATAAAACAGAAACCGAAGTGAGATAAAAGGGTAAATATGTAATTTACCACTTGAGGACCTAGTGGTCATAAAAGGGAAAGACTAGGGGTTAAAATAGAAATATACCTAGCAGTTTGTAAAAAGAGAGGAATTGAAGGACTAAAGTGAAATAAATGAAACTTGCCAAAAATGGGTTTTTAAGGGTGAAACATGGCTAAGAGAGCTTGGATTTAAGACCAAATTTTTTCTCATTTGGGAAGAAAAAAACCGTGGAGAACAAGAAGAAGAAGGGAAGGAGAAGAAGAAGAAGAAGCCAAGTTTAAGGTATGGAATTGTATGGATCTTTGGAGTTTTGTATGGAATTATGAATTTTGTATGGGATTATGTGTATTTGGACCATGGTAGGGATTTCTATGGTTTTCAAACCTAGGGTTTTGTTAGGATTTTATCCTAACCCTAAAATTATTGAAAGTAAGGTTGGTAAAAACTAAATAGTACAAGAAGAATATGGAATCCTCCCTTTGAGGTTGAATTCATGGTTTAATTGAAAAGTAATGGAGTTTGGGTTAGAACAAACCCTAACTAATCCTTGTGTTTGGTTTGTGTATGGGTTATGACTCATATTAGAGTTGTTTTGGGAGTAATTCATGAAAGGTTTTTGAAGAAAGATATGTATTGAAAGATGATTTGAGTAGAATAGAGGTTACAAGATGAATATGAAGTGGTTTTGATGTGTATATTGATTATTGAGTTGATTTGGGTACCAAAATATGGAAAAATGAGAGAAAAACCACCTTTTACGGTAAGAATTTCGAGGGTGAAGTGCGGGTACCAAGCGAGAGTGGTGTGAATAATGGGTGTTAATCAGCTGATGCAGTACGATGCGGTCACCGATTGTTCTATTTCGGACTAGTTTTATTATTGTGATCATAACTTGGTCATTTCTTATCCGATTTGAGTGATTCAAGTGGCTGGTTAAACTAGACTTCAAGCAGGACAAAACACCCTGAAATAGGTACCTTCAAATTCTGACTCTATGTGTGAATTCCTTTGAAAGTGAAGTATGTTCAAGCCAATTTCTGGTTCTACTTTGAACATAGAGTAGTCCCGGTTGTTTGGGACATTTCATGAGTTTCGGTGCTCCGATTTGAGTGATTCCAGTTGGAGAAGAATCCTTAGCACCTTAGTTGCAAAGGCGTATAAAGAACCAATGTCAAATATGGAGTTAAGACCCTTGAAAATGGGTATTTCAAACTGTCCCTAGTTGTAATATGGGAAAAATGACTAGTTTGGCATGAAAATGCCATAACTTGAGTTCGGATGATTCAATTGGAATGATTCCAATTTCTAAACCTGATGAATTCATAGAGGAATAAGAATACATGAATGAGGTGTGAATACATAGGTATCATACCGTACAAGTATATAAAGATTCCATATAACAGGCGTGAAACAAAGAAGAAATATAGGAAATACAATATGTATAGATGTGTTGCATGAAACATGAGTATGATATGAAGCATGAAAGCGAATTGAAACATGAACATAGACATGAAGAAAGCGATATGTCGCGAACCACGGAATGTATGATTAGATAGGTTATGAGTTACGAAAGACATATGATAGTATGACTACCTACTGTGAATAAAGAATGAGTGGGCGTTACGATTGCGGTGCCGGCACTCTGCTAGTGTTACGACACTCATTACGTGGCGAGCACGTGATCAGTGCTTGAGCGCTCACGCTGGCGCTCGACGCCACATTGCGTGGGCAAGCGCGTTATGATGAGTGCCGGCCTCTGCTAGTCTTCACGGCTTACGCCGTTGCATTAGGCGAGCGCGTTTTGATGGTGCCGGTACTCCGCTAGTCTTCACGCCGCCACGATACGTGGCGAGCCGCGTTACGTGATTAACCCGGCACTCACGCTGTCTTCACGACACCTACGTCTTGTATTATTCACCTTGGTACTTATTGTGCTGTGTCCTACTCATTTCTTATGATTGGTCTGGGTAGTGAAACAGTTATATGATAAGACTCTGAATAAAGAATAAGAGTAAAGAAATGAACATGGCAAAGATCTAACTATACCTACGGGTACCTCTATATCTGTTATGTAGTACATACGGGTACTTTTGTACAAGTAAAATCTCTGTAGTACCTACGGGTACTTCTGTATCGGTAATATAAGTATAAGTTATGTAATACAAGTATAAGATCCAAAATACAAGAATAAGCTCTGTAACACAATTATAAGATTCGTAAGACGAGTATAAGATCCGTAATACAATTATAAGATCCGAAATACAAGAATAAGCTCTGTAACACAAGTATAAGATCTGTAAAGGCAATTATAGCTAACAAGTAATACAAGCATAAGATCTGAAATACAAGAATAAGCTCTGTAACACAAGTATAAGATCCGTAAGACAAGTATATGATCCATAATACAAGCATAAGATTTGAAATACAAGAATAAGCTCCGTAGTACAAGTATAAGATACGAAGTACAAGTATAAGTTCTGTAGTACCTACGAGTACCTCTGTACAAGGATAGGTTTTGTAGTACTACAAAATGCTGAGTATAAGCTCACGGATAAAGGATAAACTCGATGAAATGCTCCTGATACCTAGTATGAGCATAAGTTAATAGTACCCTACGGGCACTTTTAAATAAAAAATAAGGTTTGATATAAGCCGCAGTATGTGTCTTTTGGGACATTTGAACAAGTAGTACCAGGGTACTTGAGTATAGAATAAGTTCACTTGATACCGGAGTATACGTTACGTAATATCTCACGTAGTACCTACGGGTACCTCCCAAACAGTGTAAACTCCGTAGTATAAGTATAAATACTATGGAATATAAGTATAAGCTTTGTAGTACCTAAGGGTACTTGTATAAGCATAAACTCACGTAACTCCTACGGAGATCACGAACAAATTATAAGATAGATAGAAATATGAGTATGTGGATAAGTACCTCTGTACAAGTATATGTCTAAGCTCATTACCGTGTCACGAAATATATAAGTATGTCTACGGAATAAGTATAAGTATGTGGAGTCAAGGTAAGTATAAGTTTGCTATCGTATAAGTTCGATTATCATTATCTGAGAGATCTGAGGTCAGATTACGAAGGATAAAAATTAATGTATGTAAATTTGTTATATGAATTCATGAAGATTCTGATATCTGTCATTGTTATATGTTTATTGTAATTCAGTATAAATGCATATTATCTTAGGTATAAGTGCAGATATGTTTCCCTTTAGCGTAAAAACAGCACGGGTTTTAATCCTCGTAGGTATAGAAGCCCCGGGACAAGCTGCGATCTTAGCCTCTGACTAGGCTAGCACACTAGTAGGGGTTCATCACAGTCGGTTCTGCGCTCTGAATATGTAATTGAAATGTAAAGTTATTTTTGTATATGTATAAGTAAATGAGACTCAAGACTGTATGTATTGGTACTGTAAACACCACTAGGTGGTAGTTTTATTTTGTATATGATATTTTGATTATGTTATAAGTTCAGCTTTGAGAAAAAAAAGAAAAAACAAGTAAAGAGTCCCAGTATAGAGTCTCGCGCCCACTGAGGCTGGTCGGATCAGCCAAATTCAGGTCGGATAGGGGTGGGAGTGTGACCTCTGACCAAATAAATTCAATCAGTAATTATCTAATTCATGCAGAGAAAATCTTTGTAGCTAATAATAAATCCAATCTAGTGAAGTTGTGCTTCTCAATTACAGAATCACAATCTACAATGGAGTATTGATCAAGAACATTCACTATAACTATAATTCCCTAGAATAAACGAATTCCAAAAATTGTTTGAACTTCATTGATTCCAGGCTGTAATTGGAAAAGAGAATAAAAATTAAATCCAACTTCTACATTCTAACAGATTACTGGTTCAAATCCAGAAAAAGAAAAGAAAAGAAAAGTAAAGAAAAGTCTATTCTATAATATACAATGAGTCTTCCTCGTCCTCCCAGACAAATGGGTTTCAGAAAAACGGAAGTTTCTTTACTAAAACTGTGTACACCAATTTATAACCTTCAGAAATTAGGCCTGATTCCAAGGCTCCAGGTGGATTTCCCTAAAATAAATGGCCCAACCCTCTGTTTAGGTCACGACCTGAGAACGATGTCGCGACATGAAATCCTGGTCTGGCCGTCAAGTCTATCGTGACCTCAGGGAACTGGTCACAACATTCTTTCACTTTGTTCTTGCAATTGTTGAGCTACAACCTAATGTTTTCTATTGTGACTTGTTTCTTTCTGTTGCATTTGATTAGTGGTCGCGACATGAATTCTTTGTCGTGATTATGTTAGTTGACAACAGTGAGACTCTAGTTGCGACCCTGTTTCCAGGAATTGGTGTCGGACCTCAATTCGATGTCACGACCTAGCTCTCTCTGCCTTTACTACATTTCTGTGTCATGACCTCGATTCGATGTCGCGACATCATTTCTGTTGTCAGCCTCTTTGCTTCTTGGTCATAGCTTATCTTTTAGGTTGCGACATTATTCAGTTGTCTTGAGCCTTCAAGTAGGTCGTGACTCAAAATTGCTGGTCTGCTTGTTTTCTTGTCACGACGTGGACATTAGGTCGCGACCAAGTAGTTTCTTTAATCACTATAATTCCTGTCGCGACCTAAAAAGTATGTCGCGACCATTCTTTCTTTCTATCCAGTTGTAACCTCATTTCTCAATCTCAACAGTTTCCATTCAATTTTCTATTTCTTATCGCGACCTCAGTTCCATGTCACGACATAATTGTTTGTTGTCTACTGCATTTTTGTGTCGCGACCTCGATTCATTGTCGCGACATCATTTCTGTTGTCATCAGCTCATTCTTGGTCACAACTCCCCTTTTCATGTTGCGACTTAAAATTGTTTGTCTTTTCATTGTCTTGTCGCGACATGGGTTTTAGATCGCAACCTAATCGTTTCTTCTCCTTGTTGAAATCTATGTCGAGACCTTAAAAGCATCGACATCATTTCTCCCCATCCTGTCGCAATCTCATTTCTCAGTCTTAACAGTTTCCATTCAATTTTCTATTTATGGTCGCGACCTCAATTCCTTGTCACGACATAATTGTTTGTTGTCTACTACCTTTTTGTGTAGCGACCTTGATTCGTTGTCGCGACATCATTTTTGTTGTCAGCCGCTCATTCTTAGTCATATCTCCCCTTTTCATGTTGCAACATCAATTTTCTGTTGCTACCGGCAATATCTTCTTTGCGTGTGGCGACCTCGAAAGCGATTATTAGCGACATGATGTTGAATCTTCTTACCTATCTTTTGTCCCCGATTGGCAAATGTCATCCACGACGCAAATACATGCTCGCGACCTTGATTGGAGTCTCGACATATATTTTGTCATGACATAGAATTTCTGGTAGAGACCTTGTAAGCTTAGTCATCAGACATTCATAGTCGCGACCTCAATTAACTGTTGTAACCAGAGTTGTCTTCCTTCGGTGTCACGACGTGAAATCCTTCCTTGAAGCCCTTTTTCTATCTCAGCAACTTCTCTTTTGTCGCGACAACTTTTCATTTAGTATAGTATGACTTTTGGTCACGACCTCAATTCTCTGTTGCGACCTCACCTTGGCCATTGAACTGCTTTCACTTTTGATCCTTATTGGAATTTTCATTTATGTTATAAATTTATGCAAAATATAAATTTGGTAAATAGTACATATTTCTGAATAAAAACAAGCAATTACATTATAATAAATATCAGAAAAATTGACTAAAAATTCAATGAGTTTTTTACTCATCAAGAGGTTGTGCAATTTTTTGATACAATAGCAAAAAATGCTCGAACTTGGGAGACTAATACCTCCCTAGATACTGCTGAAGTGCATAGTACACCTACAGGAGGAGGAATACATCACTTAAGAGAGAATGATGACTTGCAAGCAAAAATAGTCAATTTAACTAGGAAGTTAGAGGCCATCGAATTGAAAAAAGTGAATGAGGTGACTGTTGTACCCAAGGAACCTACAATGCCTATGAGATCTGGAGTAGAGGAGTCATGCATCATTTGCAATGACCCCACTCATTTAACCATTAACTGCCCTAACCTTCCTCAAGTCAAGGGAGCAATCCAAAATAGAAAGCGGTATTATATAGTAATTACCAAAAGGGAAGCCTTTGATTCTCCATTACTGAAACTTATAATCCAGGGTGGGGTAAGCACTCGAATTTTAGTTTTAGGAATAAGGAAGGACAAAACCATTTGCATAATAACCAAGGCGGGAGCACCAAAACCAAGGTTTTTGGTCGAGCCCACCCAAATTCCAAAATCAAGGTCACCGAGGATTTCCTGAATCCTAACCAGGAGCTTCTCCATCTTCTGATGGAATCAAAACTGACAGCCTTACCAACCTCCACGCAAAGAGAAGTTTGGAGGGGCCACATTTGTGACCTGATTTGTCGAACAAGCAATCTACTAACCTTTGAATTTATTGCCTTAAATGATGTGAAGTCCAGTGCTAAGTTTACCTCTTCTATGGCGGAGTTTCCAGCAACAGAAAAGGGTAACTCCATTCTCGAGGCCAATCCAGAAACGAGGTCGAAAATAGTGTTGGAATCTGAGTCAAGCGATGTAACCTTTGAACATTGCAAGGCTATCACCACTCTTCGTAGTGGAAAATCAATTGATAAAACCATTCAGCCCAAATAATTGTCCAAAGAAACAACAAAATATGAGCAAAATGAACCACTAAGGGATGATGAGGTGTCTGACAAGCCTCATGTTGCTAGAACAGATGTTGTTGATGTTAAGCTAGAAAAAGATAAAGCCTCCCATGTCCCTCCTACTCCATACCCTCATAGGTTGAGAGTTCCTAAAAAAGTGAACAATCACTTTGAAATCTATGAGTTGTTCAAACAGGTTAAGGTAAACATCCCCTTGTTGGATGCCATTAAGCAAATTCCGTCATATGCCAAGTTTTATAAAGACTTGTGCACTGTGAAAAGAAAGTTAGGTGTCAACTAGGACGCATTCATGACTAAACAATCCACCTCCTTGATTAGGAACAATTTGCCCCCAAAATACAAAGACCCAGGAAGCCCCACCATTTCCATAGTGGTGGGAAATTCAAAATTGGGACATGCTATAGTGGACTTGGGAGCAAGTGTTAATTTGTTTCCATACTCGGTATATGTTGAGCTAGGGTTAGGAGAGTTAGAATCGACTAATATCACCCTTTAGCTAGCTAAACGTAGTGTGAAAATTCCTAGAGGGATAGTGAAGGATGTATTGGTGCAAGTAGACAAGTTCTACTTCCACCGTGGACTTTATTTGTTCTTGACACTCAACATGGTGAATCAAGGGACTCAGTTCGGTGATTCTTAATGAACATTCTGACACTGATCTATCATACACTATAAGGGAGGACTAATGATGTTATCTTTTGGTAACATGACTGTTAATTTGAATATCTTCAATGTTATCAAGGAGATAGGGGATGATGAGGACATCTGTGAGGTAAATATGATAGAATCTGTTTTGCGGAACTATGTAGATCATGTTTCATATGATGATCCTCTCAAGTATTGTCTAGTAAGCCTAAGTTGTGTGTCGGGGTAGCCACATACGGGTGGGTTACGCACTCCATAATTGAGCACAATGAGGTAATGGAAGCAAATGGGTGGGCACCAAGATTTGAAATTGCCACCAATTGAGGACAGAGTATTACCTTTGGAAGAGAAACCACTTAAGCTTGAGTTGAAACCCTTACCATCCCATCTCAAATATACATTCCTAGGGGTAGAAAAAAGCATGTCATATCCTCCTCTTTAGAGTGAGGATCAAGAGAAAAAAACTTGGAGATATTGAGAACTCACAAAGCGCCTTAGGATGGACAATTGCATATATTAGGGAATTAGCCTTGATATGCACACGGGATTCACTTGGAAGAGGATGTCAAACCCTCACAGACAACCACTGCTTGTGGCCAGAACCCGATCATGAAAGAAGTTGTCAAGAAAGAGGTTTTAAAACTGCTGGATGTAGGTGTTATTTACCCCATTGATTCGTGCCACGGTAGGGTGAGCGGAATCAACAAAATTTGTTTCCTATGTTCCTCCTACTAGTGGTCGAAGCCTCTTTGCGGCATAGTGGGTCAGAACTCACTGGATGGGTTTAAATCCCACATGAATGACTTGCATGCGGTGTTGAAAATGGTGAGCCTTTTAGTTTGGATTTTTTGGTTGTTTTGCCGGTGTGAGTGGTTGGCGATTAAGCGTAGCCCAGTGAAGTGTGAAAAGGTAACTTTGAAGATTTAGGTCATAACTTGATAACATAGAAGACGAAATGGTGTCCTCGGGTTTATCCTCGCATTATAATGAGCAACCTATAGTCCGAGCCATACTTAGGATCTTTGTTTAATAGCAAAACCTAACCACAGAATCACTCTATTTGAGTCAACACAGGTAACATGCATCTACAACCCTTTTAGTTTGAAACCTAACATTCAACATCATTTCAATGGCTAAGTAAGGCCATCTAAGAACCACGATTACATCCCAGCAATAAGTATGCATTGTATCCTAAAGCATGGTAAGTATTGTAAAGTAATAACATTAAATGATATTCTACCCTAGTTTGAGAAGATGGGAGCCATAAATACAGTACTTGTAGCATTTAACACAAGAAGACAACTGCAGCCCCTTGCTGACCAAGCTAGCTACCTTATCTTCAAGAAAGGGGCTTAGCGAGCATCTCTTGAGTTGTCAATCTCCCGAAGAGGGTTGTTTAGTATTTAGAAAATAAGGAAAGAAAGAGAGAAGAGAAGAACCAAACCCTAACTAAAGCTGCGAATATATTTACATAAAATGAAAAATTGTGCCCAGATTGCTTCCCGAGTCCTCCTTGGTTACGAAAACTAGAGGGTTTATATAGACCACCCGATGTAGTGAAAATGCTGGCTTTAACATTTTGGCAAATAAGGAATAGTAATATACCACAATGGGGTCGAGTTTGCATTAATTACAGGGGATGACAATGCGGGAGATTTCGCTAGAGCGGAACAATTTCGCTGGGCGGCGGGATTTCGCCCTAGCTAGCGGGAGTGCACGGAGATGCGAGGAATCGGAGGGTTCGCTGGGCCTTTGGCAGTTCATTGTGCGAGCTACGCCCCAACAGCGAGAAATTTTTAAGAGATAATGAAGTGTGTAATTCGCTAATGAGGCTGCATAGCGAAATTTTGACTAAGCTCATTAGCTAGGATTGAGTACCGCTATGATTAAATTCCTTGATCAGTAATCTATGATCTGTGAAATTCCACAGGTTGCATATTCTTCTTCTGCACCTGGCGCATCCTCACATCATTTTCTTCCTCACTTTGCCTTTGTTTCTTCATTGAATTTTATGATGTTTTGAAGGGTGATAAATAGGTCGATCTTAAATGGTTATTTATATCACCGATATTGAACTCAAGTATGCAAAAACACAAACAACGAAAATAACCTCTAAGCGACATAAGTGATACTAAGAAAGAGCACAGACACTTTGGTGGTATTATTGACATGATTGGTCTTAAAAGCACTCAAAACCTATCGATATAGGGCTCGAAAATAACACTTTTTGGTCTTAATCCACCCCAACCCAAAGCGTTGCTAGTCCCTTAGCGTCTGAAAATAATAAGGGCATGCATGCAATGATTTTCAAAAAGTTTTATGATTCAAAGGTGTATAAACAAATAAACACTACCTTTAAACTGAAAATTGACACAAGTTTGGCTTGAGCATGAAAGAACCAAAACCATACAAGAACAATTTTTAGGTCAATATTGGTTCCATGATTCTCAACTTGAATTTCCACCAAAGTCTAATGGTTCTTTATGTAACGGTCGAGCCCGATAAATTGCAAAATTGTCCCTCTGACCTAGCGGCATGGCCTTAAGTTGTTGAACAACCTAGATAGGGATAGTTACACTCTTCTTTCTTTATTCGGCTTCATTGTAGAGAGCAATGCTTAAAATCCGATTTCATCGAAGTCCAGTGTAGCGAAGGGTCCACCGATGACTCGACCAATTAAGGTTTAGAGCGTCAAGCCGAGGATCGCGACCACAAACTCTGAGCTTCACCCCGGACTCCGAATGACTTCGAAAATCAAGCACCTACAATTCGTTAAACTCTACCTATCCACCCATGTAACGAACACTAAATCGATGACTCCCAACCAATTAAGGCTTAGGGCATCGGGCTTCAAAGGCTTTCGCCATACACCCCTCGGACCGTGTTCGGGTTTCAAGGCAAAGTGTCACGACTTTATTTTTCTTCTTTTCTTTTTCTTTTTCTTTTTGCTTTTTCTTTTCTTTTCCTTTTTGGAAGACTACATTGGTCTTCAAATGTGGGTAACACAAACCTATCCTAGGTTGCCAACATGCCTAAGGCCGGCTATGCAAAGTGAAAGGAGGCAACTAATTTGACAGCCTATTGAAACAATCTGGTGTGCAGTGTGTGAATTAGCTTAAGGGAGAAATGTTCAAGTTGAGCATGCTGGAACTTCAATTGACCAAAAATTATTTCAAACATGGAATTTGTTCTAACATAAAGGTAACTTACAATGATACAATTTTCCAACAAAAGGCAATTCAATTGTCCAATTAAAGCAATTCAATTGTTCAATTGAAGCAATTCAATTGTCCAATTGAAGATAAAAACAGTTACACATGGTGAAGGCACAAAACATGATATGCAAAAGTCTGTATATATATCTTTTGAATAGCGCAGTATAGCCAAATAGCTAGTACATGAATACAAAGCTAAACATACAAAGTATCAGCACTTTATTATGGCTAACACATAAATCCTAATCAAAATTAGTAGGCGGTTGATAAAGCTAGTAGCTATCTGAAAACATAAAAAGCACAACCACCTCCCCTTTGCTTTGTGGTGGTGAGGTAGATTATGCTATGCTGGCTGCGGCCAATAACACATCAAAAGATGCTGCTCTTTGTGGTGGGCTCCTCTCTCGAGCACGGAACACGAGGAAGACCCGGGTGGAGTCATAATTTCTTCGCGACACATGGAGTAATAGTTGAAACTGACCTCTGATCTTGTCTTTGCACAGTAGGCGCTAAGAACAAATATCCATCACGCAACTATCTCTCTCGAAATTTGGCATGAGCGTACTACGAATGATGTGATGTATATGATGGGCGGGAATGTCGGCTGCAAGCGTGGGCGTAGCATGTGGATGAGGAGATGGAGAGGACATATGAGGAACTGGACTCCGCTCTACCTCGGGCTCAGGGGCATGACTATCATCTCTGTGGGAGTGCTCTGCCTCTGGAACTGGAACCTCCTCCTGGTCTCATTCTTTGGAGGGGAGGGAAAAGATCTGAGCATAGTGTCACTCACTCCATCGACGAGGACTAGAGGACCTCCGAATCCTCCTCTACATCGGGAGCTCCTCCAGGAAGCATAGTGCTCAAAGGACCTGGCGCAAGTAGTCTTGGCATCGCGGTGAGTAAACTCTCTGCTCCGGGCAGACCCTTCGGTGGACCTTTTCTTCGAGGAAATGCATCGGGAGGTCATCACGGCTCGGAGGACTAAACGGTATCCCCTCGGGGATCCCAGTGAAACCTACAGGATGGCCCCCTCAGCTATACGTAGTCTTCAGCAGTGGGAAAAAGGTAGTCCTCAATAGGTGATGTCAATGACATTTGAGGAGGGGCGCCTCCTAAAGAGAAACTTGTTGTGATGTCTCGGGCCGGTATATGAACCATCGTGAGGTGGTGGAGCCCAAACTCGGTAACCCTCCCGAATTGGCGGCGGTATCACCTTCGAGCCCTAAAGGCTGTGAAATATCTGCCGCTCTGAGTACTCCGGGGCAATCATCTATAGAGAACTGAAGCTCGAGTGGACTAGCTGCTCCCTGAGATGTCATCAAGTGATAAAACTGTAGCACCACCCGGGGGTAATAATACTGCCTCGGGGTCATAAAGGCCCGATGAGATAGTCTCGATCAACCTCGCCGAATCACGAATGTCTGGGATCAGCCGCGTCTGCAGGGACATGTGGTAAGACTCTGATGAAAGTCCCTCGAGTGTAGTCGCGGAATGGGGTGCGGGCAAACAACGGCCTCCCCCAATCACGGAAGCGGCGACAGCGAGGTGAAGATGTCGTTCATTCGCTGATAATGTTGGCTTGATAGTTGGGGCTAGATGAGGATGAAACTCACCGGGCTGATGTGCGGGCCAGCTTGGAGGTCGGGCCCTCCTGGCTCTGCTTGACTGGTCTGGTGTGGGCCGGGGTCCCATCGAGTCTGATATCACTCCCCTGAATCCACTGAGGCTCCTCGGAGTACTTTCGGGAGACCAGGAGTTGAAGTGCCCCGGGGCGGGACCTCTACGCCTCTGGCGTACCATCCCGACTCGCGGTCGAAGGCGGGACCCACCTCTAGTACGCACCATAACTATAATCCAAATAAAACACTGGAATAGGGCTCACGCTGGCGAATAAAACCGATTAATGCTATGAAAATTTGATATAGAACTCACTATTGTGGTAGTCACTCTGAAATAGGACACTGATGACTCAGGGCTCGCTGGCTACGGCTCACACAGGCTCTGTAATAGCCAAACAAGGCTCGGTAGTGGATGAACTGCTGGGGCAGGGCAAGGCAAGCTGAGCCAAGGGCACGGGCTACTGAGCTGGCAGTGGATGCGCAAACAGTGTATAGGTGGGCGAGGAACAAGCGGTGTGCGAGGCTAAAGGTGCGGTGCATGATGACCAACGGCGGCGATGGCGGCTCGGTCGTGGTCTTGTAGCGACGTGCGACGGTCGTACCCGGTGGTGGTGTCTTGATCAGCCGGGGCCACCAATCGTTCCTGAGGGCTCAAACTACGGGGTAGGGACGAGGTGCGACGGGGGCTCGCGGGGATAGCTCGGGAGAGAGGCTGGGGAGGGGAAGGGAGATAATATAAATGAAAAAGCCAAACCCCTCCCCTCTTCTTGTATAACTGTCGAAGTGTAGAAGTCACTTCCCTCATAATTTCGCCCATGCCATGAGTGGCTTATCTGCAACACAATAAAATTTTGAAATTTTTTAGTTTAAATATTAATAATATAAATAAAAATTATTATAAAAAAAAATTATTATATAATACTATAATTAAAAATTTACTATAAAATATTTTAATATATAAACAAAGTTATAATAATGGAAAGCGCTAAATTAAGGAACTTTCTAAAAATAGCAAAAATTATTGAAATTGACTAAACTAAAGCAAAAGCAAAAATTGTTGAGTACCAATTTGGTTTGTGAAACTGCAAAAATCGGCTCAATTTTACCAAAATGCTCAAGGAGGGTCAGGAGGATGATCTCAGCCGACGAGTCAATTACGAGAAACTGAATCCTTGGTGTTAGGATTTCCATTGTTGTTCGGTTTTCTCAGCGATGGATTCTGAATTGAGCAATTTCCCTATAGTGGGCTCACAGAGCAATTCCAACACACTTGCACCACAGTGCGACTATTCCTTGCAATTCTGGACCTTGGCTTTCCTGTCGCATCCATTTAGACAGCTTCATCGATCATTTGACTTTCATCTTAGCAGCTTGTGTTTGTTGTTGAATGAAATATGTTCAACTCCAAGGTCATGTTACCAAAGGTAAGTTGCATGACTCCATTCCGGCAATTAATGATTGCATTGGCAGTGGCCAGAAATGGTCTTCCTAGGATAATTGGCACATGATTGGGTTCATTTGCAATTGGCTTCGTTGTCGAGTACTACGAAAATCCAATGGGTAGTAAAATTTGTCTATTTTCACTAAGACATCCTCAACTATCCTTAAGGGATTTTCAGCGATCTATGTTAATGAAAGTGTGATGTTGGTCGGTTTAAGTTCACCCCGAGCCTAGCTGCTTGTACCACGAGGAATACGGCGTGGAGTTCTGGCTCTAAATCAAGCGATGACTTGTGTCACGATTCCCGCCCAATATTAAGCTGAGGTGGCAGATCACATCCTTGTATTTGACGGGGTTCTTGCTTTGGATTATGGCGGCTTGTTGATTAAATGCCTTCTTCTCAATGCCTAATCCCTTCTTAATTGTGCAAGATCTTTCAAAAATTTTGCATAGCGGGGGACTTGTTTGATTATGTCAAGAGGTATGTTGACCTTCCTGTCTTAGGACTTCTAAGATACTGCTTCTTTGGGACCTTTTCTTACCTCTAAGTGCTTGTGGAAATGGAGGTGGTATCTTTGTATTTCATTGAGTCCTCCTTCGAGGAGAATATGCTCAGGCGCAATTCTTCTCCTGTTGGAGTCTTAGACAGGACTTTGGCATGTGGGGTGTCTGACCTCTTTTCCACTTCTCGGGGTGATTATTGCCTTAACTTCATCCATTCTGAGATTGTTGGATGACCCTACCTCAAGCACTCCTTCCGGTTGGCAATGTTTGGGAAGAAACCTTCCTCTTTCCTGTCTGCTCCAAGCAACTTGTTGATCTTTGTGATTGAATCTGCGGGTTAATCGATTTTAAGTTAAGATTGCTCTAAACCCATCTATTCTCTTATTCGATGTGCTCTCCCTCACAGGTATCAATCCTTTGTGCAGTTGCACATTGATCCGCTTTGTTCTTCCACAAAATTACCCACCACCTTACTCAAATTTAAAATGGCTTGTTCCACGAAGTGAGGATGGAGGTGGTTGTGGTTCAAGGAAGGTGGAACAAGGCGTAGTTTGGCACTACAGGGAGCCGTGGGGCGAGGGGTTGGGTTTCGGGAGGTTAGGGTGATTCCTCAATTGGAATTGTAGGTATTACCATATTGGGTGTGGAAGTTGTAGTGGCTTGTATTGACCTACAACATTTTACTTGCTCGACATCAAATCCTTCATTGATGGAGCACTCGTATCATGTTAATTTGGATTACACAGCCAGGTTTAGGCTGGTGAATGGGTTAGTGCCTTGTGATGTTTCCGATCCTTGCATGCGCCATTGGAGCCTTTTCTTCCAAGCTCCTCCGCTTCCTGCTCTAGGTTGAAATTAACTTTCATTTCTATATCCTCGGCGGTGCGCACATCCTCCTAGGGTTGGCTAAAGGCATTTTCTTTCCATTTCTCTCGGGTTTGGTTCATCCCGACCCTTAAGTTTCAGCCACATAGTTCGAAAATCCATGGCTTCCTTCGGGATGCTTACTCGAAAATCTCCCCATACATGGTTTCCGATAAGCTTGTTTCATGGCGGGGGAGACATACCACCATAGAAGTGGTTTACCGGCATCCATGTATCAAACCCATGATGTGGACAAGCCTTTGATGGTCTCTATGAATCTTTCAACCTTTGGTAGAACCTTTCACCCGTCTTAGTGCCAAGGTGTAAATTTGTCTCTTGGTGTTGGTCTTATGAGCCTTGAAGAATTTTTAAACTGCGCTGCGGCTCATTGATTTCTAATGGTTCTAGGCCTCGGTGGAGTTAAAGGCAAATTTGGCCCCTTGTCCTTTGGGGTTAATGGAAATGCTTTCGACTTTAGCGAATCCATGTCAATCATACCTTCCTTAAAGGTTATTGCAAACTTCCTCAAAACTCCTAATGTGTGTGTATGGATTTTCATTCTCCATACCATGATATGTGAAGTAAGGGTGCAAATAGGAGCCTCTTGCTACATCTTGGGAGGTATGATGCGAGGAAGGGGCCGCCCAACTCAGGAGGTGGATGTGGTCCTCGTCGATCTATGGGAACATTGCTGGATTCATTGGGGACCTTGCGTCTTCTTGTTCTTCGAGGGCGGAGGATCCATGTTTTCACTAATAATATCTTGTCGGTGTGCGATCCTTTGTAATCTACATTGTTCCTGTCCCGATCTTGCATACAAAGCGTTACCTGGCGGGACCTGTCGAAACCTGAGCGACTTGCAAAAAGGTTATGGTTAGCTAAAACAAAAACTGACTGTATGGAAAACAAAAATAGTGCGTGGCTTGCAGAATTGATGAACACTTCGCGATTCTGACTCGCGAGATTCAAAAAGGGTTAAAAAGGTCACCTTCACTTGTGATGTCGATCACAAGTACACCTCAACTTATCATTCGTAGTTTGGCACCATCCTCGGCAACGGCGCCATTTGATTCGTGCCACGGTAGGGTGAGCGGAATCAACAAAATTTGTTTCCTATGTTATCCCTGCATGCGTGAGTATTTCTCTTGCGACGCGCATAATTGGTGGTCGAACACGAGGATGGGTTTTCATCACATGAATGACTGCATCAGTGTTGAAAATGGTGAGCCTTTAGTTTGGATTTTGGATTTTGTTTAACTTGATTAATGAGTAGTTTGGCTTGATTAAGCGTAAAAGCGAAAGTGAAGTGTGAAAAGGCAACTTTGAAGATTTAGGTCACTAACCCGATAACATAGGGCAAACAAGTGTCCACTCGGGGTTTTATCCTCGCATTATGACAAGCAACCTATAGTCGAGCCATAACCCAGGATCTTTGTTCCCGCTAGCAAACCTAACCTAGAATCACTCCCCATTTGAGTCAACCACAGGTATTAGCAGCCATCTCCTGACCCTTTTTAGTTTGAAACCACAACATTGACATCATTTCAATGGCTCGTAAGGCCATCTAAGAACTCCCACAGTGCATCTGGCAATAAGTATGCGCGTATCACAAGCATAGTAAGTATTGGCGAAGTAATAACATTAAATGATATTGACCCTAGTTTGAGAAGATGGGAGCCATGCATCTGATTACCTTGGCATTTAACACAAGAAGACAACCTGCAGAAATTTACAATAAGCTAGCTACCTTCCTCTTCAAAGAAAAGGGGCTTAGCCAAGCATCTCTTGAGTTGTCATCCTCAGAGGTTGTTTATTAACTAGAAAATAAGGAAAGAAGAGAGAGAAGAAGGCCAAACCACAACTAAAGGCTGCGAATATTTACATAAAATGAAAAATTGTGCCAAAAGATTGCTTCAGTCCTCCTTGGTTACAAAAACTATGGGGGTTTATATAGACCACAATGTATGAAAATACAAAGCCTAACATTTGGCTAAAATAAGGGACAAAGTAATATAAAATGAGGTCGGTTTGCATTAATTACAAAAGGATGACAATGCGGGAGATTTTCGCTAAATGTTTCAATTTAAGCTAGGTAGCGAATTTAGTAGCTAGCGAATTACGAGATAAGCGAAATCAGAGAATTTCGCTAGGCACAACAATTTCGCTGACTAGCGAAGCCCAACTAACAGCGAAAATTTTTAAGATAGCGAGTGTGTAATTTAATAGAAGACGGTGCATAGCGAGATTTTGAAGCCTAGCGAAATTTCTCAATTTCGCTAGGATTGCGACATTTTCACTATGATTGCGAAATTTTCGCAATCCTAGCGAAATTTTCGCAATCTTAGCGAAATTCCCTGGGTTTGCATATTCTTCACTGCTGCACACTGCATCCTCTACTGCATCATTTCTTCTCACTTTGCCTTCATTCCTTCATTGAATTTTGAGATGTTTGAAGGCTGATAAATGAGTTCGATCTTCATGGTTCAGCACATATCTCGATATTGAACTCTCAAAGTATGCAAAAACCTGCAAAACAACCAAAAATAACCTTCGCGGCATAAGTGATACTAAAAGCACGAACACTTTAATTGGTATTATTGACGCGATTGTGCGCCAAAAGCACTCAAAACCCTATACGATATAGGGCTCAAAATAGCACTTTTTGGGTACTAATCACCCATCGTAGATAGCAAATTAGGTCAGTCGACCGGTAGTTCTTAAATGCAGGGTCCTTTGTGGTATGAAATAGACACAATGAGAGCTAATTCCTTTCGGGTCCCTTACGGAGTTGGAGGGTGTACATAGACTATAGGAAACTCAATGTTGGCACTAGGAAAGATCATTTCCCTCTACCTTTTGTGGATCAAATGTTGGAGAGAGTTACAAGGCATGAATTTTATTATTTTCTAGATGGGTACTCATGATACAATCAAATTGAGACAGCCTTAGAAGATCAAGAGAAAACCACGTTCACCTACCCTTTTGGAACATTTGCCTTTAGGAAAATGCCCTTTGGATTATGTAATGCACCAGAAACCTTCCAACGGTGCATGATGGGGATTTCTTGTGATGAACATATTTGGAGATTTTCATGGACGATTTCTCTGTTTTTGGAGATTCTTATGAGGGATGTCTGGAGAATTTAAGGAGGGTATTGGAGAGATGTCAGGAGAAAAAGTTAGTGTTGAATTGGGAGAAGTGTCAATTCATGGTGACACAAGGGATTGTGTTAGGACATATATTGTCGAGAGAAGGAATAGAGGTGGATAAAGAAAAAGTCGAGTTGATCTCAAACTTACCCACCCCTAAATGTGTCAAGGATATAGGGTCATTCTTAGGTAATGCAGGATTTTACAGGAGGTTCATAAAAGATTTTAGTGCCATAGCCCGTCCTTTGTGCCATTTTCTTGCCAAGGATGTCACCTTTAAATGGTCACAGGCATGTGAGGCGACCATTGATAAACTGAAAACTATGTTAGTGTCACCTCCTATCATGCAATCTCCTAATTGGGACCTTCCTTTTGAGATCATGTGTGATGCTAGTGATTATGACATAGGGGCAACATTAGGGCAAAGGGAAGATAAAAAAGCATTTGTGATCTATTATGATAGCAAGACTCTAGATTATGCTCAATCAAATTACACAACTACGGAAAAAGAGTTCTTGGTTATAGTCTTTGCCTAGAAAAGTTCAGGTCTTACATTGTGGGGTCTCCACAGCAACTATTTTCACTTGATCATGCAACGTTGAAGTGCTAGCTCTCTAAAGCGAGGATGCTAAGCCTCGGTTGACTAGGTGGATCCTACTCTGTCAAAAATTTAACTTGACCATTAAGGATAAGAAGGGAGTTGAGAATGTGGTGGCTGACAACCTGTCTCGGTTAGTTTCGGAGACAACTTCTAAAGGTCTACCCATAGGCAACGCTTTCCCTAATGAGCAACTTTTTGCTCTTATCCACTGCCCATGGTATGCGGACATAGTCAACTATCTAGTGACAGGACAAATTCCATCCCAATGGACCTCTTAACAGAAGAGAAAATAGTTGGTGGACATAAAAAATACTACTTTGATGATCCTACTTGTTTAAATCTTGTCCTAATCAATTGCGAGAAGGTGTGTATCGATGATGATCAAATTGAAATTCACCTTACGCCACTTTGAAGCTTGTGGTGTTCTCAGAGAAAACGGACAAAATCACCTGGCCAATTTTTTATTAGCCCACTCTTCAAACTGCTTTGATTTTGAAAACGACACTTTCGGTGCCAACAATTAGGAGGGGTAATAAAACGGAACATGATGCCTCTTACTCCTATTTTAATTATTGAGATCTTCGATTGCTGGGGTTTAGACTTCATGGGGCCTTTTCCCCCCTCGTGTGGGTACCTGGACATTTTATTAGCAGCTGATTATGTTTCTAAGTGGGTGGAGTCCATTCCAACGAGAACCATAAGGTTGTTTTGAAATTTTTGAAAGAACATTTTTTTTTTCTCGCTTTGGAATGCCTCGTGCAATCATTAGTGATGATGGGCTCCATTTTTGTAATTGACCCTTTGAAAATTTGTTAAAAAAGTATGGAGTCACCCACAAAGTTTCCTGACTTACCGCCTTAGGGAATCAAGCCCATTTGGAAAGCGGTTACCTAAATCGCGAAGTTGGTCGCCGATAACGAAGCTCTATGGGCCTACCATACTACTTTTAAGACTATTCTTGGTATGTCTCCCTATAGGCTAGTTTATGGCAAGGCATGTCATCTCCCGGTTGAAATGGAACACAGAGCATATTGGGCCATTAAAACTCTTAATTTTGATTTAGCTAAGGCAAGTAAACAGAGACTGCTGCAGATGAACGAACTTGATGAATTGAGGCGTGAATCATATGAGAGCTCGCGAATCTACAAAGAGAGAAATTTAAGCTATTCCATGACAAGAACATTATAAGGAAGACCTTTGAACCTCACCAAAAGGTACTACTGTACAGCTCTTGCTTGCACATCTTTCCAGGTGACTGGACCTTTCATCGTTAAGGTAGTTCACCCATATGGTGCAGTGGAGATTGAGAATCCAAAAAATGGGACAATCTTTAAAGTCAATGGTCAACGCTTAAAGCCATTTCTAGAGAACTTCGACCATCAGGAAAGTAGTGAGGAACTGGTAGATCTGCTCTACCGGGATGTTCCTTCAGCGTAATCTCTATCTTACCCTTTTGTATATAGTTTTTATTTCCCTTTTCTTACATTTCTTTACGCTTTATTCATTTAGTTTGTATTTTGTTTTTAATTAAGGAGAGTCCAACCCTTATGTAACCCGTATTTTTTGCCCTCTCTTATAGTCTGTGGGGTGTATCATCAGTGCATTGAGTGCAATGCCTATTTCCATGGTGGGGGTGGGCATACACTAGTTTGAGCCATTTAAGTGCATGCTATTTGGTTTTATTCAGTGTTCTTAGGGGGTTCAAGTGCATGTTATTTGGTTTAATTCAGTGTTCTTAGGGGGTTAAGTGCATGCAATTTTTTTTTATTTTCGGCTCTTTTGAGTTTGGTACTTGACATGTGATGTATGCAACCACATGACCTTATGTATGCACTCCATATAGTTTCATTGCACATACACAATAACAGGCATGCACAAAACATTTTTTTTCATATTTGGGACCATATTGACCCAATTCTTTTCTATTCTCCAAAGTCAATCTTGATTGGTATAACTCTCATTCTTCGCTACACAAGTCGACGGTTCTGTCCCAAGCTCATTTTTGCTTGATATTGCTTTAGCTTGTGCATTTTTTTTAGCATTCCTTGTCAACTACATGCATTTTATTCTTTGAGGAACACCCATACGTAGTTGAAAGATGATTTTAGGCCATAATTTCTCTTTTACACTTCTAAATCATATTGAGTCACCCCTTGCACCCTTCTTAAGCCTTGAGTTGCCAGTTCTGTTCGAACCTTAGGATTCTTGATCACGTGGGTATCTTAGGAGAGTGTAGTGTGATTAGACGAAAACCTGAATCGGTTAGAGGGGTTCAAGCGTTGAAAGAAGTGAGCATACAGTGAAATCCAAAATGTAGAGAATTCTGGAAAATTTTGTAAAGTGGTACCAATACCACTAAAAATTGGTACTGGTACCAAGGCAGTGACAAAGTGGTACCGATACCACACTTACTGGTATCGATACCAACCAAGAAAAAAGTGGCAGTAACAAAGTGGTATCGGTACCACACTTACTAGTACCGGTACCAGCCAAGAAAAAATCAGCAGTACACTTTTGGTACCGGTACCGCACTTATTAGTACCAGTATAGCCGTGCGTGAATGGGTTATTTGAAGAGCCCTTTCTCCTAATTTTTGAATCCTTTCATTTCCCCCCTCCCCAACTCCTATATAAGAGAAACCCTAACCTAACTTTTCCTCTCACTAAAGCAAACCCTAAGTCAAACTGTTTCCTCTAGTGTCTTCATCACTCTGACCCAAGGCATCCACAGTTCTTCGCACGCAGAGCCTGGAAGTGCTAGACCCGTGGTGGTAAGTGCTTGATTATTACCCAAAAAGTGCTATTTTGAGCCCTATTCAAGATAGGTTTTGAGTGCTTTTTGCGCACTAATCATATCAATTAAGCCCGATTGATGTGCGGAGTCCACTTAGTTTCACTAATTCCATTTCGAGATTGTTTTGGATAGATTTGCGGGTTTTGAGGCTTCAATCCAGCAAGCTTAGCTTCTTATTGGTGTTGAATACGAGAATCCTCGATGATTTCAGAAATGAAACGATGAAATATCAGATTCGAGTGAAGAATTGAAGGCAAAGTGATGAATAAGTCACGAAGGTCACGGTGAGCAAAGCGAGGAAGCGGGAGCAATCGAGTTTTGTCTATGATTGCGAAAATTTCGCTGGAATTGCGAAAATTTCGCAATCCTAGCGAAATTGGGAATTTTCGCTAGCTATCGAAATTTACTGTGCCTAGCGAAATTTTCTTTCGCTATCTCACAAAAATTTCGCTAGGCTAGCAAAATTTCGCTAGCTAGTGAAATTCACTGTTGCTAGCGAAATTTCCCATTTTCGCTATCTCCGTAGAATTTAGCTAGGCTAGCGAAATTTTCGCTATCTGCGAAATTTCTGCATAGCAAAATCCTCGGCCCATGTGTTTTTAGTATACTTGATCCTACAACGACCACGTTTTTGATGTATTACCATTTTACCCTTATGTAATTTCATATTTTAGGTATTTTTTGTATTTTCACACTTTGGGTTTAGTTCATATAAACCCCACCTCTTGTAACCACTGGCAACTTTTTTATTTTAGGCAGGTTTTCCATGACTTTCATTTTAGGTCTCATTTTGCTCTCTTCTCTCTCCTCTTTCTCTCCCATTTTCTCGGCTACCCAAATTTTGCCCCAGGATGACAACTCAAGGGATGTGGCTAAACCTCCTGTGAAGGAGGATTGCTAGCTTGGTTTTAAACCTTTGCGGAGTTGTCTACGTACTTTAGATATTCACCAGTCTTCACATTTATAGTTCAAGCTTTCCAAACTAGGGTTTAATGGCATTTAATGTCTCCTTTGGTCAATACTTGCCATGCTTTAGGGTTCAGTGCATTCTTAATGGTAGATGCCTTTGACATTCTTTAGATGTCATTCTGAGCCATGAGATGAGGTTAAATGATAGGGTTTCAAATTGAATGGGACTTTAAATGCTTAGTACTTGGGTTGACTCAAATAAAGTGGTTGCTAGGGTTAGGTTTATAGCTAAACAAAGATCCGGTTTTGGCTGACTATATGTCATTGCCACTAATGCGAGGATATAACTTAGGGACCTTTAATAGCCCCATGTTATCAAGCTAGTGACCCCGAGCCTTCAAGGTTACCATTTCACACTTCACTTTAAGCCATTCTGAGTTAGTCGGTGAACACTCTGACCCCACTTGTTTTTAACAAAATGAAAATCAAACAAAAGCCTCGCCATTTCAAACAATGCTAATCATTAGGTAGGATGAAAACCCATCCGTGTTGATACTAGGTAGCTATCTTGCGGTAGCGACTCACGGCAGTAGGAGAACAGAATATAAATTTTGTTGATTCCGCATCAACCTACCATGTACGAATCCAAATGGCGCGTTGCGGGATGGTGCCAAACTACGATATGATGAGTTGATGTGTGCCTTAATCCATTACAAATGTTGGTGACCTTCAGTCCTTTTTTGAGATTAAGTGTGCATAGGCTATGAGTTTCATCACTTACCGGTTACTCTTAGTTGTTTTGTTTCTTCTGATCCGGTTTTTGTTTTATCGACACGACCTTTTAAATGAGTTTTGTTTGTGTTCTTTGTTGTGTCTCAGTTGTGTAACAGGTGTTTATCACGTAGCAGGATAGAGGATGCTCCGGTGGGTGCAAAGGGTAGGTACGCAATTGAACAGGCATGAAATTAGTGTGCCACCCGGTGACCGTGGATCCTCTACGAGGAGCGGCCAAAGTCAACAAGCACCCCTATGAATCCCGACAGCATACGAATTCGATGGGGAACACATACACCCTCCTAGAGTTAGTGCCCCCTCCTGCATCATACCTCCTGTTGAGGATGTAGCAGTGAGACCCTACCTAGTGCCCCTGCTTCCCACATTTCATGGAATGGAAAATGAAAGTTCATATTCACACATACGGGATTTTGAGGAGGTATGCACTACTTTTAAGGAAGGTATAACTGACATGGATTTGCTCAAGCTGAAAGCATTTCCACTGACACTCAAGGACAAAGCCAAAATATGGCTCAATTCAGCGAAGCGATTAGAAATTGGGCTGATCTTGAGCTGAATTTTGAAGAAATTCTTCGATTGCAACCAAGACCAACAGTTTGAGCGAGATCTACACTTACTCGACCTATGACAATGAGAAATTCTACGTCTTTGGGAGAGATTCTGGATACCATCGGTGCTTGTCCACATCATGGTTTCGACACCTGGATGTTAGTGAATCATTTCTATAATGGTATGTCCCCTGCCATGAAGCAATTGCTAGAAACCATGTGTGGAGGTGATTTTTTAAGTAAAAATCCAGATGAAGCTATGGATTTCTTGAGTTATGTGGCTGAAACTTCCAAGGGATAGGATGAGCCAAACCCGAGAGAGGTGGAGAAAATGAGGCCCTCAGCCCACCAAAGGGAGGAATTTTGCACTTTCGGAGGACATGGAAATGAAAGCAAAATCTCAGCCCTAGCTAGGAAGGTGGAGGCTAGAAGGGAAGAGGCTCATGAAGACGGCGGTGGTAGAAAACCTTTACGAGCCCGGCCATTCATCGGTTGTCAAGCTGCATTGTCGGGGAGAACATCATGTCAGAATGCCCCTTCGATTGAAGGATTTGATGTCAGAATATGCAAATGCTGTAGGTCAAAACAAGCCACAACCCAATGCCCTATATGGTAATACCTACAGACAGTGGAAATATCATCCTAACCTCTCACGGAAACCAATCCCTCACCTATGTCCCCACTGGTGCAAACAACTGATTTGGTTCTAAATCTGACCAAACCCTTACATCATCACTTCTCCCTGTCAGACAAGCTATATTGAATTTGAGCAAGGTGGTAAGCAATTTTGTGGAAGAGCAAAAAGGGATCAATGTACAATTGGCACAAAGAATTGATTTTTTAGAAAGTACACTGAACAAAAGAATAGATGGGCTCGAGAGCAATCTTAATCAGAAAATAGACAACTGCGGTATTGATCACGGGGTCAACAATATTACGGAGGTCGGGAGAGAGGTTCCTTCCCAAACATTGCCAAATCAAAAGGGGTACATGGTAGGTTCATCCGACTAATTCGAGGGATGGATGAAGTGGGAAATCACGTAATCACTTTCGAGGTGGAGAAATGAGCAACCAGTGCCCGTAGGCTGAAGAAACATGCAAGGAAAAGGAAAATTTGAACCTAAGGGTGATCATCAGTGAGGACTCCAATAAAACGCTGCGTGCCACCTCCATTTCCCGGGCACTAAGAAGTAAGAAGAGAAGGCATCCCGGCGAGCGGGCATCACGGAAGTCTAAAGCGGTGAAGGTTAACATACCCCTTTTGGTATCATCAAACGAAGTCCACACTATCTGAAAGTTTTTGAAAGATCTACGTACAATCAAAAGAGAGTTGGGCATTGAGGAAGAAGCCTTCCTAACCAGGCAAGTCGGTGCGCCGTCCCAAAGCAAGACTGATCAAATACAAGAAGAAAGGATCCGGGGATCCCCCACAGTTGATCGACATTGGAGGGACTTGTAGACAAGGCATTGCCTTTCGTTGGGGCAGTGTAGCCTACGCGCTACTCAGGTGTATAAGCCGAGTTAGGTTTGAGAACTCGAACCTACCAACATCTTGTCATTGCACGATGGATCGGTGAAGATTCCTGAGGAATAGTTGAGGATGTGTTGGTGAAGGTAGACAAATTCTACTGCCCTGTAGACTTTGTGATGCTTGATCACAGAGCGATAGCGAGTGGGCCCCAATCATGCGGGGTATCACGGGAAGACCATTTTATTTGATGGCCCAATTATCAATTGTCGAAATGGAGTCATGCAACTCACATTTGGCAACTTGACATTGGAGCTGACATTTTCATGACTGAAGCCACAGGCCCGGTGGAGGTGATGAGGAAGGAAAATGAAGTCTGTCAAGTGGTGGAAGCGGGAAGCCAAAGATCCATAAATTACAAGATTTGGCTAACCAAGATGAAGGCAGTTGATTAGGGTGTCATGATCCTGCTGCGAGCAATTGGTCAGCAAAAATCGCCTGTGGGAAGAAAATCAGCAAGGAATGGACGACATGAAGGCACCTTACGAAACCAACTAGGGGTTAAGGGCTCCTCCTCCTTGACCCCATAAATGAAGATTGAGTAGAATTGAAATTTGGTTTGGTGTCAATTAAGCCAAATTGCAGCTCAAAATTTTTTAGTTTAACTTTAAATTGGTCAATTTTCTATTTTTAGTAACTTTCCCTTTTTAGTAACTTCCAGTTTTAGCAGCTTTCCTTTTTAAGTAGCCTATGCTTAATTTTATTTTAACTATTTATTTTATTATTTTTTAAATTTTGTTGAGAATAATAATTCTTGTTGATTTTGTTTTGATATTGCTTAAATCAAATTAAATTTTTATTCTTAGGTGAACTAATTTTGGCTCCCGATTTAAGCTGTATGGCGAAATCGGCCGATGGCTCTTCGCGCTAAGGCTTTATTTAAAGGGAGGGAAGGCCTCAGCCCGCAGGTCGCAGTTCAAAATTTTTCCCTCCTCCTCAGGAGTTTCGAGCCCGTGATGCCCTCACCTGTTCGGCCGTCACGGGTGACCGCGCTGAGCCAGCTGTCTTTGCCACCCACAGCCGCCGCAGCGTGCCGGTGCCATTACCGTAGCTCCGTTCCATGGTCAACCCTTAGCCCGGCGGTTGTCGATCCTGCGCCTGCGCATTCTCTTAGCCCTGCCCGGCTCGTACGAGCCTAGCCTTTGCCCCTTCCGGTCCGTGCCTTGGATCGAAACTGCTAGTGCGATGCCCGTCCTGGCTCACCTTGATCTTGCCAGGTGCCCACATTCTAGCCTACGGTGCCACTGGCTAAGCGTATCTTGGTTCGACCCTAAGCCTGGTCGGTCTACGTGTGCGCTGCCTTTGCTTCCCGGTAGTGAGCCACCTTACGCCTCTCTGTCACTTTCGGCGGATATGTACGTGCGGTGGATTCGCCTCGAGCCCGAGGTCGGATTGACACTCGGGAGATGGAGGGTGAGACCTTCACGAAATTTGCCGTGCCCATTCTGGGTTTTACACTGCGGTTCTGCGGTAGTCAGCTGGCAGTCAGGAAGAGCCCCGGGGTTCGGGGTACGGAGACAGGATGGGACCTGGGCCTCCCGATGCCTCGAGAGGCGATCGGAGGGCCCGGCCCTCAGCGGGCACGTACAGCCAGGGATTAAGGGGAGTCTTCATCATCTAGGCCTCAGTCGTCGCCTTCCACCGGCGGTAGGAGGCTCATCGCCCGGTTATGTCGCGCCTCGAGGATCAGGCGACCATTGTTTGTTAGGACCCCGGGTCAGGAGCGTCGGGCTACGCGAGAGAGATTTCCATGGAGTCGTATTACGACGTCTGTGTGGCGGTGACCCTCGGTTAAGGGACTCCGTGAGGCCGATTACGCGTACTCCCTGCTTCTTGGTACATGACAGGCGGTTCTACTATCCCGGTGGTACTTCGGTTTACCACTCCATGACTTCCCGACCTTAGGTCAGCTGGGCTTCAGTTCGATATTGATGATCGGCGGGAGTGCTCAGGCGGACCTCTCGGTACATTAGGCACACCTTATGACGATTCAATTATAGAGGATTATACGAGTTAGCCTCAGTAGGCCACAAGGGAGATGGTCCATTTGTCGCTCGAGAACCTTCTGGTGAATGGTGCACCGAGGAGCGACTCCACCTCGGATGCTTTAGTGGACCACCTTTCCGGACCGGCCCTATTCAGATTCTGACCTCGTCCGGCGCGGGGAGCCGTACTCGAGGCTGTCTGGATCTCGGAGGTTCTGGTTGATCCAGCCAGGTTAGTGGCCAGCCTTGCGCACTTCGAATAAGGTCAGCCGCGAACTGGCTCGGCGGAAAGTCTACCCTTGATGCCGGCTGGCGAGAGAGGCAGGTCTTGGAGCACTTGGGCTTTCGGAGGCCGAAGTGTCGAGGGAGGAGGATCGGATGCCCTCGGGTCTGTCTATGGAGAGAGCCATGGTGATGCCGATTTCTTTTTCTCCTCCTGGCGGCGAGTTCGAGGAGTCTCGGATGAGGCGAGAGGACTCCCGGAGGAGAGATGATCATGCTCCGAGGTAGGAGATGGAGAGGAGTCAGTGCGGATATATGCCTCATCCCTCTCCTCCTCCACTGCTTGTGCATTTTCAGAGCTTCCCAGGCCCATCATATACGGCAACTGGGATCACGTTCATGTCGATTCGAGGGCTCGCGGTATTATGGATGTTGTCTATTCGTTGATCACTACACAGGCATCGATGGACCATAGATTGGCTCGAGCCGAGACCACTTTAAACATTGTCATACCATGAGTCAGGATCATGAGCCTCGGTCTCAGCATGTTTACGCGCCGAGGATGAGCTACGGCGGCTGACGACCTTCTTGTCGTGTTGGCCAAATGCGGCGGCCTCGGATCCACCACCACCCGAGATTGAGGTGGTCACACTCTGCATCTCTTTCCTACCCACATGACGTATACATGCTTTGGTGGGAGGAAAAGTTGGGGATTAGGTCTTACATCATCATTTTTATACAGGTTTTCGAAGCATCAGTACTACTCTCATTTTGTATAGGATTCATGTATTAGCGATAATGGCGGTGGTACTTTGTTATGTTTAGCTATATCGAAGCATGTATTAGCCGTTTAGTTATATCAAGAAAGCTTTATAACATAGCCCTACTATTCTTTACACTTTTGGTCATTTTGTGTCTCCATTTTGTGTTTATTCTCTTACCTTTAGTTGAAAAAATTGAAATACTGAATCATTACCATAAATGTTAGAACATTCCATACATGATTTAGTTTAGTCAATTAGAGATTTAAACATTTTCAACCTTAGACATTCCTTTAGCTAATTCACACCTTGCACACCGGGTTGTACCATTAGGTTCTGAAACCTGTACCTCTCAACTTTCTTGAATGAGCCTTAAATTTGTTGACGACCAGTAATAAGTTTGTGTTACGGGTGTGTGAAGACCCGATGAAGTCTTCAAAAAGGAAAAGAAAAAGCAAAAAGAAAGAGAAAGAAAGAAAAAGACAAATAAAGGCTGTGCTTTTGCCTTGAAACCGAACACGGTCAGAGGGCATATGGCGAAAACGCTTTAGAAACCGATTGCCCTAAACCTTCAGCGGATTTGGGAGTCAGGCTGGTGTTCGTTACAACCAGTTAGATGGGTGAGGTTTAGCGCGCGGGTGCTTAATTCTCGAAATCATTCGGTCCAGAGGTGAAGCCTACGAGTTTAATGGTCAGTGATCCTTTTGGCTTGTCACCTAAACTGTAATTGGTTCAGGAGTCATCGGTGGACCCAGTTACACGGACTTTTTGGTGAGGGCCGAGGAGTTTTGGCATTACCACATTGCAATTAAGGGAAGAAATAAGGCGTAGCTAGCCACTGTTAGGTTGGTCAACCGGTTTAGAATAGTAAGGGTAGCTAAGGTTGGGGAGAATAAGCATTGGGATTTACGTGAAGTTGTCGGTTACGCCCGGAACCAATTAGATTTTGGTGAAGTCGGGTTGATTTCCTTAGAAATTGGCATTGCCCACTCGAAACTTATTCTTATATGGTTTTTATTCTCTCTTGTGGTTTCATATAGGGTGTAAATTATTCATCTTTAAAGGTAAAGCTAATCGTCACATACACTTTTTGACTTGAATGCACCTTTTGTAAAGCCGACGTACATCCCATTTGTACATTTTAACATTGCTGAGGACCCCAGCAGCGTGTCGGTTGAAGTGTGATTAGTACCTGAAAAGTGCTATTTTAATTTCTTCGAGATGGGTTTTGAGTGTTTTGCACGCTAATCAACCGCCAATTAAGCCCGATTGATGTGTGCCGGTCCACTTAGTTTCCACTTCAATTCCATTTTTCGAGATTGTTTTGGATGGTTTGCGGGTTTTGAGAACTGTCGGCAAGCAGCTTCTTATTGGTGTTGAATGCGAGAATCCTCGATGATTTCAGAAGCGGCGGTGAAATATCAAAGATTCGATGAGGTTAAGGTAAAAGTGAATAAGAAGTGCGGGAGGATCTGGAGTGAGCAAAGCGAGGCGAGGCTTGATCGATTTTCAGCTATGGTTGCGAAAATTTCGTTGGGATTGCGAAAATTTCGCTATCATAGTGAAGAGCTGATCCTAAGCGAAATTGGGAATTTTAAGCTGAAATTTATCGAAATTTAGCTAGCTAGCGAAATTCTTTGTGCTAGCGAAATTTCTTCCATTTATCTCACTGAAAAAATTTGGCTAGGCTAGCGAAATTTCGCTAATAGCGAAATTCATTTGACCTTCAGCGAATTTCCCACACATTTAGCTATCTGTGGGGTGTTGCTAGGCTGAGTGAGAATTTAAGCTAGCATGGCGAAATTTTAAATATGCTAGCGAGAACTCACGCATATCAATCTCGTACAATGTTTTGGTATACTTGATCCCCAAGCGACCCGCGTTTTGATGTATTACCATTTTGACCCTTATGTAATTTCATATTTTTAGGTATTTTTGTATTTTCACACTTTAGGTTGGACTATATAAACCCCACCTCTTTCAGTAACCCTAAACGACTTTTTATTTTAGAGCAGTTTAAAGCTTTCCATTTTGGGTCTCATTTTGCTCTCTTCTCCTGCTCTCTCATTTTTCTCATTGCCGAACACCCGCTTTAGGATGACAACTCAGGGATGCTTGGCTAAAAGCCTCATAATATGAAGGGTTGCTAGCAGTTTTGGGTTGTTGCAAGTTGTCCTCATGCTTTGAATATTCTAGTCTTGCATTTATGGTTCCAACACCAAACTAGGGTTTAATGGCATTTAATGTCTTTCCTTTAGTCGATACTTGCCATGCTTTAGGGTTCGGTGCATTCTTAATGGTGATCTGGCATTCTTCTAGATGTCATTCACGAGCCATGGGAATGAGGTTAAATGCTAGGGTTTCTGGCGAATGGGACTTTAAATGCTTAGTACTTGGGTTGACTCAAATAAGTGGTTCAGGGTTAGGTTTATAGGTAAACAAAGATCAGGTTTGGCTTTGACTATATGTCATTTGCCCAATCTCGAGGATATAACTTGAGGACACTTCATAGCCCCATTATTTATCAAGCTGTTGACCCAGCCTTCAAGGTTACCATTTTCACACTTCACTTTAAGCCATTAGTTAGTCGGTGAACCTCCTGACCCCATTTGTTTTATGAAAATCCGAGAAAATACGAACAAAAAGCTCACCGTTTTTCAAACAGTGCTAAAATCATTCGGTAAGGATGAAAACCCGTCCGTCGTTGACCACTGGCTTGGCTATCTTTGCGGTAGCTTGACTACGGCGATGGAGAACAAAGGAATATAAATTTGTTGATTCAGCATCAACCTCACAGTGGCGCGAGATCCCGGTGCCTCGTCTTCTTGAAGCGATACGAATGATTTTCACTATGTTAGTATGGATTGTGTTGGGTGCCTTTGGGTTGTAGTTCTATGCTCTTGTTTGGTTAAGGCATCCGCTATGAGCGGTATGGGGAGGAAGGTTTAGAATGATCTTGAAAGGGTGAGTCCAATATTGCTGGAAATGGGTTGTTGGGAGACTTTTGTGTGTGTATGGACTATTCTACTTAATGTGTCGCCATTTGGCCATATCTATAGGTGAATCGAGAACCTGTGAGGAAAGGAAAGGCCACTAGCTCTTCTATGGAGCGAGTTGTTAAAAAACGAAAGGCTGATACTTCGCAGACTGTGAAAAAGGGAAAAGGAAAGTGGAAAGGTTCTTCATCAGAGAATGAGGAAGAAAGTGAGAGCGAAGACGAAGAAATTGAGGCTATGTTAGATTAATCATCGGAATCCGAGCAAGAAAGGTGGGTCCAGTCAGTTCAGAGACGGGGTTCCATTGTGAGCAAGGAATGAAAATTGAAACGTTTCTGTTACCCCATTTGTGCTGTTATTTAGGATCAGAATTTGCAATTTGTCGATGAGAGTAAAAACATCTGATCCATTCTCCGGGGACTTTTAATATTCCGGCGAGAGAATTTGAATGTGGATTCGCGCGGAACCATGATCTCGGGAAGCAGCTAATGATCGTACAACTCGATTGCTAGATCGATGCATTATGATCGCCCTGCCACACATGACTAACCTTACCCTTCGAGGCTATTACGAGGTTTGATCTTTGTCTGTTCGCCCGACCACCGTAACACACCTGTGGCAGGTGCCCATGGGGGTTTTTGTGTCTGAAGGAGTTCATCTGGGAAGTAAAGCACGAGTATGCATTGATGAATAAGGTCATTCCTGATATGAAGTCAGTTCTGAGAAGAAGTTACAAAGTAGGGAAGAAATCCAGTTTTTCTATATGAGGTAATGAATGGGAAAATTAGTATTATACTTTGGTAATATGGTGTATAATGAGGACTTTGGGTCCCGGCGAGAATAGGCACATCCGCTTCCCGTAGTAGTTACAAATTTAATAGGAAGCTAATGGGATAAGGGTTAGTGAGAAAAAGAGTTCTTCTAGGTTGGGGCGAAAATCACAAACAGACCAGGAAACAAAAAAGCCGGCAGCTTCCCGCAGACCTCGTCGACACCCATAAAAGCGATTTATGGGGCATCATCATCGTCGGCTCTTGGTGCAATGAGTACATCTCCCTTAAATAGAATGGATCGTAGAATCAAAGGATGGTTTAAATGCATCACGGGGTAGCGAGGAGAAGCATTGGACCGGGCTCTCCGAACAGAGAGTCACATCTACGAGGAGGCTTACATTTGTTATAGATGACCCTCCTCCTACGATTGAAGGGGACTCGGCGAGGGGATGACTATGTAGATGAAGATGGCCTCCTCGCTGGAGATGGTGAAGGACAAAGAGTAGCTGCATTTCAGGTTGTAATGTGGTGGTGTCGGCAATCGGGCAGACCTCACCATGTCAAGCCAACACCCATTTGCTCTCAGAACCTTTATTCAGAGTTCATGGTCATTATAAGCCTGGAAGACCTTTTTAATTTTAGTTACGTAGGGTGTTCCTTATTGATCTCTGCGGCATGCAATTTTGCTCAAGTTACAGGAAAATGTCATTATAGCTCTAATGAAGTTCAATCAGCTCCTGGGTGATCACTATGTTCTTTATTTTCGCATCCGTGATCCCTTATATCAGAATCTTTGTTTTGTAATAGTTTTTTATTTCTTTCCATTAGATTTTAATCATGGATGTTCATTTAAGTCTGTGTGGTTGCATACTCACAAAGTTATAAGATTATGCCTTATAATCGCTTCTTTGTGGAATCTCTGAATGCCTAACTACACCCTAGCGTACCCTTGTTGAACCTCATAGCTCAGAATTACTACCAACTCTCTTTCTGTGGACTAGCAAGAGGTAGGTTGGGGGGTGTGTTGGATACATAAAGTGCGAGAGAGAGGTTTTGTCCCTCCGCCTCATGTTTTGCTTACCTTGTGTGCATTCAGGTTCTTTTGACCTTTTCTACCATTTTTATGCATGTGCAGGTTGTTCGATGTCCCACGCACATTTTCGTAGCGGTTTGGTTCTAGAGAACAAACATAGATCATCATTGTTGATTACCGACGCTGTCGGGAGGCCCCGGGTAGTTCTAAAGTGAAAAGGGGCAGCTATGGGAGGCAAAGTGGGCACTGCACACACTAACTCGGTGCCGCATCACATGCAAAGTGCAGCCAGAAGGGTACCTGCACTTTAAGGTCAGCTTTGAGTACCACGACTTTTGGTACCGGTACCACACTAACTGGTACCGGTACCAACAAGCGATCTCTGCAAGATTTGAGCGGAATTTCGATCTTAGTGCAAGGGCACGCTCATCTTTCGATCCCCACTTCGAGACTCATGACGATAATTGTATTTAAGCCCACTACTGGTGGCAAGTCAGGAGTTTGATTCTCGGTGGTTTCAGTCTGAACCTGAGTGTTTTCGATACTTTTCTAGGGGCTTTCAGTAGAGTAGAGCATTTTAGTTTTCTCCGATTTTGAGTTTTGCCATTTGTAATCTTCATTGGTTTTATAACTTGGTGTTCATTGAGAGACTCTCGTTGCTTTTGATATCTCAACTCACATTGAAGTGTTATTTACTCCCATTTACTAGTAGTACTTCAGCAATCATGAATCAATTTTCGCTTTAATGGAGTTCTAAACCCATGATAGGGTTCCTAACGGAAACTCACCTTTCAAGGTAAACAAACCCCCTCAACCTCTTTTTGCTTCAATGGGGAGTTGTACGATATTGAACACTTGTGAAAATTCTTCTAAAACCTTAGTTTGGCATCTTCTTGACAACGTGTGAACGAGAAATTCTTGGTACACGTTGTGCTTGATCCAAACAAGAACTAAGAGTCCAAACCAATCGTCCGAGCAAGGCTCAGATTTGCTCTCAATTATTCTTTGGTCTTACAAAAGCTTTTAAAGTTAAATCCCATCAAGACCATCTACTAAAGGGCCCTGGGATGAGATTGTGTTAGGAGGTGGGGTGTTACCTAGTTGGTGGTGAGCGGAAACATAAGGATCCTAACATTCTCCATTCTAATAGTTTAAGTCAATCGATTAATAAATCAATCAATCACAACCCCCCATATTTTACTTTAATCGTACATTCATTGGAAAGCAATTGTCATGCCCCGATTCCCAATCCAACCCACATGAACCAACCTAAGGTTTTCAAACCATATATCTGGATAATTTTGATTCTCTGTTTTTTTTTTTTTTTTCGTAGCCGAACTTATAATTTATACAAAACACCTTTTTTGTAATAACCAAAAATCATTTACATATACAAAGGAACTACCACCGGAGTGGTATCCATTAAAATCTATACACATATGCTAAGTCCCGTTTACTTATACAAATATTTATACATGTACATATCTAATACAAAACATCGTAGATCATGAACAAAGGCTCTACTTTGTGCCACCTATCTCCGAGATGGCCTGCATCGCTAGTGTGGAATGTCCCGTCTTCTTTATCTCCTCTTAAGACTTACACGATTGAACACCTCATAAGCTTTACTTAGCGGGAACATATAGACAAGAACGACCAATAACAATAATCGCCGGTCACTATCTTTTATATCGCATTTACTTATGCATATAATCGAAGCCTATCGATATGACTTCTAACCTTGCTATCATATTATACATGTATTTTTATCCTTTTGAGATTCCATATCATTATCTTGTTCGGGACATTCCATGTGTTATGTCTTTTACAAGTTTCAATTCATATCTTCTACATGTATGGCATGTCAGATCATATTCAAAACAAACTTATACATATACAATGGCAAATCGGAACGATCAAGTCATATCAAATTCATAAAGGATCAAATCAGACTAATACCAATATATATTAGACTCATATCATTATCATGCCCGAAGTCATTAATCAAATCCCTTTAGCAATTACATTTCATGATTCGGGATGCCCGTTTAATTCTTTTAGTTATCGTTTTATTAAATTCATTTTCAAAGTGGTCACCAATCCCCTACTGACCCGCAACATGGATTCAAGTCGGTTTCCTAGCTGACCGACATTTCAATCAAATGATTTGTTCGGGTTTTATTAAATTTTTGAGCAAAGTGTCGTGGACCCGAACTCGATCACCATCATGACCGGCCGGAGCCCAAGCCATCTCGATTTTAAATTATCTCCCAAACATTTTTTTTGTGTTATTCCATTTAGACTGATAGTGATCACGAAAAGCACTTCTTTTCGACTAATCCCATAAACACTTACAAATTCAAAAGACCCATAATATTCACAATTAACAAAATGCATTTAAGCAAAATGATGCCTTTTTACTATGTCTCAGATAATGTAAAAAGTGAGTTATTTAAAACAAATACAATTTTCTGTTCGTCATTTTTTCACTTTTGGTTTGTACTGGCTACGATAAGAGTAGAAGGTCGACATTCGTGATGTATCTGGCCAGAATCCTATCTGCTTGTCATTCAAGAGCAATGTGGTTTCACATTTAATATCACCATCTCACATATGGCTATATAGAAGTTAATTATCTGTCGCATGCATTCAACAGGAATCTCCGTCCCGTTTGGTCATTCGCAGTAATGATTTCGCATTCAATATCACCATCTCATACGGCTATAGAAGCGACATTCACGACGTGATCCACTAAAACTCATCCTGCTTCATTATCTCAAGAGCAATGCGGATTTCCTCGCATTCAATATCACCATCTCACATAGGCTATAGGAAGTCGCATTCGCATAGATTCACTTGGGAATCCCGTCTTTCGCTTTGTCATCTCTCGTAGCAAATGTGATTCCATTCAATTATTACCATCCTCATATGCGGCGCTAGAAGCTCTATATCTACCGATAGGATTCACTTTTAGGGAACTCTCATTCTTTGCTCTTGTCATTCAGCGAGCAAATGTGCGGATTCTCATTCACTCATTACCATCTCACATATGGCTATAGTAGTTGACATTCGCCATAGACCACAGAATCTTGTCCCTGTTTATATCACAAGAGCAATGTGATCTCAGCATTTAGCACCATTCTTGCTACCTTCTATGACGACCAGTTGGTGAATCCCATCATGTTGAATATTCAATAAAATGTGATTTCCATATCTTCATTATTTACGATTTTACTCTTCATGACGGCCACAGAATCCCAATATGTCGGGTCATTCGATGATACATTTCAAATCAATTTACTTTATTTACTCAGCTTTATAGTTCAAATAATACATACACATGCATATGTGTGACAAGCATTTCGACAATAATAATTCAAACTAAGAGTATATATATATATATATATATATACTTATATGGTATTTTCAAAGAGTATCATAACTCGATCATAATCACATTTCAATTCCAATTTCACTTTCAGATTATCTTTCAAAGATACACTCAAATTCATGTACTTATTTCATATACTCATTCACGTATACTATCTTATATACCACATTTACGTATACTGCTCATATACTCATTCACGTATACTCATTCATGTATACTCATTCATATATTCATTCACGTATACTCATTCATGTACACTCATTCTTATATTCATTCACGTATACTCAATCATATATTTCCTATCATTTGTTATCATTTTCTGGTTATATATTATAATAATCATATATAATTTAACCACATTATGTGTTCATGACTTATTGCCTTTCATATTCGTATTCATGTTTCGGGGCCATTTTCTTTCCTATATCACATTCATGTTTCATGAACACATTTATACATGTTGTATTTTCTATATTCTCCTTGTTTCATGCCTATTACACATGGCACTTCATATACTTGTAAAGTATGATGTCTAAGGAAATCATACCCTCATTCATGTATTCTTATTCCTCTATGAGCTCCATTTACTTAGAAATTGGAATCATTCCAATCGGATCATCCAAACTAAAGTTATGGCATTTTCATGCCAAACTAGTCAATTCTACCAATATTACACTTAAGATGTTTGTAATACTCATTTTGTCCTGGCTCCATATTTGACACTTGTTCTTCAGACTTTTAAATCTAGCGTGCTAAGGGTTCTTCTCCAATTAGAATCACCCAAATCGGAGCACCGAAACTCGAGTTATGTCCTAAACAACCCGGACTACTCTATGTTCAAAAACAGAACCAGAAATTTGGCTTGAAATAATGGGCCCCACTTCAGTGAATTTTCAGTCACATATCTTTTAATTTGAAGGTACTCTATTCTGGATGTTTGCTCCTCTTGAAACATTATTTTGTCATCTATTAAATCACCTTAAATCAGATAAGAAAGTCGAGCAAGTTATGGCTAAAATACTAAGATCAATCAAAATAGAGGTGAGTGTATCAGACTCCGTTCAGACCCTACCTATTAGTTCATAAGATTGATATCGCACTGCACAGTTCAAGGTGTACCTAAGATGTGCGTCACCTAAAAATGCCCACGTGTATTTTTCTCCCATTTTTCCAGCATGTTGATACCCAAATCAACCCAATACCCTTAAACACGTCAAAACCACCCAAATCTTATCTTAGAATTTTATTTAAATTATATTCACAATAAGCATATCTTCTAACAAAACCTTTCATGATTTTCTCCCAAAAACAACTCTAATATGGGTCATAACCCATACACATACCAAATACAAGGATTTGTTAGGGTTTATTCTAAACCCTAACTCAATTACTTGTCATTTAACCATGAATCCAACCTCAAAGGGAGGATTTCATACTCATCTTGTTCCTTATGGGGTTTTACCAACCCTAATTTCAAGAAATCTAAGGTTAGGATGAATTCTACCAAAACCCTAGATTTGGAGACAAGCTATTAACCATACAAAACCTTAGAATTCCATAGATCCATACTAATTTTCATGATTTGTACCAAGGTTAGTTTCATACTAAAAACTAAAGTTCCATTACTCAAAATCATAGAATCCATACCCCTTTTTTATTCCTGGGCTTCTCTTCTTCTTCTCTTCCTCTCTTCCTCTCTTCTTTCTCTCCCTTCTCTTCTCTCACTCCCTCTCACTGCTTCTTCTATTTGGAGACCAAATTTGGTCTTAAATCCAATCTTGAGTTAAGGCCATGTTTGGCCTTTGCATTTTTAAGTTACTTTTCTCATTTTTGCAATTAAGTCCTTCCATTCATTCCAATTTCTATTTCATCTTTTCTCTAATTGCCTGAATCTGGCTAACTTTCTATTTAGCATTTCATTTTTCTCAATTCCATATTGGCATATAAACTTATGGTTTTATGCCTTTCTATATCCTTAAGTGGGTAAATGACTTACTGGCCTGGCTTTTATGATTAATTCCGGTCTATCGCTTTATTTCCGAAAATTTATTTAGCTTTTAATATAATCTCTAAACAAGTTCGAAACAGCTAGGTATATTTCTGGGTGTTACAACTCTCCCCTCTTATATAAGAATTTCGTCCCGAAATTCATAATTGGCCATTTGTATGTTCTATGTCGATCCTTTCTTTCATTTAGCCTGCCTAGAGCTGACTCTCACTTCTCCGAATTGATTCCTAAGGATTAGTTATAACTCCTGTTCCTCGGGGGTTAACACTTTCAATATCTTCTTCAACCTGGATTCTAAGATTTAACCATCTATACAAACACAAGGGACATCCACACAAGGCCAACACATTTCTATACATATGTTTCATCCTTTCATCTGTCTATCTAGAATCGCCTAAACATGCTTTTCCTGCAATCACTTCAAACCTAGGGCTCTGATATCGTGTCCTGTCACGCCCGATTCCCTGGCCCGACCCGATTGAGAACCAACCGGTTTCGGGTGCGAAACCATACCTGGACAATTTTTGACCGCTTTTTTTTCTTTTTTCGGAGTCGAAGCTTATACTTGTGGGTATACAAACAATTATAATAACCAAAAGTCATTTACATATAAAGGAAACTACCACCTGAGTGGTATCCATTAAAATCTATACACATATAAGTCCAATTTATCTATACAAATACTTATACATGTACATATCTAATACAAACATCATGAGATCTGCAAATACTCAAAGACACTCCATCTGACGCTCACTCCACTGTTAATGTCTGCCCTTTTCATCTCATCTCTACTAGATTATTTGAATATTCGTGCTAAGCTTTACGCTTAGTGGAACATATAGACAAAGAATTCACCAATAACAATAATCGCACTATCTTTTGAGATTTGTATTTTTACTTATGCATAGAACAAGCCTATTGATATGTACTTCTAACTCATATCATATTGTTATTATGTAGATTTTAGACCTTTTCGAGATTCCATATCAATATCTTGTTTGTATTACTCCATGTGTCATGTGTCTTTTACAAGTTTCAATTCATATCTTCTACATGTATGGTATGCTCGATCATATTCAAAAACAAACTTATACATATACAATGGCAAATCGGAACGATCAAGTCATATCAAATTCATAAAGGATCAAATCGTACTGTATACTGGTTACATAGTTGACTCATATCAATATCACGGCCAAATCCACAATTCAACCTTTAGTAATTACATTTCACACTGGGATGCCCGCTTAATTCTTTTTAGTTATCGTTATTTAAATTTTCTATTTTTCTAAAGTGTTCATGGACTTAATCCCCTACTTCGGGACCATGGGATTCAAGCCGGAGCTCCTACATCTGACATTTTCAATCAAAACATTTTGTTTGGTTTTACAATTTTTGTTTTCAAAAGGTCACACCCGAATCTCGACTTGACTCCGGTTGGCGATCCTAAGCCGGAGCCCATGCATCTGCATTTTCACTATCTTCAAATACTATCTGTTGTCCTGGTCTACACCATTTGCCACTCCTTTCTGCAAATTCCATACCATCTGCATCCATGCCCATGTTATCTCATCAACAAACTCATAAACATCCTTTACCATGTCTCATAACAAAAGATATATTTGAACAAAGAATTTTCTAATGTCATTTTTACTTCAAGGTTTGTGATTTCACATATAGCCATAGAATGACATTCGTGCATGCATTCACTGTGAATCCTGCCTTGTCTTCGTTATTCAAGAGCAATGTGGTTTCACATTTAAGACTTTCAATGTATCCCCACATATGGCTATAGAGTTAACATTCACGACGATTCGCTTGGTGAATCCCCGTCCCGTTTGTCATCTCAAGAGGTAATGTGTGATTTCAAGATTCACATCACCATATCTCACATAAGGGTATTATGGTCGCGATATCTACCATGTGATTCACTTTGGGGAATCCTGGCCCCGCTTAATCATTCAAAGAGAATGATTTCGCATTCAATATCAAATATCTCGTGATATGGCTATAGAAGTTTACATTCACGATGTGACTACTGGGGAATCTCTGGCCTTATTTATTCATTCAAGAGCAATGTGATTTTCGTGATTCAATTATTACCATCTCACATACGGCTATAGAAGTCGCATTCATGACAGACCACTGGGGAATCTGTCTCTGTTTGTCATTCAGAGTAAATGTGATTTCGCATTCAATTATTACCATCTCACATAATGGGTTATTAAGTCGACATTCACGATGCATCTACTGGGAATCCCGCCTCGTTTGTCATTCAGCAACGTGATCTCACATTTAATACCATTTGCAATTTTCACTTAATTTAATCGAATGGTGAATGCCATTATGTTGGTCATTCAATAAAAAATGATTCATTCAATATTTACGACAATTTCCGTGATGACCAGTTGGTGAACTCACGCGCCTGGCCATTCATGATACATTCTGCAAATCACTAACTTTTTATGCATCAGATATAGTTCAAATACATGCACACATGCATATGTGTGACAAGCATTTCAATGTTAAGTAATTCACCATTATATATATATATATATATATATATATATATATATATATATATATCATAAATAGATTTATAATCGATCATAATCACATTTCATCTCCACTTACTTTTCAGATATCTTTCAAAGATATACTAATCTATGTACTTATTTCATATACTCATTCACGTATACTCATTCATATACTCATTTACGTATACTCGTTCATATACTCATTCACGTATACTCATTCATGTATACTCATTCATATATTCATTCACGTATACTCATTCATGTACACTCATTCTTATATTCATTCACGTATACTCATTCATATATTTCCTATCATTTGTTATCATTTTCTCTCAAGTTATATATGATAATAATCTATATAATTTAACTACATTATGTGTTCATGACTTATTTTCATATTCATATTCATGTTTCAGTTCGTTTTCTTTTTCCATATCAGCATCTCATGTTTCATGAATACATTTATACATGTTGCATTTATATTTTCCTTGTTTCATGCCTATATTAATATGGCACTTCATATACTTGTAAAGTATGGATTTATGAAATCATACCTCATTCATGTATTCTATTCCTCTATGAGTCTACTTTACTTAGAAATTTGAATCCATTCCAACTAGATTCATCCAAACTAAAGTTATGGCATTTTCATGCCAAACTAGTCAATTTACAGATATTACACTTGGGACAGTTTGTAATACTAATTTTCCAGTGTCTTGACTCCATATTTGACACTTTTTCTTTCTAATCCTTTAAAGCTAAGGTGCTAAGGGTTCTTCTCCAATTGGAATCACCCAAATCGGAGCACTGAAACTCGAGTTATGTCCTAAACAACCCAGACTACTCTATGTTCAAAATCACAGAACTGTGTAAAATTCTGGCTTGAATACACCCCACTTTGAAGGAATTGGCCATATCTTCAGTAGAATTTGAAGGTACCTATTTCTGGAGGTTAGTTTCCCTTGAAGTTCATTTTAATTATCCATTAAATCACTCAAATCGATAAGAAATGAGCAAGTTATGCCAAAATGGCGAATACTCAACAAAATAGAGCACAGCAGGCTCACTGCTCTCTTTGGCATCAGACTCCAGACAAAGTTCACAGCATGATGGTCGCACTCCAGATAATTATGTGTACTGCACAGGTTCAAGGTGTACTGGCACAGTCATTGAAAAAATGCCTGTAATGTGTATTTTTCTCCCCATTTTCCATATGTTGATAACCAAATCAACCCAATACTCCATAAACACGCCAAACCACTCCAAATTCATCTCAGAATCTCTTTCTTCTCAAATTATCATTCAATATATATCTTCATCAAACTTTCTATGATTCCTTTCCTCCCAAAAACAACTCTAATATGGGTCATAACCCATACACATACCAAATACAAGGATTGTTAGGCTTCTATTCTAAACCCTAACTTCAATTATTGTCATTTAACCATGAATCCAAATCCTCAAAGGGAGGATTTCATACTATCTTGTTCCTTATAGGTTTTACCAACCCTACTTCAAGAAATCTAAGGTTTGATGACTAATAAAACCCTAGATTTGGAGACAAGCTTACAACTACACAAAACCTTAGGAATTCCATAGATCCATACTAATTTTCATGATTTACTAAAGATTAGTTTCCATACCAAAATCCAAAGTTCTAGAGGCTAAAAACTGTAATCCATACCTTTTATCTCGCTTCTCTCTTCTTCCTTCCTCTTCTTCTTTCCTTCTCTTCTCTCCCTCTACGGTTTCTATTTGGAGACCAAATTATCTTAAATCTACTTTGAGTTAGTTGTATTTCATTTTTTGCATTTTTAAGTTACTTTTTCTCATTTGCAATTGTCCTTCTATTCATTCCAATTTCTATTTCATCTTTTTTCTAATTGCCTAATCCGTATAACTTCTTCTATTTACATTTCCCATTTTCTTTTCTCACCCATATTGGCATATAAACTTATGGTTTTATGCCTTTCATATATCCAAGTGGTAAATGACTAATTTACACTCAATAATAGATTAATTCCGGTCTATCGTTTTTTATTTCTCGAAAATCTCTATTTAGCTTTTTAATACACCAAACAAGCTCAAACCATGTAGGGTATTTTGGTAAGTGGCAGAATCCTTTAAGGATTCAATGAGGAAACCACCGTGGAAATGACTCAGGACTCCCACAAAGATTATACGCTTGACTCATTACCGCCTGGAGGTTTGGGAATAATTTCTGTACACAAAATGTATTGAAAGCAACATCAATTCGGTAAAGTTCCCACTACAGAACAAAGGGAGCATATGAACTCGGATTGTCTCAAGAACAATGTAGTGTAGCCTTGGCATGCCTCCTAACACTACACATTTCACTATATAGCTTACCATATTCCTAAACTAGGTCAATGGATTTAAATAACTACTTTTAGGATTTTATCCTCTTTAAGATTTGGTTATTTTTCCTAAACTTTCAAAGGCTTCATAGCCATTTTCTACGATCAAAACTCACGCCTCTATAGATTGTAGGAAAAATGACAAGCCATTTTCAGTTGGAATTGGTATCTTAGCCATCAATTCTAAATAAAAATATTTTCTCAGATTAGAATCTATGAATGAAGAGTAGCATCAAGATCATTCTGACCGGGATTGAGATGAAACCTCAAAGGATTAAACTGATTTCTCAACAAGTGGTCCTTATTCCTCAAGAACACACTTCTGCTATCACCTAGAAGGGAACCTTGAAGTCGGAGGTTAGAACTTCACCTGTGATGCACCAGAGTGACACTTAGAGTTCATTAGTTCAAGGATATCAATGCAATTTACCACCAAGTCACTTCTCCTTACTCTCAAGTAGTCCATCTCTATCTCACTCAGAGGGATCCTGAAATCAGAGCACGGATACAACTCTTTCTGGGAATAGAACAACTCATTACAAGAACAATACTAATTGGATTAATCCAATTTTCACTCCCACAACGTCACTAAATACTACAAATAATAATTAAAACATAAAATCCCTCCCTAGGTGAGCTCAGCCTTCCATAACTGGATCACAAATGATAATGACTAGTTTAGATCGTACAAATCATTGGAAATATAATCAAATCGAATAAAACCGATCTTCCATACTTCTGCATTCCAATTAAGTTCAAGCGATAATGAAACTCATTATACAATGATCTCAACTCCACATTTTAAATTGATCATTTTACTTAATCTCAAAAGAAAGAAAACTAAACTTGTGTTAAGAATAAAAATAAAAGAAAATAAAAGAAAAATATATACAAAACAGACTTCAGCTCTTTCCAAAGCTCAAAACTGGATGAAGGCTATTGAAAATTTGCACACTCCATCCTAGGAGCTTCTATTTATATGCCCCAATCATAGGACCTTAAAAACGAGGAGAAAAAAATGGACTTCGAATAGCCCAAAACTTCTGCCTTAGCCACGCTGATGTCATGGCCAATGTCGTGGCCCATCTTTTGGTGTCGCAACTCTACATGTTGATGTCGCGACAATGCTCTTTGCCCGTCCGTACAATGTCGTGACTCTGGTTGTCAATGTTGCGACATTAGATGTTGATGTCACGACATTGCACTTCGATATCGCGACATTGGTCAACTAATGTTGCAACTTTGACTTCCATTGTTGGTGTCACAACATTAATTGTTGATGTCGCGACATTAACCTATTAATGTTGTGACATTGAACTTTTCGCTTCTGAGTCTTGATGTCTATGTCGCGACATTCTTCAGCTGATGTCGCGACATTGGAATTTGATGCCTTCACTCTTGTACCCTAATTATGATGTCAACGTCATGACATTGATCAATCGATGTCGCGACATTGAAAATGTGTTCTGGTGCCTTTAGCCAGTGTTGCGACATTCTTCATTCGGTGTCGCGACATTGAAGTTGTTGTTGTGACCTTGAGTGTGATGTCGCGACATTGCATTTTTGCTACCATTTTTTTGCTTTTCTGTTGATTTTTGCTTATTTTCTTTAAATTCTTGCAAAACACAAAAATGGGTGAAGATTCCATAATTTTGCATTAAATTGAACTCTGAGTCATATATATATGAAAAAATTGGCTAAAAGATGAGTTTGCACTCATCAAACTTCCCAAACTTAAAGTTCGGGCTTTGTCCTACAAAGAAAAGACTATTTGTTTGTCCTCAAACAATTAAAATTGATTTTTAAGGACATTTTTCATTTTAATCATCATCTCAGTCATCTCAGCAATTTGGTTTAAATGAAATGTCAGTTGTGATACCAATTCTAACTAAGCTTAAATTTCTGAATCCTAAAAATTTTCAATTCATATCATTCAATATAGCAGATAATTCATAACTAGTAAACAATTACAGTTCTTGACTCAGTGGGTGTGTGTTGGTCTTCCTTTTTTTTTTGACTAATTTGCAGATTAATTAACCTTATGAGATTTACTGCAAAGGATGAAAGTCTCTTTACAGTAACTTAGGTCCCATCAGGATCAAATAGGTCTTTTCAGGCTTGTAATGTATGGCTTGTGTACTTGGGTAGATAACTGAACATGTAAGGTTCAAGTTTACCCAGACTACACTTACTTTCTCAACATTCCCCGTTCTATTGCTCACCTTTTCTTTTCTATCCAGAACTTTTTTTTTTTTTCAAAAGTCTTCTCTTAAATAGGGAGGCTGCCCTAAGTGCGACGTCGCGACATTGTGGATGCAATGTCGAGACATTGAATGTCAATGTCGCAACATTGATAAAAATTTTAAGTGACTGCTCAATGTCGCGACATTAGGGTTGTAATGTCGCGACATTGGAAAACTTTTGGAACTCATGTTGCGGCATTGAAATGGTGTCGCGACATTGAGATGAGTTTTCTTTTTCCTGATTCCTACTTATTTTTCTGCAATTTATTCATTTCTACACACTCAAATCATGCTCATGAATACAAATCTAATAAGAACTAAGCATCTCAATTCAAGGATGGCTAAATAAGCTCAATTCTCAACTCAGTACAATTCAACAAACATTTTTTTGTACTGTAATAATTATCATTCAAAACTAAAAAAAATTCATCAAAATTTAGGAACATTGAAGCTGCTATGCAATTTCTGAATAAAATAAATAAATAACTCCCTAAAAATTAACATGTGCATTATCCTTAAAGAACAAGTTAGGGAAATAAACTCCCCTGTGTGGTAAATTCTGCTCATTGAGTTTGGGTTGAAGTGCTTCCAATTGAATTTTATATATATTTGCAGCTTCATTGTCCTGAAATCAAGCAAAAACTTAACAAACATAAGTTTCAAATAATCTAAAACAAAAAAAAAATCAATCAACTAAATTACTCAAAACACGTTATATTAAAGAAAATTAAGCTATCAAATAAAATAAAATAAAAATTGAAATTTGTTTAGGTTGCCTCCCAAGTAGCTGTTCATTTTTATGTCTTTAGCTAGACATTTGCTGCATTATGCTCTCTTTTTAGCAATTCTTTCATTCTCTTCTTATCTGAGACTATTCTTCATCTCGGGACCCCTTAAAGTAATTTTTTAAATTTCAATTCATTCCCGAGTGTCACCGCCCAAAAGGTGTTACACGCAATTACTGTAAGGGACCACTCATCTAGACCTTAGCTTTCCGGAAACAACTGAGCTCGGAGCTGTACAAAGAGGGACTAGCCTCCTACTTTAAACCTTCCTCATAATTCTCCGATCATGCCATTCCAGTCTTATCTTTATAGATCCTAGTATCAAGCCATAAGCTTCATCTGACTTCAGGGCCATTCATCCTAAGTAGTCTATTTTCTCTTAGCATTGGAAATCACAGCTTCAACTTGATTGCCCACGAAGCTTTATATATCTGGGTTTGGTGGAGAAAGATGACGTTTTCCAAATACAATCATACTGGGACATTCCAATAGGAATTATATAAGCCCATAAGTATCGTCAGCTTGCATCGAATTAGCCTTTATACTGTATTTACTATTTTCTATATTCTGATCTCCCCATTGATACTGCTGTCTATTTGATCGAGGGTGATAAGCCAACCCCATAACATGCTTGACTTCATATCTACTCAAGAGTTTTGCAAATAGTTTGTTTGCAAAATGACTTCCCTCATCACTAATGATTGTCTTTAGGGCTCCATATCTACTCAAGATATTTCTTTGAATAAACCCCACAACTGTGTTGGAATCATTTCTAGGACAAGCTATGGCTTCCCCCCATTTGGATACATAATCCACAGCAAGGAGAATGTATAGATTTACAAATGAGGGTGGGAAAGGTTCCATGACGTCTATCCCCCACACATAAAAAATTTGTACCACCAAGATTCCTTCTAGAGGCATTTCATTTCTTCTGTTTATGTTGTCCATTCTTTGACATCTATCATAATGCTTCACCCACTTTAAGCCTCTCGAATAAAGTCACTACAATAAAAAAATTGAGGAGAATTTAGGTCGCTTTTGTCTCCCAAAGTGTCCTCCATATAGATGTGGGCTTATATTTATCTAAAATTCCACACTACTCAGCTTCTGGTACGTATCTTCTAATAATCTAATATGCTCCCCTTCTGAATAGCAGTGGGTCATCCCATATGTCAAATCTAGCATCTGTTCTCAACTTCCTTTTCTGTTGATATTTCAGTTCTAGTGGCATAATACCACATGCTAGGTAACAGACAAGATACCAAGGTACTTGAATCATTATTCAAACATTGCTCATAAGGGAATTTTTCTTCAATTTCAATCTTTTCTTCCTCTTCATCAGCTATTCCATTATCACTGCCTTTTTTTGTCTTTGATCTCCACGTCAAATTCTTGCAACAAGAGCACCCATCTAATTAGTCTTGGTTTTGCATCTCTCGTTGCCATGAGATACTTAATTGTTGCATGATCGGTATATTTGATGACATGGGATCCTAGTATGTATGGCCTAAACTTTTCACAACCAAAAACCATTGCCAATATCTCATTTTCTATAGTTGAGTAGTTCTCTTATGCTTCATTAAAAGTTTTGATGGCATAGTATATTGCTCTGAAGATTTTCTCTATTCTTTGCCTGACTGCCTCCCATTGTATAATCAATCACTGCATTACATGATTTCAAATCTCAGCTGGAAGTCTGTGTTGCCATGATAGGAGCTTTGATCAACCTAGCCTTGATTTCTTCAAACGCACATTTACACTCTTTATCAAATTCAAATTTTGCTTCCTTTATGCGCAGATAATGGGTTTGATATTTCCAGTGTCACCCGAGCCCGACTTCCACGGTGAACCGATCCGAGGACGCCGGACCGCTTCAAAATCGATTACAAAACACATTTCATATATACATACATAGATATGAATATATGATATCATCACTAATACATTCATTAATATGAGAAATATACATCATATCATTTCAAGATGGCCCATATCTATTATTTAGTTCAACATATTGATACAAAATTGCATTCCATGCCTTTGCAACATACATTTACAAAATATTATTAGAGTTCACTTATTTTTCACCCCAATAGTAAAATACATTCCATGAAGATTTATACATATTTGATTTCTATACAAAATAATTACATGAAATCATGAAATGCAGTGGTATGCATGAAACAGAGCATTTACATATATTCCAAACTATATGACAGTGACTCTATGCTCGGCGGTCTTCAGTCTTGCTACTATCTACACAGTACCTATGCGTGAGAAATCAACGTGCTAAGCATTTTCATGCTTAATGGTTCTTTATGTTTCTATTCTCATTTCATACAATCAATACAACATATATATGCACATATAAACATATAAATAACATTGCCCATATGCATCAAATAAACATCCTAATTACATCCAATATAGTTATTTTCGAACAACATTTCGACGTTATATATATATATATATATATATATATATATATATATATATATATATATATATATATATATATATATATAAAATAGTTTTAACATATATTTATTTTATTCTTGTATATAAAAAACACAATGATTCACACTTTATGTTTACTTATACTAGTATTTTTTCACAACCCAATCTTTATAATAATACCCCATACATTTGTTAACCATTTTGCCCTTAAAACAAATCTAATCGAAGTTTTCGATGCATAGGATAACGAAATCACCGGCACGGTCTCGCTGGGCTACTAGCCGATTTAACACTTTTAATAACTTAGTACTGTCCCGCTAGGCTATGGACTGGTTATTTTTACATTTGTATTTTTGGGTACACTACCAATACTGTCCCGTTGGGCTACGGATCGGTATGTCAATATCAATCATATCATTCATAGTACTGCTACATTTATCGTTATTGGTATACCAACCTATCCCTGACTCCAATATGAAGGCTAACATTCTCTTAAGGGCATTAATAATTAGTCATAGTAAAAGTTACTAGATTATATTCACAAGAATTCCACAATAATGCAAGTTTACAAACAATATGCCTACTTTACCACTATGTTAAATATCCCGATTAACCCATTTAAACTAATTTATTCTATAATAATACACAAAAGTTACACATAATCTCATAGAAACACTATCTCACATTTGGCCATAGTCCAATAACTTTTTCTTCATTTTAACTCACTTAATACTTGAGTTTTATGCACTATTTCAATTACACCAAACCTTTAACAGCTTTGGAAACATAATTTAAACATATACACGCAGTAATTTTGCACCAAAACCTAACCATACACACCAATACACATTCGACTACACACGATTCATGCATTTACATACATTGTCTTCCCTTTTTCATGTTAATCCACTTGAGATCAATTAACCAACACCTAAACCAATTTATTTATGGTTCAAAAAAGAATCACACATGAAAATTTTATATAAACACTTCAAGTTTGATGACAAAATAATCATAACATCGAAACAAGAAGAGAAATGTGAAGAACAAACCAAAAAGGTTATCGATTCTTGACTCCTATTCTTTTAATCATGATCTTACCTCAGGTTTTATCATCACCAGCCCCTAATCCATAAAAAATATGTCACAATTAGAGAACAAACAAAGAAAAATCAGTCGTGCATGCTAGGGTTTCTGGTACCCAATACACCTTCACTTGTAAAAATATTTGGGAACAAATGAGCCATATTTTACCCAAACTTCCTCCAAGAAAATGATAGATCTATGAGTCTAATTTCAGTAGAAATTAGAATCATCACATTTTGATCATTACAAATTAACTTATGGCCAAAACACCCAAAACTGTACCAAAACAAAGGATAACCCAACAACTTACTCGTATTTTCACTTCAGTCTCGAAAATAGGGGACTTAGGGTCAGGTTTGCTTCTTGGTACCTTATATAATTTTGTAGTTTTACATCTTAGGGTTCTTTACAAACCTGAATCACTCAATTTGGATGACTAATGACCAAGTTATGGCCAAAACAAAAACATGACACAACCTAGAGATTTTCCTATTTCTATACTCTATTTTGGTCCATCTCAAAAACACCTATTTATGGACTGCTTTAGGTATCTATTTCTTCTAGAAAGTTTCAGCCATAAGTCTTATGCATTATCTCCAATTGGAATCATCCAATTTGGAGGTCAAGAGGCCAAGTTAGCGGCTAAAACAAAAGTACAGGTTTTGAAAAACTTTGACAAGAATTCCTCTCAAACCTATACATCTCTTTACACTTCTGGTATTTAAGACCCCACAAGCCAACAAACCAACTCCAAAGCAATACAACCTCCAATTCAAAAACAAATTACCCAGAGATGGGGAGTTAGGCTTCTAAGCACAAAAACGAAAATGAGTTAGATTTTCCTAACAATCAAAATGCAGAATCCATACAATCCAACCAAATCAAAACAAACATCAACCCAACCCCAAAAGTATAACACATGAATGAGAAGATAGTTCTTTCCTAACTCTAAACATGAACAAGAGAGTGATGGTTTTACTTAACCTTGATTTCCTTCATATACTTGAACCTAGCTTCCTTTCCTTTCGATCAAGCAAATCCTTGAACTAAAACTGAGATAGAAAATCCTCAATTGTCTTCTTCTCCTTCACGTGTGAACCCTAGCTCCTAAAGTGTGAAAATAGACTTAAGACCAAATTTGGTCTTATCCTATTTCATGTATAAGGGCCTTGTTTGGCAAATCTCATTTTTGCTTGGGTTTTCCATTTTTACAAGTAAAGTCCTTCATTCCATTTATATTTGCAATTCATTTATCACATAGTCACTTTAACATATATTCTTCCAGCTTTATGACCCTTGAGTCCTTAATGTGACATATTTCTATTTTACCCTTGACTCTTGTATTAGTTCTGGCTTTATCATTTTTCTCACTTAGTATTAAATTTTTTTTTTTTTAGGAAATGCAAATTTAACTTATTGTTTAGGTTATAAAACTATTAGGGTATAATTTGGGGTGTTACATTTAGAGAATTACTTTATAAATCTTCTATAAAATCCAGCATGTCCCAAAAAACTTATAATCCCTTTAACTCGTAAAGAGGCATTAGGAGTTTCAATAACAAACTCATTGGCCAACCTCAAGTCCATTTGTAGAAATTTTATGCCCCAAGACAATACCTTCAGTTACCATAAAATGGCATTTTTCCCAATTCAGAGCTAAGTTTTTATCTTGACACCTCTAAATTACAGTTTCTAAATTTTAAGCAATTCTCAAAACTGGATCCATAAACTGAAAAGTCATTCATGAAGATTTCCATAGCCTTCTCCACCAAATCTGAGAAAATGAACATCATACACCTTTGAAAGGTAGAAGGAGCATTACACAATCCAAATGACATCCTTCTAAAAGCAAAGGTGCCATAAGGACATGTAAAGGTAGTCTTCTCCTAGTCCTCAAGGGCTATGGAAATCTTATTATATCCATAATATCCATCAAGAAAAAAAAAAATGAGGTGTCCTGTAGTAACATTTCGACATTTGATCAATGAGGCAAGATAGCCAGATCGCTTTATGGTGGTAGTGTTCAATTTCCTGTAATCAATGCATACCCTCCATCCTATCACAGTTCTTATTGGAATTAACTCATTCTTCTCATTTCTAATGACCGTGAATCCACTATTCTTAAGAACCACATGAATTAGGCTCACCCAAGGGCTGTCTGAGATTTCATAAATAAATCCTGCATTTAGCCATTTAAGTACTTTTTTTCTAAAAAATTCCTTCATAACTGGATTCATCCTTTTTTGATGTTCAATTGACGTTTTTACATTTTCCTCTAGGAGGATTTTATGCATGCAAATTGATGTACTAATCCCTTTCAAGTCTTCCACTGACCAGGCTATTGCTTCTTTATACTTTTTGAGAATTTCAATCAGTTTCTGTTCTTTATCTTTTGTTAAGTCAGCTGCAATAATTATAGTTTTTAATCTTTCAACTCCTAAGAAGACATATTTCAGGTTTTTGGGTAATTCCTTCAAAATTAACCCCTCATAACTTTTTTCTAACTCCTGTACCTTTTCTTCACTACTGCTTCATTTTTCTACATTGTTTTCATTAAGACTTAATACTATTTCTTTTAATTCAACCCTAACATCCAGATGTTGAATATCAAGATCCTTAATATACTATAAATTCATCATATTTTCATTCATTGAATCTTGATTCTTACAATCATCAATCAGTTCATAACTGATAGGAACTACTTTTTCAACATTCTTATATTAAGCTTTTTAAAAATCTTTTTGCTTCAAGCTATGATTAAGGTTAAAGTGTACTTCTCCATTTCCCACTTTAAGAGTGAGCTCTCTTTTCCTCACATTAATCAAGGATGCTCTAGTGGCAACAAATGGCATGCCCAATAGCAATGGAACTTGGTTGTTCTCTTCAATGTCTATCACAACAAAGTCCATTAGGAAAATAAACTTTTCTACCTTGATCAGTACATCTTCCAGGATTCCTTCTAGTTGAGCCATAGATCTGTCTGCCATTTGTAGAGTCATTATTGTTAGAGTTAACTCCCCCAAACTTAGTCTTTTTACCATAGACAATGGCATCATATTGATGCTTACATTAGAATCACATAAAGCTATACCAAATTCATAGTTCCCTATAGTGCAGGGAATGGTGAAGCTACCTGGATCTTGCATTTTTAGTGGCAAGTTCTTCTGGATTATTGCACTGCAATTTTTTGACAAGCTTACCATTCTATCTTCATCCAACTTTCTTTTCTTGTTGAAGATGTCCTTCATAAATTTGGCATAATGAGGCATGCGATACCTGCGGCAAAGGAATGTTGATCTCTAATTTATTGAACATGTTCAGGGTAGCAAATTGATAATCCAATTTTGACCTGCCCGGTCCTACGGGGAATGGAATAAGAAGTTTATAGGCTCTCACTTCACCTCCTTTTAGTTCTGCACTTTTAAAGTTTGCTTCCTTTCTAACGTATTGTTTCCTCTTCTTATATTCTGTTTTGTCACAACTTGTTTTCTGTGATTTAATAATATATTAACACTGTTGACTTTATTATATATTTTTCTCTTTTCAGCAGGGAATGCTTCTCTAGATTGGTTCTGCAGAGTTTGGGCTAGCTGCCCTACTTGAGTTTCAAGGTTCTTCAAATAGGCATTTGTGTTGGTGTGGAAAACAGTGGTATTTGCCTGAAATACAAAAATTTCAACAAATTTTTGTTCATGGAAGTTTAGGATCCTCTTGTTTTCTGCCATATACCCTAACATTTGTTCTTTAAAAATTTAGTGTCCTATTCTGGAATCTTTGATTCGATCCTTGGAACCCTAGTGGAGCATAATTTTGCTAAAAATTTTGCACTGGTCTTGGACCACCCTGCTGCATTCCACCTCCATATGACATGTTTTCATGGTTCCTTAAGGCCGGTGTGTAGTGGGTTAGAAGGTTGTTGCTTGGATTGAAGTTGTAGCTCTTGTTTCTATTCAAATACTGAACTTCCTCCACTTGATAGGGACTTTCATGAGCAAGTCCCTCGTTAGCACATTTATGTTCTACAGCTTCCACAATGCCCATGTCATTTGCTGAATGACTTCTTCTTTCCTGATTACTCAACCTGCACATCAATGCATCCAACTTTGCTTCTATGGCTGACATCTTGTTCAGCACAATCACACCTCCCCCTATCAGTTTGCTGCTGCTCTTTGAAGCTCTAGATGGAGCTTTATAATTGCTCTTGCTAACTCTTCTATCAATTGAGTTGCCTCCTCATCATTCTTCCTTCTAAATGCACCTCCAGAAGCTGCATCTACTATCCCTTTTGAGGTGTAGTTCATGACATGGTAAAATATATCAACTGAGTCATCTTCTCTATTCCATGCATTGGACATCTTCTTAGCAGTTGTTTGAGTCTTTCCCAAGCATTGTATAGAGATTCATCTTCTTTTTGCTTGAAGGCAATAATTTGTCCTCTCCTCTTTGAAGTGAGAGCAGGAGGGAAAAATATGCTCAAATAACCTTCCACCAGCTCCTCCCAATTGCTCACTGGTCCATATGGTAGGGACTCAAACCAACTGGCTACAATGTCCCTTAGTGAAAATGGGAACAATTGTAGTTTGATCACATCTAGGTGGACCCCATTTAACTTCACAGTGTTGGCCATCCTCAAGAATCTACCCAGGTGCTCATTTGGGTCTTCACTTGGGTGCCCAATAAACTGATTCTACTGCACCATGGTGATAAGAGCAGGCTTCAATTCGAAGTTGTTGGCCTCAATGGATACCTGTCTCACAACTGAATACTCATCTATGATAATTGGCCTCCAGAAGTCCTTCATTGTCCTCTGTCTCTACTAAGGCCTGTTAATTGCAATTGGTGTGTTCTAATTTCCTTCTCTCTGCTCTGCTATGACGGCTTCTATTGCTCTTTCTTTCTTCAGATTTCTCAATGTCCTCTCTAGTTCAGTGTCTCGTGGTAATATATCAACTCCTATTTTTTTATGCATATGAGAAGTGCTTGAAATGATGATACACTACAATCAAAGTGATATCAGTAGATAAAGCTCATAAAAGATAAGTAGCTAAACCAGCTACTGCCAATTTAAATAGTTTTTGAAAATTTTTGTGAAAATTTTGATAAAAGTTAAAAGAAAAAAATGTCCAAACTAGAAACTTCCCATTTTGTTGGAATATTGTTCCTTAAACTCTACTTGATCACCGGCGACGGCGTCGAACTTGTTAAAGCAAAATATGCTTGATCAACAAAATTTTCAGCACAACTGCAAGACTATTCGGTCCTCGGCAATAACGCCAAAGACATTAAGACAAAATATGTGATGTAGCCAAATTTTCAACACGGCTACCAGGAGCTAATGGAGTCCTCTCGACAACGGAGCCAAAAACTTGTTAAGATCAAAAGATGTGATGTAAAAACTATTTTCTGTTATGTATATGATATTATGTAATTAAAACTAGCTTTGCTTTAAATCACTGCAAGTGCACAGGTCATACAAGTAATAAAGTGGATTATAAGTCCAAGTATCATTCCCACAGAGATTGATGAGAAATCTAAAGATCAACTACCCCTACGACTCAATATCATCACTATTTGAACCTCTAATTTGAAGATTTGAACTATCTAAAATAACTTGAATGAAATAATTTTTATAAATTGTTCTTTAATAGAAAAGAAAATGATCAATCTAGTAAAATAAGAGATTTCGAGAAGCGGAAATAACACCGGTAATGGACGATGTCGGACTATTAATTTGCAAAGTTCTATTACAGGCAGTGAAGGACATGAATCCACAGATTTGTCGAAGTAGGTAATTGGCATGGAATGCCTCCTAACACTACACATTTCACTATTTAGCTTACCATATTCCTAAGCCAAATCAATGGGTTTAAATAACTACTTTTAGGATCTGATCCTCTTTAAGATTTGGTTATTTTTCCTAAACCAGTACTTCATAGCCATTTCTTAGGACTAAAAGCGCACTTTATGGCAATTAACATAAGCCTTTTCAATGCGGTGGTATCTCAACCATCAATTCAAATAAAAATCTCTTTCTCCTTGATTAGAATCTTAGCTAACACAGGATCAAGATCATTCTACTGGATTGAGATGAAACCTTAAAGGATTAAACTGATTTATCAACAAGTGGTCCTTATTCATGAACATATACATTGTCACTGAAGGAACATGAAGTTGGAGGGTTGGGCGACTTTACCGATGATGCATCAGTGACATAGAGTTCATTAGTTCAAGGATATCTGTGCAATTTACCCCCAAGTCATTGATCATTACTTTCAGTAGTCCATCTCTACGTCACTTAGAGGGATCCTAAAATCAGAGCATGAATACAACTCTTTCTAGGTACAAAACACTGATATTCAGAACAGCTCATTACAAGAGCAGTACCAATTAGATCAATCCAATTTTCACTCCCACAACGTCATTAAATACTACAAAAAATAATCAAAACACAAAATCCCTTCTTAGAGGGGGCTCAACCTTCCATAACTGGATCACTGATGAGTCTAAAACTCATATGTTTTTAAGCCTAATTTTCATGAATTTTTTAAGGTTTAAAAGTCAATTTAATTGAAAATCATGGAGCATTCACCCAGATTTATGTTTTGAAGGAAATAAGCATAAATGAACAGAAAAGCAATAGAAATCAGCATTTTGCAACAAAGGCAGTAATTTAGTGACATTGCCATGACATAGCTGCAACATTAACTGAATGTCACGACATCGTGTGGAGAGTGTTAGGACATCTACTTCAATGTCACGACATTTCCACGACATTGGCTGAAGTAGGAAGGGCAGAAATTACTAATGTTGAGACATTTCCACGACATCAACGATTACATCATCTAAGGCTTGAACACTAGAGATCTAAACTTGCAATGTCGCGACATCGGATCAGTGATGTCGTGACATCAAATCAAAGCAGCCAAGGTGGTGAGACAAACTCAATGTCGCGACACCACCGCAGTAATGTCATGACATCAACCATGACATTGATAGAGAGCCTCAAAACATCAAGTGTTCAATGTCGCAACATCACAGTTCCAATGTCGTGACATCAACTGAAATGCTTAGAAGAGAAGATGCAATGTCTCTACATCAAATCCTTGATGTCCGCGCCACATCGGCTCAGCGATCAGGGTGGAGACAGCGGACCCGATGTGGCGACATCGGGTTAGCAATGTCCGCGACATCATCACGATGATCGAGTATAGATCTGATATCGCGACATCATTACGGCGTAATTCAATCACAACAAGCCAATGTTGCGACACCAGATTTAGCCCACGACATAGCAGTTTCGATGTCGCGGTGATGTCGTGACATCGCCACGACATCAATACTAGGGCAGGATTTTTCTTGGGATTTTCAAGCGCCCGTGGTGTCGCCTCGTTTTAGGGCCCCGAGACGGGCATAAATAGAAACTCTTGGGGAGTAGTCTGCGTGACTTCAAGCGCTTTTCATCACGTGCTTTTAGAAGAGTGAAGTCTCATTGTATATAATTTTCTTTTTCTTTTATTTTTTATTTTTATTTTTTTATTTTTTTACATTCAGTTTGTTTTCTTTTTCTTTTAGGATGCAGTAGCATATGTAAGGCTAATTATTTGGTTTTATTAATAAATCAATGCTTCATTTTTGTACGAACATTAATGAAATGCAAATTTTTGGAATTCGTTTTCTTCGGTTTGATCTAAATTTCAATGAATTTGTTTGATCAGCTGCAGTCATTATTAAATTGATGATCCAGATATGGAAGGCTAAAACCACCCAGAATGATAAATTCTCAACCTAGTCAACATCATGTCTTGATAATTGTTTGTAGTATTTGAATGCTATTTTCGGAATGAAAGCTGGGATGTTTTAATTGGTATTGCTATTGTAAGGAGCTCCTCAGAATATCAATGTTTTAAACCCAAAAAGAGTTGTTTCTATACTCTGATTTCCAAGATCCCCTTAGAGACATAGGGATGGACGACTTGAGAGTAAAGAACAGTCACTTAGGGGTATATTGAACTAATGAATTCTAAAGATCACTTTTATATCCTTGGTAGGATGATCTAACTGCTGACTTCAAGGTTATCACGGGTGATGGTAAGTGTGTTCGGGGAATGAATCCGCTTCTTTAATCTACTACAAACAATCCTTTTTAAATTTCACCTCAATTTGGTATAATAATCTCAATCCTGTGTTAGCTAAGATTCTAATCAAGGAGAGAAAGCATTCTAGTCAAATTGATAGCTAAGGTACCAATTGAGTTGGAGAAGGCTTGCATTGTCCTGTCTATAGGAGCAAGTAGTTTCCAATCCTAAGATATGACTGAGAAGTATTGAAACGGAAAAATAGTCAGATCTTAAAGAGGATCAAGTCTTACAAGTAGATTTTCAGACCCATTGACCAAAGATGAGAATGTGGTAGGATGGAGAGTGAAATGTGTGGTGTGAGGAGAAATCCCAATGCTACTCTAATCTACTCTTGGACAATTATAGAGTTCATGTCCATAACTGTATTTTCTTTTAGGAAATTTTCAAACTAATAATCACAACACTGATTTCTTTTCCAATGTTATTTCAATCCAGTGAACTCTCTAATCATGTATTTTAGAATTTCTTTATTTCTTTGATTCACTTTAATTTGGAATATTAAATCTATCTTGGAATTTGGAAGTTCCAATAGTGAGGATCTTGAGTAGTAGGGGTAGTTGATTCTTTAAATTTTATAATCAATTCTCATGGGAATGATATTTGGACTTTAAAATCCACTTTATTACTTGTATGACCTGTCACTTGCAGTGATTTGAGACCAAAACAAATTTTAATGGCATCATTTTAAACAATGGTAGAAAACATGCTTCACATATTCAATCAAACAAGTTTTTTGGCATTTTTGCTAGGGATTGAATGGTCCTTGGTGGCAATGCTAGAATCCAACCAGTTTTGGTTTATACATAAGATAGTCATCAAGTTTTTGGTGTTGTTGTCGGGGACTAAATAGTTCTTAGTAGCAGTGTCATAAATTTTGGGGATCACATATTTTGGTCTCAATAAGTTTTTGGTGTCGTTGCCACGGATTGAAATGAAGTAAAGTTTAAAGATCAATATTCTTGCAAAAAAGAAAATTGCTAATTTGGACATTTTTCTTTTCACTTTTATAACAAAATTTTAAATATGGTTTTAATTGCAATAGCTGACTTAGCTACTAATCTTTTATGAAAGCACATCATAATATATTTATGTTATCTATTGATCTCACTTGATCTTAGTGTATTTCCATTTTAGGAAGTTATCACATACATAAAAGACTAGAATCAGAATTGCTACCATTAGACATTGAGTTGGAAAGGACATTGAGAAATCTGAAAAAGTGAGGCCAACCAGCTTATTGAAGATTTGCCCCCAGAAAGAGACGCTATAAACTCTCTTTGAGACTTTAGGGAGTAAGCGAGAGATTGAAGAACGGGTATGCTAGAAGTGATAGAGCTAAGCTGGATGTCTTGATGGTAGATAAGATACTCAGAGCGGATAAGCCATTTGCGCCAAATGCGGTGGGAATAGAGGAAAAAGGAGAGCAGAAATGCATGACTGATAAGGGACTTGCTCATGAGGGTCCCTGTCAAGCGAAGGAGGCTAAGTTTGTGAGTGGCAACAGAAGCTACAATTTCAAGCCCAACAACAACCTTCAAACCCACTACACACCTGCATTAAGAAACCATGAGAATTTTCCCTCTGGAGTGATCTGACATAGTCTGAACCGGAGACAAGCTAATAGCAATAGTATGTTCCCGCAAAGGTTTCAAGTGGAAACAACATCAAAGCGCCAAAGAGTGAGAACTGAGAATAAAGAGTTGATCTTTTGAATATTAGATGTTGAGCTTCATGGGAGAGAACAAAAGACTGTTGAACATTCATGAACACAATTTTGATGAGCTAGCAGCTTTCTAGGAAAACACAAATGTGTTTCAGGCCAATACCAATGCATCTCTAAATAATCTGGAGACTTCGGTGGGGCGATAGCCTACAGTATAAATCGATCTAACGATTCCTTCTAAATGACACAAGAATCCAGAGCGCTGATAATTGCAACGAGGTGGTAAGAAGAGAACTTCATAAAAAGAAAGAAGATCTCGAATAATATGAGAAGGAAGAAAGCATAAAGCGGAAAAAACCATGCAAAACCCAGTTCATAATTGGTGAAGAAAGAAAATCTATGGTTTAGCAAATGACCGATTAGAAAAGAGCACAAATAAAGGGAGAGTTAAAGTCTGTTGCCTCCAGTTCCATTCCCTCATAGGCTGTAGAAATCAAAGATGGATGATCATTTCTCTAAATTTTTGAACATGTTCAAGAAGATATAGGTGAATATTCCTTTTGCTGAGGCATTGGCTCAAATGCCTCATTATGCCAAGTTCATGAAAGATATTCTGAGTAAGAAGAGGAAACTTGATGAAGGAGTGGTGAGCCTATAAGCCACTTGCATTGCTGTGATCCAAAAGAATTTGCCCATGAAGATGTAGGATCTAAGTAGCTTCACCATTCCTTGCACCACAACGAATTATGAATTTGGAAGAGTATTGTGTGATTCTAGAGCAAGTATCAACTTGCTGCTACTATCTGTTGTGAAGATACTAAGTTTGGGGGAGCTTACTCCTACAGCTATGACACTTCAGATGGCAGACAGAACTATGACTCAACTAGAGGGAATCCTTGAAGATGTACTGATCAAGGTAGGGAAGTTTATTTTCCCTGTGGATTTTGTGGTGATTGATATGGAAGAAGATAAACAAGTGCCACTGTTGCTAGGAAGGCCATTCCTTGCCACAGGAGCAACCTTGATAGATGTAAAGAAAGGAGAGCTCACTCTCAATTTGAAGAAGTACACTTCAATTTGAATTAGAGCTTAAAATAGCATGGTTTTGACAATGTTGAATGTAAAATTATAAAACAAGTATCTCCCATCAGTCCTGAACTGATTTATGATTATAAGATTTAGAATTCAATGAATGAGAGAATAGAGTGTAGATTTCCAGTGTCTAAGGCTCTTGATGTTGAATAATATTTGAATTCTAGTGAATTTAAGAAGTACTCGATCTAAAGAAATCGTCTGAAAAAAAGTCAAGCGGCGGTGAAGAGAAGGGACCAAAGTGGAAAAAAATTTATGAGAAGGGTTAATTCTTAAATTACCCAAACATCGAAAAATGCCTTCTTAGGGAGCTAAAGAGTACAGCTTTGTAATCATATCATCAACCTGACTTGTGATGCAGAAAAATAACATAAGCAGTTAGATTCTTAGAAATACCATAAAAGAGAATCCCTTAGCTTGTTATAGACTTGAAGAGTCAGTCCTTCAATTTGCATGCATAAAATCCTCCTTGAGGAGAATAAAAAAACATTAATTGAACATCTGAAGAGCTAAGACAATGATGAAAAAAAGTTGTCATAAATATTGAAGGGTATTGAAATGGCTAAAATATAAAGATTTATCTATGCAATCTCAGGTGACCCTTTGGTAGGCCCAATTCATGTGGTTCCCAAAAATGTTGGATTCCACGGAGTCATTAAAAATATGAGAAAAAATGAATTGATTCCAACAAAATGCATATGTGTGTAAAATGGAGGTATGCATTGATTACAGAAAATTGAACACAATAACCAGAAAGATCACTATCCTTTGCCTTTTATTGATCAAATCTTGAATGAGTTGAGTGAGGACCTGCCCTCCTTAATTTTCTTGATGGATAATTAAGTTTATAATCAAATTACCATTGGGATAGGAAGACTACTTTACATGTCCTATGGCACCTTTTCTATGTACCAGAATGATGTCATTTTGGATTGTATGTAATGCTCTTATACCTTCTAAAGGTGTATGATGTGTAATCGAAGCTCGGTTGATTACGGAAGGCTATGGAAGTATGAATATTCGATTGCGATCTGGTTTACGAACAGCTGCCCGAAACTTGAGCGGGAGGGACTGAGACCGTGCCACCTGCCATAACTCTTGCCGCTGCTCCCACGCCGCTACACAACCGCACATCTGCCTCTGATGATGTTGTGTTGTTGTGATGACCAATCTTAAAATTTTTAAAAAAAAAAAAAAATTTTTAAAAATTTTTTTTTTTTGCATATTGGCTATATAAAACAATAGTCTTAGTGAATAAAAAGAAGTTTTTTCTTATTAAAATGAAAAAAGGGTCTCATGATAAAGAAGAGAAGGAAGAAAGAAAAGAAGAAGAAGAAAGGAAGAAGAGAAGGTATCATGTCCATTTTGTGAGGTACCAAGCTCTGGCTAGGATAAGTTGATCAAGCTAAGGTTTCTAATTGAAACTCTGCCACCTAATCTACGATCGAGGATTACAAGTTTTTTTAGGACATGTTGGATTTTTCTGAGGAAGATTTATCAAAGGGCTTCCTACAATTTCTGGACCCTTATGCAAACCTTCTGCTGGCTGAAAAGGGTGTCAGAAGTTTGGTGTTGGTGACTGCTTATACGCATTTAAAAATATGTCCGATATCAGATGGCAAACTAACCGCTCGCGCAACACCAAATTGGAAATATACGGGTTTGGAAATCCTATGTGATGCCGGTGACGCTACGCAAATTGGACGTGTGGGACAAAGATTGACAACCAAAACATTCAGATCGCCTGCCTATGCCAGCAAGGCAACTAGGGCATAGAGGAACTCAACATCATAAAAGGAGATGCTAGCGATAGTTTTCTTGTAAATTTGAAGAGTATAGGTCCCATGTTAACATATACACACATAGTCGTAACAATTAAATATCTAATGACAAGAAAGACCAAACCAAAGTGGTGATCAGGAGTACTGGGTCACCTCTTCTTTGCAAAAATTTTGATTTAAATCAAGGACAAAGGAGGTGACAATGATAGTGAATCACTTGTCAAGATTAGAAAAAAGCTTACTCTGAAGGAAAAGAGTGATGAGTGAAAATTTCCTAATGAAGCGACTTTCATGTATCGATCGATATTTAGCTTGTGGAATTATGCCACAAAATTCAACTACCGGTGAGAGAAGGAACTGAGCCCGATACTAGAGTATATATATATGGGATGACCCACTATTATTGTTGAAAGAGGCGGGATCGGATCATGTGTGGGAAGGTGTGCGGAAGATGAAGTAGGAAATTACTGCTGGGTGTGAAGTGTCATACCTGCCATATTGAGGACACTTTACAGGAGCGAACAACGAAATTCTGACAGGGTTTTGCGGCTGCGCGCTTTATTATTGGCGGTAGAAATGGGTTAAACATTGTGATATATGTCAGAGAATGGGCAATATAAACAACAAGAATGAAATTCTGAAAGGGACCCGGTGTAATTTGAAATTTTTTTTTATGTGTGGGGGGATAGATTTGTGGGCTTTCCACCTCATTTGGAAATCGTTGTTCTCTCTAGCCTTTAGCAGTATGTGTATCCAAATGGGTAGAAGCCTCTTGTCCTGAAATGATGTAACACTAGAGTTGTAAAATAAATAATTTGATTTGAAATTATTCACGGCTACCTAATTATATAATAATTAGGTAGAGGTATTTTATGTAGTTGGAGACGTTTATGTTTTACATTATGCTTTGAAGTTTAGATTCAGATTGTTGATAAATTGTTGGCAGCTAAATAGCAAATTTGGAACAATAAGGATAAGAGTTGTGGAGGGACTTTGTAACACCCAAAGTACAGTTTTATAGCATGTTTAAATGTATATTGGAATGTAAAAAGGGTATTTGGTAAGTCTCAATTGAAGTTTGTTTGATATGAAGTGATTAGTCTTATTGTGGTAGATTTATCAAATTATTTGTGAGGGAGTTAAGATAAAGAGTTGGGGGACCAAAGCAAGGACCTATAGCCACAGTCAGGGAGACTCTTAACCCCATAATACCACCAGAAATGAAAAGGGAAGTTGATCACGCGAGTGGGAAGGTGACACATGTGGAACTTCTAGAAAATTTCCAAAATTGGCTTTGGAGCCTTTTGGTCGATTGAGCTTGGGAGAATGGATCTAAAGTTTGTGACTTCTCTTCTCATTTTGTGCTCTCTACGAATCTGATTAAGAAGAAAGAGAAAGAAAGGAAGAAGAAAAGAAGGAAAAATAGAGGAAGCTCAATGTTAGAAAATCGAAATTTCTCCATCTTTTTGGGTATTTTGGTTTTGGATTGAGATTAGTTGTTTGTAGAAGATTAGTTTGGTTGGTAGTGTGTTGTCCTTTGTTGGGGACCAAATTGTGTGTGAAATGGATATGATGGAATTATATAGGGTACTTTACAAATTTCCTTAGAACCCGGTTTCTTGTTATGGCTATATCTTGGCCTCTGGATCTCCAAATTGGATGTTTCTAGTTGTAGATGAACCCTAAGAGATAGACTTACAATTGTTTACAAGACACCGAGAATCAATTCTTAACCTAAGTCCCCTGTTTTTAAGCCTAAAGTGAAGAGTCAGGTTTTTTCCCTCAATAGGGAAGGTGCAGTATTTTGGCCATAAGTTGAGTTATAATGATCCAAATGAGGTGATTCCAATTTCTACTAAAAATAGACTCCTAGAAATAAAACTTGCATGAAGGAAGTATTGAAAAATAATGTCTGGATTAATCCCATAAAATATAGCAATTATGCCTGCAGGAGAGATAAGTGACAGGTGTGTTTTAATTGATGATTTTGGGTTAAAGAGACCTAATTAGGTGATTCTTTAATTTGGTGCAAAGAATCTGCTCGCAAAAGAGAGGAGAAATTCAGGATCAACAAAAGGGAGGTAGGGAAATCTTATTACCATTCCTATATATGTTTGAATTATTGATGCTTTATTTGATTATATAAATATGTATATATATATATATATATATTAGGGATTTGAAATGTTTGACACAGTTCATCTGTGATTTTGAAATATCCATGTGGTGAATTGTATTGTGTAAAATTATTTTAAATCATGGCATGGGGATTGGGACTGTGGTGAGAGTCTTGGTTGTTGTGTTGGAGAAGGGATAGAGACTAGTCCCTGGGTTGAAGTTCCAAAATTGTCCAAGTCATAAGGGATGGAGACTAGTCCCTGGGTCGAAATTCCAAAAGAGTATCCAATGCTGGATAAGAGATTCCAGTCCTAGGGTTGAGAGTCAAGCGCCGGTGTCATTGAGGTTGAGTTGGGAGATAAGTTAAGCTTTCATATTGTTTTTCCATCTTAGAACTCAAATTTTATTTATGTAAAGTACTCATGTTTTTCTATATATATATTTTGGGATGTTATGTATAATTAAAGTATTTAATGGTGACATGGTTTGTTTATATGTGGTACAGTGAGTTGTTGAACTCATCAGTATTTTCCTCCCACACAGCAGATCGGGGTGGAGGCCATTCGCTGAGAGGGAGTTATGGAACCATACCAAGGAGTCTTGAGGATTAGGAGTTTATTTTGCTAGATTAGCCTTTGAGTCCTTGGTCATGTGTTTTGATGAACAATCATATTTTGGTTTGGTGGATCAATGTAATATAACCTCACTTGTTAGTTTTAGGGGTTATCCTTAGATAGCTTGGGATTGTAGATCATATATATATATATATATATATATATATATATATATATATATATATATATATATATATATATATATATATATATATATATATATATATATATATATATATATGTTATGATCCAATAGGTTTCACTATTATTAGATATGTAAAGTATTTTGAGTCTGGCCCACATTGCAAGAAAATGAGCTTGAGAATTATACTCTAAGATTTGAGTCAAGGATTTTCAGATTTGAACATTAGGATTTGGCGATCATTTGGGTGATCTGCTAGTTGCATGTATGATATGAGATTTACTAGCTAAGAAGAAACTAGTGTGTGTGTGATTATATGATGATAGGTTTTATAAGATGATTATTTAGAAATCTCTCACCCGTGATAACCCAGAGGGGGGGGTTACTTTCGAGGTTTGGAATGATTTGGATGAAGTATCAGTTTAATCGCTAAGAGGTTTCTCCTCTTTCTGATGAAATGATTCTGATCCCGTGTTAGTAAAGATCTAATCAAGGAGATGGAAAATTTCATCAGTAATGAAGGATGAGATGTCAATCTAATTGGAGAAGGCTTGCAATATCCTGTATATGTGAGATTTGGATGTGAAGTACTGAAAAGGAAAAATACCCAAATCATAGAAAGAGAGTTATATTTTACAAGTAACTGATTAGATCCATGAGTCAGAAATGAATATGAGCCTCTAATTAGTGAAAGGTATGGTTAAGGGAGAAATCTAAACTATACTACAATGCATCTTTGACAAATTCAGCTTTCCAACTTATGGCTAAACTATGACTCAAAATGGTGCAGAAATTGATGATTATTCATTGGTCTATTTCCTAGTGTTGTCTTACTCAGTGAAATCTCAAATCCACTTTTATTTAATTTTTTTTTATGCATACTAGTGAAATTATTTTAGTATTATTTTATTAGTTATCTCCATCATTGGAGTCCCAAATGGGATCTTAAGTTGGGGTAGTTAGTCTTTTGATTTATCATCAATTCTCGTAGGAACGATATCTAGACTTAAAAATCCATTTTTTTTTACTTGTAGAACCTGTGCACTTTCAATGATTAAGACCAAACACAATTTTTAATTACAAAAAGGACAAACATATATAACACACAATCAAAATCCATAAACAAGTTTTTATACGTAAATGCGTTGTTGCAGGGACTTTAGTTAACCTTACGGTAGCGATTAATGAAATAGTCAAACAGGTTTTTGGCCTGCGTTGATTGAATATTAGTCCTTTGGTAATAGTGTCATCACTTGGTAAAATTTGGTCTATACAAAAAAAAGTCAAACAAATGGCGTAGCCACTAAACTCCCCCTAAAAGTACTAAGCTGAATCAATGTGTTGAGGCATCCGGGTCTCGAGGCATTGCCCTCTGGAAATTCTACACTAACCAGTACTCCTTGACTTTCGATTAGGCACACATTCGCCCACACCAGATGGCAGTGCAATGTGTAATCATAAACTTCTAGAAACTCCATCCACCTGCGTTGCCTCATGTTGAGAGTCCGTTGCATAAGATATGCCCTGAGACTTTGTAGTGCAGAAAACACCAGATTGCTCACACCTTGCTTATAGATGAGTGGCACCAAATCTTCCAAGGGAGAAGAAGGTATGGCCGCTATCACCATGTCATGTCAATGGAGATGTTTTGCTGTGGTTCTTCAATGTCTGGGAACCATGTGACCCTCCCGGGACCATCTGTATCCAGTCCATCGCCGGGGAGTCTATTCTGCTGTGTACCTGTGTCTCTTTTACGGGACCCCATCATGTTCATTGTTCTTGAACCCCTAAAGTTTATGTTCTCTAACCCTAATATTCATCCTTTAATATATACATCATGTGTCATTGCATGTTTCACACAATTTGTAACACCGCAAACATTAAGCATGTTGTTATAGCTTTGGAAAAACATATAATGCACCCGTGGAATGATCTGGCAGTTCCTGGGTATTCATGTACCTAGACTTTTTGATGACCTGGATGAGACAAAGTAGCTAGTATTAGGATATACTTGTGGATTCCCTTTTTTCTCTAAGATAGTTTGCCTAAGCTCGATGCCAAGATTTGTGGCGCCACGAAACCGGGTCAGGTGACAACCGCCAGTTCTGTGTGGATTTAGGGTAACATCTTCCCACCTTTGTTGTGTCCAGCACTTCAGGATCCATATTTTCCACCAAAGGGTGTTTGGTCTCCCTTTGTTCGAGCTCTGCGCTCAGGCATGTATAACAATATATCATGACCCGATCGGTCGACAAAAAGTAATGTATGACCACACGAAGTCCCATCATCCCATATTCACAATAATACAACTATATCACAATAGTCTATAAGGTTTATTACAACACTCTTATCATAACATATATTAAAACTGGCTGGATTTCTAATATAGTTTACAAAAATGTTATCAAAAGCCATCTGTTCCCTTCAAATCCGCGGCGAGATGACGCCATCCTCGATTGTACCACACACGCACCTAATGTGCATAATTCACGGCGGTGAAAAATAATAGAATAATTCATACAAGGACACACCCAGCCTAAATTGCATGTGATGTTTCACACATTCAGTAAAAACGCCTTTACATTCTACTCGAGAATGTCTACATGCCATGGATGAATGTGACTCACCTTAATCACATGTCTACATCTCAACCTTTCCCTACATGCATATACCAAGTGTAGCTTAGTGTTTATGTTCACATCAGCCAGTAATTTTTTTCTAATAAGCTTTTTGTTTTATAAATCAAAATCCATTAGGACTCTGATATTCACTTGTTTTTACACCAAGTCGTATGTTTTATTAATTGTAATTTCAGGGAGGTCTCTATAAACATGTACCGCCTTAAGACACTTTTCACGAACTTTTTCATCCTTGAGGATACATATGTCTATACCGTGCGGGTTTTTCACCGATGGGTATCTATCCTACTTGTATACCTAACATATTTTTCATTTCTTTTTTTCTTTTATCACGACCATGAGACTTATTTTGGACATCCCATTTACCCGACCAACATATCGAACACCCAGTACAGTGTCGATCTGTGTCACTCATGACATACCATGTCGAACACCAAACACGATTAATAGATCCTCTACCATGCCTCACCCATGTCATGTGATGTCGTGTTCTACCGTGAAATGCAATGCATTACCTTATCTCATCTCCACATACTGCAATATGAATTCCACGTGCAACAGTTCAAAATCATGTACTTCATGCTAAAGTATCATGGATAATCATATGAATACGCCTCAATTATTCCCCAATTTCCATATGTCTAACACATATCTCAACATACTACAATAATAACCTCTCTGTGCATCTCAAGCATAGCACAAGTATCAGTATAGAGCAGGACTTGGTACCGCCCCCTCAGCTATGACAAGCAATGCCCACAAATCAATCCACACATCAATTTTTTTACAAAGAGCAAGGAAAAAACCGCTAGTCCCAAATGCCATTCACTACCTATCGCCATGGTTAAATTCTATAGACTCAAAAGAAGAGGTTCTACTCTCGTAGGAAGTCAAGAGGCGTAAATTAGGTCATCACGAGAAAGTTATGATCGTCTGATGTTTGCCCGTTGGCCGCGGGTGTCTTGCAGTATTCAAACCTTAAACCAAGCACTATACCTGACCAACTTTCGGCCAAACCAAACCTCAGTCCGGAGGTTCTGATCCGAGACTGATCATCCCAGTATTCTGGGCAGGATTAGGATGCCAGCCGCATGATCGTAAACAAACTCTGAAGTAACCTAAAGAGCGGAAATTTAGTCTCTCAAAATCTGGATTCGGTCCTTAAAACAGCCCTAAGATTAGAGTTGAACAAAAATGTGACGCCATGTGCACTAGGTAGAATACTTGGTGGGAGAAACCCCTGCCTTTTTGGAGTGGCGAAACCATGATTTTGATACCTGGCTTATATAAATCAACAGACCAACTTTGTCTCTATACCCTTACGGCGTTTAATGAGTGGGTTCGCGAAGAATAATGGCAGAGGGAAGTCTAGTTCCCATTTTTTTCTCCTCTGTCACATCCGCACTCTCCTCATTCTTTTTTTTTCCCTCTTTAACTTTCCATACTTTGTCTTTTTCTTTTTTCCTTTTCATTTTTCTCTCTTTTTACCAACCTTATCCTTTCTCTCTGAATTTTTGGCTTGACTTGAGGGTTTCTCACCTCTTTCTTTCCCTCTCTCTCTCATGGTCATGTGTTTTTCACATGGTCCATCCATCATGCCATCACATGGACACATGCTTAAACACGCATGGCTCTCACGTGGTCCTTCTCCCATGGTTCCATGTGGCAGCCCCTAGTCATGCCATGTGGCACCACCCCATATGTCACCCGATACCCATGTGTCTCGAAAAACGTGAAATTCCAACCATCTCTCATAATTCATGAGAAATTAGTGGGTAGCTTCGATTTCGTGGGCGATTCGTAAAGTCCATTTTTGTCATATGGGGATCTGAAAATTTCAGATTTTCACCTATACTCTGCTGACACATTCACCAGTTTTGCCATTTTTCAGAAAAATTGAATTTTTCTCAGGTTTTACATAATTAATTACAAAAGATTAAATGATAATACGTTTAATGATGCATATAAAATACCCAATAAAGATTCTTTAATTCAAGGATGTAGATATTTTTCTCAATTATAGATTATGTAATTTTGTAAAATATAGATTAGATGAAGATAGCAAACCATGGTATTCGTTTTCTACTTGTCCCTTGCATGCCAGTTATGAATGGAATATATAATGCCATTTGGATAAAACTCACAGATATTTCAGCGAATGATGGATAGAATATTTAGTAAATATTCTTCTTCTATATTATTGATGATGATATTCTTGTTTTGCCAAGCTTTTCATTGAACGATGTAAAAACATGAGCTTGTTTTTGAAAGACACAAATAATGAGTTGAGTGGCAGATTGTGAAAATAAAGTTACTAAAAATCAACTTGAATCTTAGGATTAGAAAAAATTGAAAATGAATCAAGTAAAGCTTTAGAACATATAGTACAAAAATAAATAATTTTCAGATAGCTAGAGATTTAAAAAAACCGTCAAAGATTTTTTAGAGGATTATTCATTATGTGAATATGTAACCTAAGTCAATTAGCTGAACCTCTTTATAGTAAAACCAAAAAATACATGGCAAAAAAATATTTTAACTAGGAAGATATTAAATTAGTCAAAAATACAAAGAACTTGTGTGAAAATCTCCCATTATAAATGAATATAAAATATATAATCAAATAGATGCTAATCAAAAGCGGGATGGGGAGAATTAGTATTTGCGTGCGGAATAATTAGAAAAACTTTGCTGATCTGGCAGACTTTTAATGATATATCAAGTCTTAATTAATGAATTTAAGTAAACTATAATTTTAGTTTGAAAAAATTTCATTATTTTCAAACCAGAAAAATTTGCAAGGCTTTTAGTGTGAGCGCGCATATTTTTGCTGCATTTGCTTGTGTTGCCCAGTAGGGGATGGAGGAACCTATTATGTTATATGCACTTGTGCTTGCATATTAGATGTACCTGTTGTATTATAGAAGGAGGGAGGAGAAGAAGAGGTGTTGAAAAAGCATTTTCCATAAAGAAAGAAAGAAGGAAAAGGAAAGAGAAGAAAAGAAGAAGGATATTTGAAAATAAAATTTATCAAATTATCTACAAAAATGGATAAAATTTATAACACTTGCTAATTGAGATTAACACAATTTGAATTATACAAAGGAAAAGAATGTATATTATATGATTGGTTAAGTATAGGCATATTTTACAAATAATGATTTAATTATTTTTACTAACTTTTTGTTTACAGAACATGGCGGCTCAGAAGGAGGAATCTCAAGCAAAAACTTTTTCAATTTGTTGCAACTTTAAATGAAGAAGTTGAAACCCAAACCTTCAATTTTGTCTTTGTATTCTCAAAACCTTTTGAAAGAACATAAAATAACCTTTGGTCTGCAAACTCCATTTTCTCAGCCAAAACTATAATATGCTTATGGAAAAACCATTTCATCTTTCGCCTAACATCTTCATGTTGGGTTAAGGCGAATATGTCCCGGTTGAACGAACATAAATGCAACGAATTTAAGTACACATGTCACTTTAACCCACCAAAAGTCCACATGCGTTTCATAAAAAAACGAAGGAAGGGATCGTGAAAACTTACCTCTTGTAGAAGAATTGGGTGATCGAGCCTTGAGTCTAGCGTCTTAGTTTTATTCGGATCTTCAAAGGTGCTGCTTTTCTGAAAAGCGACCACCCTCTACAAGTATCCACATGAACAAATAATGAGATCTTGTTGGATACTGCTAGTTCGAGTTCGTCTTCTCAAAAGCGAAATTTAGGTGTCTCTGTTTTTTGATTCTTAGAGTAAAAAGCGACCACTACAAAAATATATGTCTCACATATATATATATATATATATATATATATATATATATATAAATCTACTAAGGTTTTTTCAAGCAATTTTTATTATTATATATTTAAAAACTCTTTTAAATAATAACAATTTAAATTCAAATCCTTATCGAATAAAGGAAACGATTTGTTATATTATTACATATTTAAAACACTCTTTTTAAATAATAACAATTTACTAAATCCTTATCAAACAAATTTATATTATTATATATTTAAAAACTCTCTGCTTTAAATAATAATAATTTAAATTCAAATCACTTATCAGATAAGGAGAGAGCTTGAGAATTTATTTATATTGTATATATTTTAAAACTCTTTTAAATAATAACAATTTAAATTAAATCCTTATCGAATAAGAAACTTAGTATGTTATTACTATTAAGCTACCATATTTAAAAACTCTTTAAATAATAACAATTTAAATTCAAAACACATAAAATATGAAACAAATTTATGTATATATTTAAAACTCTTTTAAATAATAACAAATTTAAATTCAATCCTTGAAACAAATTTACTTTATATTATATATTTAAAACTCTTTTAAATAGCCAACAATTTAAATTCAAATCATCGGATAAGAGGAAGCAATTTATTTATATTATTATATTTAAAACTCTTTTAAATAATAACAATTTAAAATTCAAATCATATCAGGATAAGGAAACGAATTTATATTGTATATATTTAAAACTCTTTTAAATATAATAACAGTTTAAATTCAAATCATATCAGTCTTAGGAGAATTTATTTATATTAGTATATATTTAAACTCTTTTTAAATAATAACAATTTAAAATTCAAATCCTTATATGGGAATAGAAACTTAATTATTTATATTATATATTTAAAACTCTTTTAAATAATAACAATTTAAATTCAAATCCTTATGAGATAGGAAGCGAATTTTTTAAAAATAATAACAATTTAAATTCAAATCCTTATCGGATAAGGAGCTTGAGTATATTATTATATATTTAAAACTCTTTACATTAAAACCCTTTAGGATTATTTCCTTATCCAATAGAAAAATGTATAATTAATTATTTGTTATAATTTAAATCAATTTAAAACTTTCTCTGAAATTAAATTGAATTTAAATAACAATAATTGTTATTTGTAATTTAAAATAATCTGTGTTTTAAATTACTCAGTGAAAAACCATAACCGTTATTATTTGTTCTTAATGTATGCTGACCCTATGGGTTCCAGTGTAAACGCATTGTGATGTAGGCACAAATCGCATTTGATCTCTGAGTCATAGAGTGAAAGCTGCAAAGAAGTTATGACTACCCAAAGTTAAATGGCTTCGTGATAAAGAACAACCTTAATATAGCTAATGACATAATCCTTTTGTCTCATGATATCTTGATGGGAATATAAAGGTATCAAGTTCTGAGTCAACCTTATATCGTTCTACCTTTGTTACTGAAACCCGGTCGTGATTAAACAAATGACATTAATCTCCATCAATTCATTTTGAGCATGACCATGCATTTCTTAGTCTCTCAATTGTCGAGGGGACAGAGATATCTCTCTTATATAATAAAGAAAGGACAATTCCATCTTAATTGCTCATATCTACTTTCACATAATTATTATGTTCAAAGTACCTGCATTTATAGTCATCAGATTAAAGACAATAACATTGATTATATCAAAACACAATATTCCTTATGTTGAGAACTATGATCTCAGGTCAAAGGATTTAATGACACAACTATTGAGATTAACTTATGACTTTTGATCATGTACTAATCTCAAAGTGATTAATCGATATTTGATTCTCAATAAATAGATATAAAATTTGATTTGTATCTCATACACATATTCATCCATGAATATCAATCAAACTTTATACTAATCTTAATTCATTGTTATTCCCATAACAATAACCGATTGGAACATTAGAACAATTAATAATATTGTTAAGGACATTATATATAATAAACATGCAAATCATCATAATAATAAATTCTCATAAAATGATCAAAATATCATATCCATCTGATATGCCTAAGAGCACTATTACTAATAATCTCCATGCGCTAGGCCATTCATCAATATCTAGCCTATGAACCTAGCATGGCCAGTCATGCTGCTTTGTAGTAGGAAAAACCTTAGTCAATGGATCGGCAAAACATTATCATCGGGTTGGCACTCTGCATATCTGCGCGTCCTCTCTCTCGATGATTTCTCGGGCCAGATGTGCTTTAGAATGTGTTGGATGGCCCAGTGTGATCTAGGTTCGCTGCTTGTACAGCCTTCAATTGTTAATACACAATATTGGCTGCTCAGCGGGATTGTAATGCTAGGAACCACTTCTGGAATCGACGAACTTCTTGATCAAAATTTGCTTCCTTCTTTGCATCAGATCTTTGCTTTATGTATTCGACCGATTGTAGAATCTTGATTAACTGCTTTGAACTTTTTCAATAAGCTGTACCACCATTTAAACAAAACCTTACATATCCCATTTTGATCGGAAATCATCTTTATCGAGATTAAGGCTTGCATGTGTAACCATTTACAACGAGATCCTCATCTTCCAATCACTTGCCACAGAACATATCTTTAGACCTTCCGGATACTTAAGAATGTTCTTAATGGTAATCGATGACTCTCAGGGATCTGGTAGGCGTATCTACTACCGTTATGCTTAAAGCATAAGATACATCTAGTCTAGTGCACAACATGGCATACATGATGAATCTATTGCTTGAGGCATAAGGAATCTTCTCATCCGCTCTCGCTCTCATCTTTAGTGTTGGGACAGATTTGCTAAGTGTAATACCATGAGACATGGGCAAGTATCCTCTCTTGGAATCTTGCATCTTGAACCCGAGTGCTTTGTCTATGTAAGCACTTTGACTTATTAATCGACCTCTTAGATATATCTCTATAGATCTTTATCCTAGGATGTGACGACTTGGCTTTAAGTCTTTCATTGAAACACCTAACCAAGACTTGACATTGGTGGGATATCATTCCCAATGAGTAAAATGTCATCAACATAAGACCAAAAAAAAATACAATTAACGCTCCCACTGTTTCTTATAAACACAAGGCTCATCTTCATTTTTGACAAATCTAAACCCTTTGACTGATTCATCAAAACGAAGATTCCAACTCCGAGAGGCTTGCTTCAAACCATAAATGGATCTTTGAAGCTTCCACACTTTACCAGAATTCTTAGGTTGTACAAAACCCTCAGGTTGTGTCATGTACACATCCTCAAGTAAGTTTCCATTAAGAAATGCAGTTTTAACATCCATTTGCCAAATCTCATAATCATGATATGTCACGTGATAGCCAATAAAACAACAGACTTAAAGCATAGCCTACGAGGTGAAAAAAGTTTCATCATAGTCTATACCATGAGTTGTTTGAGCCTTTTGCAACTAGCCGCTTTGTAAGTATGCACTTTGCCATCCGTAATGTCAGTTTTCTTTTTAAAAAAACCCATTTTGCGCAGTGGTCTTTGTACGCCCAGTGCCGTTCGATCAGTCCACATACGATTATCATACATGGTTGAATTTGGACTTCATGGCCTATAACCATTTCTCAGAGTCTGGATCCAACAAAGCCTCTTAGGTTCATTTTGATCCACTAATAATACATCATGTAAGTTATGGAGTCCTGAAATCCATATCTCTCAGCTCATGACATATCTATCAGGATCTACATAATTTTGTGCTATAGGATGTGTAATGTCTTGCAAATAGTTGTGAACTATGGTATCCACATAGATTCAATGTTATCTTGTGGTTTCTGAACTACCGAGTTGTACCTTACTCCCACTGGTTCGCTAGAAATAAATTCCCTTTCTAGAAAGACCTTACCATTAGAACGCAAACACTTTGTTCTCAATGGGATTGTAAAAATAAACCATCATGGTCTCCTTTAGTACTTTGAAAAAGACATTTATAGACTTGGCTCGGCTGTTTGAAACTTGACGTTTGCTAAGCCTCACAACCGTCTTAGAAGAAAGACATTTGGGCCTTTCGAGTCCACATCTCATATGGTGTCTTTTCAACGGCTTTGGATGGAACTTCGTTTGATGACCTTAGGTACATTTCAAGTGCATAACCCCAAAGGTAAATGGAATATCTGTTGGATCATCATGTCGAGACCATATCTAATAAAGTTGTTCACTACCCAGACATACACCATTCCATTGTGGTGTTCGGGAGTGGTATGAAATGATTCACAAGTTCTAAGATATGGTCATCAAATTCTTATCAACTATTCGCCACCTCGATCAGATCCGAGAGTGCCTTGATTATCTTGCCAAGGATTGGTTTTGTACTTCATTTTGAAAAGATTTGAACATTTCAAATGATTCAGATTTATGTCTCATCAAGTAGACATAACCATATCTGCTAAAGTCATCAGTAAATGTAATGAAGTACTTGTAACCTCTTCTAGCATCTGAACTTAATGGTCCATACCACATGCACATGTATGAGATCTGATAATTCATTGGCCCTTTCCTTGTGTCAATGCAAAAGGGATCCTTTGTCTTCTTACACCCAATAGACAAGATTCAAATGTATCCATATATTCAAAATCAAATGAATTCAAAAGTCAACCAGTGGAGTTTTGAGATCTTGTTTCTCATTTATATGGCCAAAGCGTTCCAAAGATAAGGTTAATTTAAATCGGACTTAAATTTCTTAGTAGTTATGTTATAGACATGAAAAAGGAATTTGGATTTTTTGAGTTCATAACATAAAGACCATCCTATAAATAGGCATTTGCATAGAACATGTCTTCATGAAAAATGGAGCAATTATTATTCTTAATAATAAAAAAAAAAAAACCATCATTATCGAACAAGAAACTGAAATAATATTCCCTACATTGTAGGAACATAATAACAATTATCCAAAACTAACAAAAGCCTTTGGAGCAAAAGTAAGTTCATTAACTTCCTACAGCGAAAGCAACAACTTTGCTCCATTGCACACTCGTGAATCCAACCGCCCTTCTTGATTGTCTACTCCTTTTGAACCACATTATCACCAATGTGAGATCCCGTCGATATCTAATGCCGGGAACTAGAAGGAGAAAATTAATGCGTATAACATAATACGAACCTTAGTCTCACCAGTCTTCTTCTTCTTCTTTGAATCCCTCTAATCTACAGTTTGATTTCTCTTCAATGACCGGAGTTCATTACCAAAGAAACAAACACCCTCCTTTGGGGCTTTAGCCTTGCAGTTCAGTTTTGGGTTTAGGTTGAGCATTGGACTTTCCTTTACCCTTGCCCTTGCCCCTTGCCCTTGCCCTTGTTCTTGAAGCCCTTTCCCTTGCAGACCATGAACATGGCCGGGCTTGGATTTAATATTACGCTCACGGTTTCGCATCGAGTATACAGCTCGGGAGATAGATTGTCCATTTCATTCCGCATGTTATAGTTCATGACAAAGCCCGGCCATAACACTATCGAAAGTGGTCGGGATCAAATGAGTTGCCAACTCTTGGCTCAATGGAAATCAAAGCCTATCAAGGTGCTCGACAGCCTTTCATTTTAGAACATGAAGGCACCTAAGCTGAAGCACCCTCAACCATCTTGCAAGAATCTTGATTACCTTGGTAGTCTCATACCTTTCTTTGCCTTAGCATTCTTTGGAACATTTCCTGCCTTGGGTGAAGATCATATCATAGCTTCATATTTTCCAGATCCTTCTGATTGAACTCATAGTAGCTAGCATCAAGCATGTAACATCAATAAGTCCATTATGATGCTTCTCATAGCATTATTTTTCGGCTCTAGGGCATTATCGGAGTTGGTTCTTTAAGGAGAGGTTCATCCGAGGACATAAAGCTTATTTCTTGTTGAGAACAATTACCTCAATTTAGTAGATCAGAGGTCAAATTACGATCCCCCATCCTTCTCAAGGGTGATCATGATGACATAGTATTAGAATTGTTGTTGTTATTGTTGTGTTTACATTGAATGCAGATTGATAAGTATTTTGATTATGAAAATTCTCTCACTAAATTAACAACCCTCAAGAATAATCATATTAAGCTGATGACTGAGATCCATATTTTACTCAACTTTTAAAGTCTCAGCTTTGGCATGACGCCCAAAATTAAATTATTTAGGTAGGTAACCTCTTACCAATTCATCTTATGCAACTCTTATTTGTGGGATTTTGACATCCATATGTCGCCGTGTTTAAATCGTCAATATAGTTAAGGCTTAGTTTTGATAACTATTAAAGTTAGAAACCATTTTAAAGCATATGGGTACTTTGTTACTCCATCTTGTCTCACTAATGTAACCCTAATGTACTTCTATAGTGGGCCCATTAAGGTGATAAAGTTTGACAAGTGTTTAAATATGGATGGCATGTTAACTCAAAATTTATGTGAGGGGATCTTGATTAGTTTTAATTTTCAATTAATAAGACTCATCATGCATCTAGTATCACATTCATGCCAACATCATACATAGCATCTCATACATGCATATAATAAGCGTCTCATGATATAGTATAATCTAGATTGATCTCCATAAGCTTGATATGAAGATCAGCAGTCGTCCTAGGTAATAAGCGGCTCCATGATGTCGATTTGACCACGACTTGCGTGAACACCTAGCTCCTCTTAAATCGTCATGGTTGGATTTGCATGACTTCAAATGAAATTTGTCTCTTATTTTATTACAACGAATTAAATAAATACACTAATAGTAAAATAAAATTACAACAAAACAAAAACGGCATGCAAAGCAAGTATTTAAAATAATTACAACCCTTAAAAACAATAATAATAACTTTATCGATGCACATTGAGTGAAAAGGCCATACTGTACTGCCATGTGAAACAACACAACATACAAAATATATCATATTATCATATAGCATATTGATTTGCATTAAAAGAAATAAATTATAATAGAAACGTGTGTTTAAAACCAATTAAACTCATAAAACATCACGTAGCATTACGGCGGTTCATTACGTAATCGAAGCGACGCCCGGAGATTTTTCTTTTCAGAAACATTAGTTTCATCTCAAAAATTAAATTTTTATTGATCCCATCAATAAATTTTTGAATAAGCCGAAAGCCATCAAAATCACATTAAAACAGCATATTATGTAATCTCATTACACATAGAAACATTTTCGCACCACCATAAACAATCATTGATAAATCAGAATTGATATATTCAAAAACGCAAATCATGCCATAATAATATACATCACATTCATACGATCAAACATGGCATTATCGATTTTTATGAAAACACAAGTAGCTCACGATACCCTTTGTTTGATTCTGAGGAAATGAAGTGTTCAATGCGTTGTTTCATATAAAATACGATTAGATTTAAAATTTTATCCCTTAACCACCAAAAGGTCCATGTTTCATAAAAAACCGAAGAAGGGTCACATGTGAGCTTCCCACCTCTTGTAGATCGGTCGTCAAGCCTTCAAAGTCTGCGTCTTAGTTTATTCGGATCTTCAAGGTCTTTTGCCTTTCTAAAAGTGACCACCCTCACAAGTATCCACACACGAACAAATATTAGGCGATCTTGTTGAATGCACTAGTTCGAGGTTCGTCTTCTCTAAGCAATTGCAGATTGTATCTCTGTTTTGGTTGTTCTTAAGAGTAAAGAGCGACCTACAAAAAAAATATATATGTCTATATATATATATATCTCTCTCTCAAACCGCTACAGGTTTTTTCAAAGCAATTTTTATTATTATATATTTAAAACTCTTAAATAACAATTTAAATTCAAATCCTTATCGAGATAAGGAAGCAATTTATATTATTATGTTTAAAAACTCTTTTTTAAATAATAACAATTTAAATTCTAAATCCCTTATCAGATAAGAAGCTTGAATTATTTATATTATTATATATTTAAAAAACTCTTTTAAATAATAACAATTTAAATTCAAATCCTTATCAGTAGAAGCAGAATTATATTATTATATATTTAAAACTCTTTTAAATAATAACAATTTAAATTCAAATCCTTATCAGAATAAGAAGCAATTTATATTATATTCTTTTAAAATATAAAAAACCCTTCTGATTATTTCCTTATCCAATAAGAAAATATAACAAATTAATTATTTGTTATAATTTAAATCACAATTTAAACTTTCTCAAAATTAAATTCAAATTAAAATATAACAACTTTAGGTATTATTTGTAATTTAAAATAATCATCATTTTTAAATTTACTACAAAGTGAAAATATAGCAGATTATTATTTTATTCTGTAATGTGCAACCTATAGGTTCAATTAACATTGGCGATGAAATTTAAATCGCATTTGATCTATGAGTCATAGAAATTGGCCTCTAACTTGCAAGACATTACTTGACTACCCAAGTTATTAAATGAAAGCTCATGATCGAGATAACCTTAATATAGCTAATGACATAATCCTTTTTGTCGATATCTTGATAGAATATAAGGCATGGACAAAAGTCGACCTTATATCGTTCTACCTTTGATTACTCGAAACCAGTGGGTGTAAACAAATGACATTGATCTCCATCAATTCCGGTAGGCAAGCTCATGCATTTCTTAGTCTCAATTGTCGAGGGACCCGAATATCTCTCTTATAATAAGAGGGACAAATTCCATCTTGTCGTTCATATCTGCTACATAATTCTTTTTATGTTTCAGTATAACCTTTATAGTCATCAGATTAAAGACAACATTTGATTATCAAACACAATATTCCTTATGTGTGTTGAGAACTATAGCGATCTCGAGGTCAAGGATTTAATGACCTTTAACTATTAGAGATTGACTTATTACTTTGATCCATGTAGTAATGCAAAGGCCCAGTCACATCGATATTTGTTCTCAATAAATAGATATAAATTTGATTTGTATCTCATACACATATTCATCCCATGATATCAATCCAAACTTGCTTTTAAATATCTTAGTCATTGTTATTCCCATAACAATAACCGATTAAGAGGACAATTTAGAATAATTAATAATTTGTTCAATGACATTATATATAATAAACATGTAAATCATGTAAGCAAATAGAACTAAATAAATAATTAAATACCATGTCCATCTGATAGACTTTGAAGCACTATTACTAACACTTCAACATTTGTAAAACCGGTTTGTTTGTTTTGGCTTGAAAAATTTCAATTGCTTAAAACTGGAAGCAAAGGAAAACCTTCTTAAGAATTAGTGTAGCGCCCCAGATTGGGGTCATTATGCTCGGATACCATCTTTGTGACACTCAAATCGGTCAGGTGGCAAACTCGTCATTGGCGGAAAATTAAGTGGCTGTAGTTACGTATATTTTCTTAATATACAAATTCTTATAATATTTACAAGAGTTTGATGTACAACTTCTTTACACTTTCACATGCCAAAATATATTAAAACTAGATTGTTCTAATATAGTTTACAAAAATACTTCTCAAGGCTACAACTCGGCTTTCTTCGTACTCACGGCCTCGAAGGAGCACTGTCTTCTCATGTACCTGAAAGGGTGGTCCCTCCACGGGGTGAGAGAAGCCCAATAGATATATCTCCTACCAAGGCTTCTCTCCACCTAAGAGCAACATGCAATTCCAATACATACAATCCCAATCACCGCAGCGTTCAACTGCACATGCTATGTAGTGCTTATAAATAATACGCATCGCATGAATGATGCGATATGCCCCCATGACTCAAATCTTGAGTCCTCACTGACTCCCTCACACCTGCATATGCTAATTGTGAAAAACCGCTAAGGGCGTCCCGCCCCTGACCCTTTTTCCAAAACAAAAGCTTTTTGTTTTGTAATTCTAGACACATTGGATACCCCCAATGCTTACTTATTTCCTTACCCAATACTGTGTGTTATGCCTTTGTGCGCCCGCAGTTTCGAGTTCTCACCGTGGGGCGCCCATGCGCGCCTATACAACATTTTTATCGCGCTTTCAATGGCGGTTCATGTCTAAACCATATGAGATTTTCACACGAGGGAGTGTCTATCACTTGCTTCACTAGGTACACACGTACTTTTCATGTCATGCAACCGTGAGCCTCAATTTAGACGTTGTCCCATTTTACTAAGCTCACCATCGAACACCAAACATAGTGTTGATTAACCATGTCCTCATGACAAACATCGAACACCAACACAGTGTCGATTTACCATGGTCGAACACCAAACACATTGTTGACCCCAACCATGCACTCACACCCGACTCGACATAATGTCCCGTGCATAAATGCAATGCAAATGCCATTGCATGCCATTTCATGCCTAGCTTTTCTTTCTTTTCTCCTCTCAATCTCTCCCAAATTCATTTTTTTTGCTCATAATGAGCTTCCTAGACAAAAATTTAGTCTTTAAACCCCTATTTCCTTAAGGCCTTGTTTGGCTCACCAAAACCCATGTTTGGGTTAAGTTCTCGATTTACTATATAGCCCGCGTTTCATTTGTTGCACTTCAAATAATCACACTTAGACATATAACTTAGTCTCAAATGGCCCTTAGGTCCTCATTTTCCTCCTTAAGCCTTGTTTGGCTTTTCTCATTATTTCATTTCTCATTTTTCACATTTTAGCACTTCAATTTACTTTCCTTTCTCATTTAATTCTCATTGGAATTTAAGTCCGTTTTCGATAGATTATAGGTCCTTATTTTACAAATTCCAAATTGCCCTTTACACTTAGGTTAATTTAGAGTTCGATCAATCAACAATTACATTGATTATTTATCACATAATCATTTACATTTTGACATACGTATATATCAATTTTATCGGTTTTCGGAAAAACCAGTTTATTGAAATCATACTCGGAATATATAAGTGTCTGAAAATCAAGGTATTTTGGGAGTTACAGCGGTTCCTCTTTACCCATTACCAGGTGAGAGGAACAACTTTTCGATTACTGTCCCATGAATATGCAGGGCTGCGGTGTCCCATATCCCTCGGATCTACGCCTTTGTGGGCAATCTCACTTCCTATGTCTAGGCTGGTGATAGTAGAAACATATCATCGGCTCTGCTGACCAAGCCACTAGCAGCCTTCGCCACGATGGTCGCGGCCACATGCGAATGTCCTTATGGAGCGAGAGTCCTTCACTTCTTTCGAGGCTAAGAAGAAGAGTGATTCTCTTCATTTTCTTGGCACCGCATCCAGGAAGCTCGTCGTCATCCCCATCTCCCTCTCATGGCCTTAGTTATCCCGACCATAGAGTCCATGTCTTAGGAGAATCTGTCCTTTGCCGGATGGACAATCTCGGACCATCATGAATTTTTCGACCTTGGCCATATACGTGGTGTATAATCATCCCGAACGTCTTAGCTATGTGAGACTTGGCCACGTATTCAAGTCTTAATCATGGATTTGTCCCGGCAGAAACTCCCAGAGCCTTGGCATCGTAATCTTAGGAAAAACTTGCTCATAAAGAACCCTCGAAAATCTCCCCATGTCATTGCCTTCAAATTTCTAAAGATCTTCACCTAGGACTCACCCTCTAGCTGGAATGCTGCTAGTCGGATCTATGTCACATCAGAGGTAATCTCCATAGCCTCCAAAACTCTCACTTTGAGACCAATGGTCGGCCACCAGGGTTGCCCTCCTACGGTGGGAGGGATGATCGCTCTAAACCTCTGAAGGTCTTCGACCCTCCCAACCACCAAGTGCACTTGTGGTGAGAAATGTAGCCATCGCCTCGTGATCCTGGCGTCGAAGCCCCGGGTGGTGTGTTCTTGCCAGTGAGCGACCTCACATCGCGCCCTCGACTTGCCATCTGCAATTAAGATAGAAATTTGAGATTCCTCTCTTTTCATTTATCACATTAATTAGTTGCATAATGCGAACACTAATAAATAGCCATTCCTACTTAATCATGCCTTCGTTTGAACCCCTAAAGGTTATGTTTCCTAACCCGTTGATTTCTAGACACATTCTATCATGCATATATTACCTGACCTGATACATCTCTGTGGAACATATTAGAACACAAAAGCAATTATGCACCTGATGACATGTCTACCCACATTCCCACTAATCTAGGTGTTTGGACACCTAACTCTCATTTCGACCATGATGAGAGCCAATAGCTCCGAAATACTAGTGGATACCCTGCCCGGTGCTCTGGGTAATCGTTAGCTTTAGGCTCACGATGCAAGCTGGTATCAAGGCATGCCTCTTCGGTCCTTCTAATCGAGGCATGCTCACATTTGCTAATTGAGATTTATGCTCATTAGGCATTGGGTAATAACAAACCTAGGCTACGTCTTGTCAGGTACATGCCCATCGAACCTTGGGTAATGTGAAACTATGCTCTTATTCCAAGTTGTGACGCCCTAAAACCCTTTTTCCAAAACAAAAGCTTTTTGTTTTGTAATTCCTAGACATTGGATACTGATACTTACTTGTTCCTTGCAATCTTGTGTGTTATTCCTTTGTGAGCCATGGATTTCCAGGTTCTCATCGCAGGATGCCGCATGCCTATACAACATTTTTTATGCACTTTCACCGACGGTTTCATGTCTAAACCATATACAAAGTTTTTCATCTGAGGGGGTGTCTATCCCTACTTGCTCCATCCATTTACACGTACTTTTCATTCCATGCAACCCTGAGCCTCAATTTAGATGTTGTCCCATTTTACTGAGCTCACCATCGAACACCAAACACAGTGTTGATTAACGATGTCCTCACGACAAACATCGAACACCAACAAAGTGTCGATTTACCATGGTCGAACACCAAACTCATTGTCGACCCAAACCATGCACTCACACCCGACTCGACGTGATGTCCTGTGCATAAATGCAATGCAAATGTCATTGCACGCCATTTCATGCCTAGCTTTTCTTTCTTTTCTCCTCTGATCTCTCAATTGTTTTTTGTAATGAGCTTCCCTATACAAAATTTGGTTTAAACCTATTTCCCAGGCCTTGTTTGGCTCACCAAAGCCAATGTTTGGGTTAAGTTCTCCCAATTTACTATATAGACCACATTTCATTTATTTGAACTTCAAATCTCGATAATCACATAGACATATAACATAGTCTCAGAGCCAAATATAGGTCCTCATTTTCCTTAATGAAAGCATTTGGCTTTTTCTCATTTCTCATTTAGCACTTCAATTTACTTTCCTTTCTCATTTAATTCTCATTGGAATTTAAGTTCATTTTCATTAGACCCTTAGGTCTTTATTTTACAAATTCCAAATTTGCCCTTTACACTTAGTTAATTTCGGGAGTTGATCGATCATGATTACATTCGGTATTTATCCATAATCATTTACATTTTGACATCTATCATATATCAATTTATCATTTTCCCGGAAAAACCCAAGTTTAGCTCAAATCATACTCGGAATATATAATAAAAATTATTACAAAAATTCTAGGGTATTTTTGGGGAGTTGCAGAAATTGGTTCCTCTGACCCATACCGAGGTGAGAAGGAACAAACTGTATCGGGGCATGTCCCATCGATGTCTGGGACTGCGGTGTCTCATATCCCTCGGATCTCCGCCTTTATGGGCAATCTAAGCCACATGTCGGGCTGTTGATAGTAGAAACATATCATCGGCCTGCACATTTAGTATACACTGTGGCCTTGCGATGATGGTCGCGACTATCTTGAATGTCCTCGTGGAACAGAAGTCCTTCGCTTCTTTCCCCAGCTAGAAGAAGAGTGACTCTCCTTCTTTTTCTTATTGACACCCACATCCCGGATGCTCCGTGCATCATCTATGTCCCTTTCTATGGCCATATCTATCTTGACCATAGAGTCCATGTCTTGTAGGAGAAATTCCACAATCTTGCCCCGGATGGACAATCTCAGACCATCCTCGAATTTTCTGACCTTGGCCATATCTGTGGTCACCTAATCATCTCCGAAATGTGCTAGCTATGTGAACATAGCCACGTATTCGAGTACTGTCATAGATCCCTGTCTCAACTCGAGAAACTCCCGAGCCTTGGCTTACATAGCCAATGTCGGGAAATACTTGCTCATAAAGAGCCCTCGAAAATCTCACCATGTCATTGCCTTCAAATTTCTAGAGGTCTTCACCTAGTCCCACCACATCTAGGACTCACACTCTAGCTGGAATGCTGCTAGTCGGATCTATGTCACATCGAAGGTAATCTCCATAGCCTCCAAAACTCTCTCCCCCTTTCGGAACCAATGGTCGTACCAGGGTCCCCTCCCCCTCTAGCGTAGGAGGGGATGATCTTTCTAAGCCTCATGGAGTCCTCTGAACCTCCACGACCTTTGATGCACTAGTTTGTGCAATGGTGGTGTCTTTCCCATCGCCTCCACAATGCCTGGCGGTAAGCTTGGGCGGTGGTTAACTACTACCCCTTGAGCGACCTCGTCAGCACCTTGACTTGCCATCTACAGGTAAGACAATTTGAGATTCTCTCTTTTCATTTATCACATTAATGGTACATAATTCCAAACACTAATAAATAGTATTCCTACCTAATCATGCTTGTGGTTTTGAACCCACAAGGTTCACGTTTGCTAACCACTAGTGTTCTTGATTTCTAGACACATTCTATCCCATGCACATATTCGCACAGCTGATACATCTCAGTGGAACATGTTAGAACACAAAAGCAATCAATGCACACAATGACATGTTCACCCATAACTCATAATCCTAGGTGTTTGGGCACCTAACTCTCGATACTCAGCTTCATGACAAGCTATTCGAAAATCTAGTGGATTTTGCAGGCTCTAGGCTCACGATGCAAAATTTGGTATCAAGACTATGCCTCTTCAGGCCCTGCTAATCGCAAACCTTATGCTTTATTACTAATCAAGGTTATACTCATTAGGCATTGGGTAATCACAAACCTAGGCTCTGATACTAATCAAGGCTATGCCCATCAGGCCCTGGGTAATCGCAAACCTATGCTTTTATACCAAGCTGTGAGGCCTCAAAACCCTTTTTCCAAAACAAAAGTTGTTTTGTTTTGTAATTCTAGACACATTGGATACCCCCAATGCCTACTTATTTCCTTACCCAGTATTGTGTGTTATGCATTTGTAGGCCCACGGTTCAAGTTCTCAGCTGGGCCTTGCACGCCTAAAAATTTTTTCTGTTTCGTGATGATTTCGTAACAAACCATATGCAGTTTTCACTAAGGGGTGTCTATCCCTACTTGCTTCACCCATTTACACATGTACTTTTCATGCCATGCAACCGTGAGCCTCAATTTGGATGTTGTCCCATTTTACTAAGCTCACCATCGAACACCAAACATAGTGTCGATTAACCATGTCCTCATGGCATACATCGAACACCAACATAGTGTCGATTTACCATGTCCTCACGACATCGCTCGAACACTAACACGGTGTCGATTTACGGATGAACACCAAACCTGATGCCACGACCCCAACCATACTCACGGGCTCGTGATGTCCAGGTACCCAAAATGCAATGCAAATGTCATTGTATGCCATTTCTTGCCACATATGCGCTATGTGTCACATAAACATATCTATTATACTACATGTCCAAGTGTCATGGATAAATTATATTTGTATATAATTTTTCCATTTTATCATGAAATATCATAATTTCACACATTGAGTTATTGAATTCTGACAATAACACACATTATACTCAGGCCATAAATCCGGCCATGCTTAGCCTTGGAAATAATCTGGACTTAGTCTAGAAAGTCCAGCTTGTGTCAATACCAGACAAAACATTCAACACGTAATTCCCTACTCAAGTCATATGTAGCCCCAAGCATTTCAGATACAAACAATTTCCGAAAACAAAAGTTCAGAAAACTAGAACGGACCATTCCTCACTGTCCGTGACCCAACCCATGGTTTGGCCGTGCACTTTAACTTATTAAATTCTATACTCAACGAGCTTTCTATAGAGGTCTAAAGCACAAGTAGATTCGGACCCAGAAAGTTATGACCATCAAAAATTAAACTGATCGGTCGCAAAGGGTTGGGGCGCACCAGTTTCCATTCTATTAAGGGTTTTTCCATTCGAGACAGTGTTCAATCTCGGAGCGGTCCCAAAAATCACATGAATCAATCTTTGATAGTCCAACAACATGAACCACACACATCTTAAGTCGCCTGAAATGGGGCGACGTAAACCATTCGTGGCCCTAGGCGTAAAATAACCAGAGTAGGAGGAAACCTACCTCTCGTAGTGCAGTTCTAGGTCCTTTGCCATCCGATTCTGCTCCCTGCACGATGTTGGTTCCGATTCCCCTCCTCCTTTCCTTTATTCTTTATTTCCTTTCTCTTTTATTCTTCTCTCTTTTCTTCCTCCTTTTCTTTTCTTCCTTTTTTTCTTCTTTTATTTCTTCTTTACACTTCCACCTCCCCTCTCCCATTTCTTTTGTATATATTTCTCCCCCTTTCTCTTCATATATAGTATATTTTATTTTATTTTTATTATTTTATTTTTTAGTTTGAATAAATGGGGGGCGAGTCAACCCCCGCCACCTGCCTCCTATGCAGCCTGGCAGCCTGCCACGTGGCAAGCCTAGTACCCACAACCTGGTGCCATGTGGTCACTTGTACCCCGATTATGCAATTTTTTTTCGAAAAACGTGAAATTCCAACATTCTTGGAATTCGATGAAATTTGACTAGGGTGCTAGATTTCGCGAGACAATTCCAATGGTGAAATTATTTTAGTCATTCAAGATCTAGAAAAATCTCAGCGTTTCCTCCATGACTATTCTAGCAAATTACCATTTTACTCTTTTTCTAAAAAATTAAATTTAAAATTTTCACGGGTTTTGCAATTAGAAACTAAATTAGTCTCTTTGAACAATGTTAATAAAAACGAGTTAATTAATATGATTAGAAAATTAGCTCTTCTTACTAAACAGTTTGAAAAATTTGTAATTAAAAACAAGTTCGGGTATGATATTTATGATATAATAGAGTCTTTCTTTTTTCAAAAACATAATGAAAAAGAGTCTTTACTTGACCCGATATCTTTGTATCAACAGTTTAGAACCAACGGTGGGGTGAAAAAGATGGCTTATCATGATTCTGATTGATTTCTCGTTGTTTACCTTGCTTATGTAAATATGTCAATTTTAGATAAAAAAATATTTTGAACTCATCCCTGAAATGATGGATCAATGGATTTTTAAAAATATATTTGTAACCAGTAGTTATCAAATCCTTAAGAACTTTCCTAAAAAATTAAAAACGATTGTAGAATATCTTTTTAGAATCGAGAATTTTGTAGATATTTCTTTTAAACTAATGCACATTAAGCGATGGAACCCACGGTCCTGCTTATCATCATGTGTATATAAAACATAATACATAACCTTTAGTACCTCAACAAAAACCAGAATGGGAAATGACTCATTAAAATGATTTTCCTTTATATTTTAGTAGATATCGAGGTTTTCAAATTTTTTATTTTAGAAAAACAAGAAATAAAATTTGTTATCTTATTGGAGAAGCTGAAACCATGTTCATTTGGAGAATTTAGCCTTTAGATAAAATTTTGAACCCAAAATTTTTTATAACTTCTGAAGAACATGACTTTATAAACCAGCTTTGGGCAGATTCACCATAAATGTCCTACTTCAGTGATGATGCAAGCTTCTAGGAGAATCTAGATGAAGAGAGTTCTGCTAATATGGAGAATGCAATGGAAGTATAAAGATGAAATCAAATCAAGAAACAATATTCAACTCTGCAAAGAAGCCTTCAGCAGTCTTATCAGTCAGAACCAGATTCATCCTCATCTTAAAAGTAAACAAAAGGAAGGAAACGTGTAAAATTTTGGAGAACCAAAGATAAGCTCAACCCATTTGTATCTATCAAGAAGTAAAAGATTTTATGTAAAGAGTACCAAGTACAAGACACTTGTCCATGTCCATATGTAAAGTCATAAAAGTACTAGACACTTGTCCCTATAGGAATAGTGATAGATTTACCATTTTGTTTTTAGTTTGTACTTGTAAAGCCACTTGGCTTCTTGTAATTACTTTATAGTTTTGTTTTTTAGTCACTCAACTTTCTATAAATGAAAGTTGTAGGAGATATGTAAAGGCATGAGGAAAAGTATAGAGAAATAGAGAGAAAGCAATACGAGAGTTTTGTGCAACTTGTAGATCCAACCTTGTACATCAATAAAAGTAAAATTTTATTTCACTTATCTTTGTTCATACTTTGTTCTAAATTTTATTTTCGGTTATTCTCCTAAATTTAGTATTTCAAATTGTTTAAAAATATTATCTATTATATTTTCTTTTGATTTATTTGTTTTCTTAACTAATTGTTCAATAATTTAGTGTAGTTTTTGGTTAAAATTTTATAATATTTCCTTTAAGTTTTGTTGCTCAACTTTTATTTTTTCTATTTCCTTTCTACAAAATTTATCTTTTTTAACTAGTTGTTCTTTTATATAGTCTATGTGACGCCCTAAAACCCGGGGGTCCGTTGACCAACCGTCCACCCGGGGAAAACTTGTGGATGTCAAGTAACCCAATAATACACTCTTGTGTCCCCTTTATTGGGACCCATAATTTAACAAAAATTGGACAGAGTCTCCTTTGTATAGGGAGCTCTACCCAAAAGTACAACCTGTACAACAGATAATAGCATGGCCCTTCCGAGGCTAATTATCATATCATGACCTCTCCGGGTCCATCTACGAGTAAAAATGACCACATAGGGTCCATTTATCCATACTTTCGAGCATAATGCATAAGGCTATAATACCATAGTCTTTAAGAGTTTAATTCTGATACTCTTTACACAAGCATATCAAAACAGTTTATTCTAATATATTTTACAAAAGTAAGAACCAAAGCCACAACTCGTCTTTCTTCACAATGGCGGCCTCGAGTGAGCGTTGTCTCCTTACACACTCCCTATACCTAAAAGGGAGTCCCGTGACGGGGTAAGCAATGCCCAGTAGAGTAAACTCCTACAAAGGCTACTCCCCACCTAAGTGCACATGCAATGGTCATGTCACCAAAAAAAAACATTCCAATCAAGATTATGCAAACCTAGAATGGAATTCTACATGCCATGAATGAGATGCGACTCACCTTGTCCCACGTACCGAGTCCTCACCGACTCCTATCACATAATGCCGAAACCCATGCATGATAAAATCTATCATTCTTGTATTACATTCAATGATCATTTTACAAAACAAATTTCACTTGTTTTCAAACCAAAAGCTTTTTGGATGTTCACCTCAATGATCATTTGTTTTCAAAAATCCATGTGTCTTTTATGGGTGGCGAATTTTCCAGGTCTCAGCGGGCCATGGAAACCTTCCTACACTTTACGAGGCTTTCATAGTGGATCCATATGTGTAACCAAAAAGATATGAGCTTTCACGGAGCTATAATTTCATTTCCATTTCAAGCTAGTGTGACTCAATTTGGATGTTGTCCCATTTTCCGAGCCCGCACAATCAACACTAAATGCAATGTTAATTTACAACCATGCAAATCATAGAACTCTATTGAACGTTGTCCAAGGTACCGTGTCTACCACCCATTCACCAAGAATGGTGAATGACAACAACCATGCACACACACCCATTTCATGCGATGTCCCTGTGCATATGCAATGCAATTATGTCATTTCATGTTTATGCCATGTCACACACATATATATGGATGCTATATGGACAATTTCATTCATGCATTACACCCATGCATCAGTTGGATAATTATATCAATCATATACAATTTCAAATCAAATCACACAAATCATGTTCAACATACTCATACACACATACATACTCTCCACATGTCAATACATTAGGACATACATATTGACATCCAATCTGCTGTCACTCAGGTTCTGGTCGGGCCGTTAGGCGGATCGAGCAGAGTTCGAGGTGCGAGACTGGGCTGGGACACTTTGCACGATTTTTTTTTTTAAAGCCCAGAGGCCCGGTTACTTGTGGGGTATGGCCCACATCTTATAACATAATCAAAGAACTACCAGGGTGGTGTCCATCAAAATCTATACACATTCACAGGAGTCCATTTACAAATACAAAATATACTTTTACATTTACAACTGAACACGGAACCTACATGTGGTGAACCCTTACAAGTGTGTTGGCCCGGTTTGTATGCGGAAGTCGGATGTCTTCTCACGTACCACGGTTTAAACCCGTACTAAGCTTTACGCTTAGTGAAACATATGTCTTGTGCATATGCATTTAGCATAAAACAAAAGCAGATAATATAATTTCATGCATTTATATTATGAACTTATCTGATGCTATGTACTATAACGAACTACGCTTATTCGGATCTCAGTAGGATTCTGGATCTTATTCTTATGCGGAACTTATGCTTAGGACTTATGTTTATTAGGACTCGTAGGAGACGAGGCGTATCCTTATTGAGTATACTTAACAGGACTTATGTTTATTCGAGGACTCAGAAGTAGGAATTCTGCAGAACTTATCCTTATTCGAACTTATACTTAACGGACTTATGTTTGGTAGGGACTCGTGGAGTTCTGCAGGCATTATCCTTATTCGAACTTATGCGGACTTATGTTTATTAGGGACTCGGAAGTAGGAATTCACAGAACTTATACTTATTCGAGAACTTATACTTATTCTACGGAGTTTATACTTGTTCGGAGGTACGTGGTCACTACGGGTCTGAACATATAATGGTATTGCGGAACTTACCCTTATGCGAAGTACCCAGTAAGTACTACAAAACTTATCTTGGTACCGTATCTTATAGTTGTTCTCTGAAGTAAATCTTGATCTTCTGAACTTATACTTGTATTACGAACTTATACATGTATTTTGAGGATCTCATACATATTCTGAGCATACTTGTCTTACGGAACTTATACTGGTCTTACGGAGCATATACTTATCTTACGGATCTTATCCTTGTGCGAAGGTACCCGTAGGTACAATAAGTCGGAACTAATCATATACAAGGTCAGATCAGACGTATGCAGATACATATCAGGTATGGACATTAGTCCATAGCAGGTACAGATCATAACAGATACATATACTTATTTTTGCGGATTCTGAGAGTACTGTGGTACTCTGGAACTTATACTTATGTTCGCGATATAAGAGTACCGTGGGTACTACAAAACTTATACTTATTTTCTTGTCTTGAGTACCCATGGGTGCCACATAACTTATCGAATCACGGGAGTACATTGGGGTACCACGGAACTTAATGTTGAGATACGAGATAGAACTTAATCAATCTGAGGAGTACACATGGAGTGCTGCGGGTTTAATCGAATCTGAGGGTACCCCAGGTATTCTGAACTTGATGAAATACGAGAATGCAGTGACTCTGAACTGTCCCAGGTTATAGAATTGCCGAGTAGGTGCTACTGTGAGAGACAAGAGCGGGACTTAATTAGAATGGAACTTTCAGATACGGGGTACTCGTAGGTACTCTGAACTTCATCGAGCCAGTTAATGAGGAAGCCAGAACTTATTCGGGTGTAGGAGTACGAAGTAGGTACTCTGTGAGAACTAAATCGAGAAGTGAGGACTTATCGAATCTGAAGCAGACTTATTCGAATCTGAGGAGTACGTAGATGCCTGAGGAACTAGATCCCGAGCGGGACTTATCGAGATCTGAGTGAGCTTGTGAGATCTGAGTGCAGGCCGTGCTACGGAGACTAGAGTCAGAGGCGGGGAGTTAATTAGAGACGGGGAGTTGGCGAGACGGGGAGTACCCGTAGGTGCTACGAGAGACTATTCGGATGCGGGAGTGCAGAAGGTACTATGGAACTTCATCGGAGGCCAGACAGAACTTAATCAAATACGGGGGTACGGTAGGTACTACGGAGCAGAATCTGAGAGGAATATTCAGATCTTTACTCTTATTCTCACATTCGAGTCTTATCCTTATAAACTGTTTGACTTCTAGACCGGTAGTACGGAATGAGTAAGACACGACCCTGATAAATTACAGATACTATCTGCGGTCACGGAGTGCGTGCTTGCCCAATCCAAGGCGGGGAGTGCGTAGCGCTGTCGGGACGGGAGTGTGGCTGTTAGCGCAACGGGACGGGAGTCTTTGTAGCACTAATCGGGAGTGCAGTACTAATCGGGAGTGTCGTAGCACTAATCGGGAGTGTCATTAGCACTAATCGAGAATGCAAGTAGCACTAATCGGAGTGCGGGAGCACTAGCAGTCACCAGAAGTACTAATCGGGAATGCCAGAGACCTTGCGGGAGTAGAAATGCTAATCCAGCAGGGAGTCTTTAATGTCGGTTAATAGCGGGTCTTAGGTAGTTTTAAAATTATATGAGTTCGATGGCATTTTATAATGGGCATTTTAGCCCACATTATGCGTTGATGGCGGATCGTATTCCATGTGCGGTAAGGTATATTAGGCAATAATCACACCTTATTCATGTATTATTCTTACATGAATCTACTTTACGAATTGAATCAATCAATCGGATCGTCAAACTCCAAGTTATGACATTTTCGTACCAGCTAGTCGGTTCTAGATTTTACCCGAGGGACAGTTTGAAATACTCATTTTCCAGTGCCTTGACTCCATATTTGACACTGTTTCTTTGTACTCCTTTAAATTTAAGGTGTTAAGGGTTCTATTCCAACTAGAATCACCCAATTCGGAGTACCAGAACTCAAGTTACGTCCGAAACAACCCGCACTACTCTATGTTCAAAAGGATGCAGGAATTGGCTTGCACATAGCCCCACTTTGAGTGAATTTTTGGACCACTTAGAGCCAGAATTTGACGATACCTATTTATTTAGGTTTGGTTTTCCTTGAAGTATGTTTTAAGTGGCCATGAATCACTCGAGTGGATGAGAAATGAAAGTTAGCGAGCTACAAAGCGGTCGAACGGGAAGCGAACGGGGGTGTCCGTTTACACCCTAATCATGTGCCGGTACACATTGGCCAAAAATGACAGAACACAAAGTGTACGGTACATGTTCAAAGTGTACGGTACACATCACAAATGCGAGAATCTGTGTTTTCATATTTTTTAAATAGTTTTAAAATTACGAGCCAGCTACACATGAACACACATCAAAACCATTTCTATTCCTCTTGTAACCTCTTTTCTATTCAATTCCTCTTTTCGATACTTATCTTTATTCCAAAAACATGTCGAATCCTTCAGAAAACAATTTTAATATGGGTTAAGACCCATACCCAAACCAATTATGATGATTGGTTAGGGTTTGTTCGAGCCTAACTCAGTACTCTCGATTAACCATGAATCCATCCTCGAAGGATTCCACCAACCATCTTGTGCCGTATGGGGTTTCTACCAGCCTTACTTTCCATAATATTTGGGTTAAAGATGGAAACCTGGCAAAACCGAGTTTGGGGACAAGCTACTAACCAACCAAGCATGGAAATTCATACTTAATCTCATAGAGTTCATTATCAAGGTGAGTTTCCATACCAAAATCATAGAATCCATACCTTGGCTTGCTTGATCTCCTCTTCCTCTTCTTCTCTTCTTCTTCTTCCTCTTCACGTTTTTCTTCCTTCCCCAAAATGAGACCAATTTTGGTCTTTTAAATTCCATGTTTGCTAAGGTAGTATTTGGCCCTCAAAAACCATTTTGGGTTAATTCTCTTTATTTGCTTTTGGCCTCCTACTCTTGGCCATTTGTATTTCCATTTTCCTTTTATTGTATTTTGGCCTCTAATCTTAGGAATTACACAAAAATTCTATTATTTATTCTTTATTATAGTCTTTTCAAATTATATATTTTAAGCCCGCTTTTTACAAATGACAATATTGTCCTTAAGTCTTGTACAAATTAAATTATCTGCGTTTATTTCCTAGAAAATTCATATTTAGCTTATAATATACCCTAAACAAGTCCGAAAACTACTAGGGTATGTTTTGGGGTGTTACAATTACTACCAAGCATGTCATTCAAATTCAAGCAATGACAACCTCATCCTCAAGACCAATTGTGGCAAAGATATGCCCACAAAAAACATTCCACGCAACATACCACAGGATAGTTCTGAACTCAGTTAAAAAAACTAGCCCCTAACAGTCCCAAAATCTGGGCACAAACAATTAAAAAGCCTAAGTTGTAGCATTCCCAGAAAATAGACCATAACTTGAGTTATAGAGGTCCGATTTGGGCGATTCAAAATCCTAACATCAATTTCTCAAATAGAGCTACAATTTTATTGAAGGATACTAGTCCAAATTATCACTTTTTCCCAGCCCAAAATCAGTCCCAATAATCTGGACAGTAGGTTCGATCAAAACAGGGCAGCCTATAGCTGTCTTGAAAAACGAACCATAACTTGGGTTATAGAGGTCTAATTTGGGTGATTCAAAGGACTAACCTCAATTTTACAACTTTAGCTACAATTTTCATGAAGGACACTAGTCCAAATGACATCTTTTTCTCAATCGAAAATCAGTCCCAAAACCCGGACACAAACAGTTAACTGCCTAAGCTATGACAATTCCATAAATTAAACGAACCATAACGTGAGCTATAGGGGTTCAATTTGGGTAATTCAAAAGTCTAACCTCAAGTTCACAACTTCAGCTACAATTTCCATGAGGGCACTAGTCCAAATTACCTCTTTTTCCCAAGCGAAAATCGGTCAAAACACGCACCTGAATAGTTAACGACTGGGCATGTGATTAGAAAATTAAATGGACCATAGAGTCAAGCTATGAGGTCGATTTGGGTAATTCAAAAGCTAACCTCGAGTTTGCAACTTTGGCTACAATTTTTCATGAGGGACAGTCGAATTCTCTTTTTCTAAGCGAATCGACCCAATGGACATCATATGGGGTGAAACGAGGCACTATTCCAAAACCCATTATTTTGCCAAACAACCCCTTAGGGAAAAAACTACCAAACAGCCCCTTAGGGCATTAAAACTCAACCAAACAACCCCTATAATGGAAAATAAACCAATGTATGAAGAATCCTGACCTCTTGGAGTGAAGACAAAGCTTTCGGAAGTCCCGAAGACCCGAAACCCACGATCTCCTAAACTCTTCGCATGAATCTTCGGTGAAATCCTTTGTTTATGGTACCCACGCGTAGCTTTCGTCGCGTTGATGGACTTTAGTTCTTGGCCAGACGAAAATCGAGAAACCGAGCTCCGTAGATCGTAGAGAGAAGTTAGAGCTTCTCTCTCTACTCTCTCTTCTCCTCTCTCTACGGTTTAACAGCGGGAAAATGTGACATTTTCTCCCAAAATATCCTTTAGTCTAACTTAATTCTTAAATATGGAGACATGGCCCACATCGCGCCATGTGTCTATTACTCATTCAGGTCTGTTTCTGCCCCGAAACAATTTATTTTGTCTTGGTTCAAGTTCAATTTATTTTAAATGAACTTTACTTAATTTATTTTCCACTTTCAAGATTTTTTTTCTCAAAAATCCCATTTTTTGGGTCCACCAGGCACTCGATGCCCCGAAATTCGTGAAAATCTGATTGTCTCGTAATTCAACGAAATTCGTATAGGTAACTAGATTTTGTGAGATGAATCCAACAGTGAGGTCCGTTTTGTCATCTGAGATCTATAAAATTTCCAGTTTTGGAACTTGTATATTAACGACAATTTACCGTTTTTCCATTTTTCAGAAAAATTCAAATTTTCTCGGGTTTTACATTCTTCCCCCCTTAACAGAATTTTGTCCCCAAAATTCACACACACATACACATTCAAATCACATGCATATGCAACATTCATTTTAATATCAAATGAATAAGAAAACGCACCTCCATTCTCAAACAAGAAAGGATAATTGGCACATATCGTGTCCTCGCGTTTCCATATTGCCTTCTCCACTCCTCGGTGCTGCCACAACACCTTCACTAGCCTTACGGTCTTTCCTCACAAGACTTGATCTTCGCTATCCATGATATGCATCGGTCCCTCCTCAAAGGTGTCATTAGTATCAACAGCAATCTCACCCTAATCCCCTTCATGAGTTGAATCTGGAGTGTACTTCCGAAGCATGGAGACATGGAACATTGCATGAACACCCAATAAACTTTGCGGTAAAGCCAACTATACCCACCCTCTCGAGTATCTCCAAGAGCTCGATATACCTCGACGATAGCTTTCCCCGCTTGCCGAACCTAACCACTCCTCTCTTATGCATTACCTTTAAGAAGACATGATCACCCACCTCAAACTCTAGAGATCGTCGTCGTCTATAGGCATAGCTCTTCTACCAGCTTTGAGCCATGCGAAGACGCTTCTGTATGAAGTCCACCTTCTTGGAGGTGTCTCTAACTAAATCCGGACCTGTGGAGGGTCTATTTCCCACCTCCGTCCAACAAACTGAAGATCGACATGGCCTCGCATACAGTGCCTCATAGGGTGCCATTTGTATGCTCGCCTGATAACTATTGTTGTAGGCGAATTCCACTAAAGGAAAATGCTCTTCCCAACTACCCTTAAAATCCAGGACGCATGCCTGTAGCATGTCCTCTAAAGTTTGGATGGTCCTCGTGGCCGAGTCCATACGAGGATGGTGCTCCATCATCGACTATGTTCCCGTGGCATCTTTGGAAACTCTCCCACAAAAATGAGCGTAAACACAGGATACCGGTCGATACTATAGAGGCGGTACTCATTATGCAGGACAATCTCTTATATCACCTGTAGATAGAATTTAAATTCCTCCGATTAAGCGAAGGTCATGCACATCTAGAAAGTGTGCCTGACTTAGTAAGCGATCGTGACCTTTATTTGTGTGTAATGGCACCCTCGTATGTCGTGGAAAGTGGTCATGAGTCGTCGTGGCATTACCATTTCCCTTTCATTGCTTCCGAGGTTGGGTAATCTTGTTGGCCTTTTGGTGATCGACCTTCCCTGTGACACGTGAGACATTGTCGAACGAAATCTCCAATGTGCTTCTTCATCCCACTTTAATAATACTAGCGACGAAGATCATGGTACATCTTTGTGTCACCTGGATGCACAGCAAAATGAGAGCAATGGAACTCCCTGAGGATCTCCTCTCTCAGATATGTTAACTAGATAACCTGACTCTTCCTGTGCAGACTACCATCAGTGTGAATGAATTACAACGCCAGTCACTATACCGATTGTACCGGTCCACGTGGAAATATATCTATGTCCTGTCCTTAGGACTTAATCACTCTACTCAATAGGGAAGGTGTAGCCATTAAACTCCCTAAGGTACCCTAAGTCACGATCCTTTGTGCCACTCAGGGAAGCTATCTTGTGACAACTCCCGTGACTTTCAGCGAGTGCATGGGCCACCACATTTACATACTTGGGGTGAAGTCTTGCCAAAGAGAAATCGTAATTCTCTAGATACTCCATCCACGTGCTTTGCCTCATGTTGAGGTCCCGCTGTGTGAAAATGTATTTAAGACTTTTGTGGTCTAAAAACACATAGAACTGTTCACTATATGGGTAGTGGCACGAATCTTCAAGCCCGAACAATGGTACATGACTCCATATCAGGGTGTGGGGCCACTACGCTCGTGGTTCTTCAACTGTCGAGAACCATAAGCCACAAACCTCCTGGACTGCATCAAAATACATCCCAATCCGTCCTTGGAGGCATCACAATACACTTTGTACCTCTATCCCCTTCCGGGACTATCAAAATAGGAGCTGAAGTAAGCCTCATTTTCAATTCATGGAATGCCTTATCACACAAATCATTCTACTCAAACTTGACCTCCTTCTAGGTCAATCTCATCATAGGTGCAGCTAACCGGGAGAAGTCCTAAATGAACCTCCTATGAAGTACTACACTTGATCCCGAAACTACGTATCTAGAGGCGACTTCGGTCTCTCAAACTATAAGCACTTGTAACCTTCTCTAAGTTACGGATACCCCGAAGTCGATACCACTTGCCCTAAGAATCTCACCTTAGTAAGCCAAAATTCACACGTGCTGAATTTGGCATATAATTGATGTTCTCTCAAGGTTTGGAGAACAATCCTCAAGTGAACCTCATGATCCTCCTCAGACTTGGAGTAGATCAAGATGTCATCAACGAAGACAACAATACTTGGAGTCTAGGAGTTTGGAACACCACAGCCATGAGATTCATGAATCTGGTTGGGTATTCATCAACCCAAATGGCATCAACGCCAATTTCAAAATGCCTATCTTGCTTGCTCCTGGCTCTGCAGATCTTAGGGGTATTTGCCTCTAACCCTCAGTGATGGTAACTTAGGTGCGGAATGCATCTTGAGTAAACCCGCACCCCTCTCAGTTAATAAAAAAAATGATCAATCCTCGGAAAAGGGTACCTATTCTTGATGGTAGCCCTATTCAACTGCCGATAATCTATACACAGCTGAAGAGTCTTGTCCCTCTTCTTGAAAAACAGTATTGGAGCACCCCATGGTGAAGTGCTAGATCTAACAAAACCCCTGTCCAACAATTCTTGTACTTGGACCTTGAGTTCTTATTGCTCAACAGGCACCATTCTATACAAAGTCATAGAAATAGGCGATGTATGATTAGTGCCCAAAAAGTGCTATTTTGAACCCTGTTTTTAATAGGTTTTGAGCGCTTTTTGTGTACTAATTGTTATAATTAACCCAATTGACATGTTAGGGTCTCTATTGTACCTCATGATCATATTTTGTGGCTAATTTTGTAGTTTTTGCAAGCTTTTTATGCCAAGTTTGTCGAGTCATTCCCAAGCAGAATTACGGTCAGGCTTCGTACTACATATCAAAAATCGGGGAAGAAAGAATATCGGAAAAAGGAAGAAAGCAAAATAGCATGAATCCAGGTTGAATAAACGAGGGGCTTGATGGAGCGATGCTTGACATGATGAACAATCTTTGAAAATTTCGCTACCTTATTTGGAATTTTCGCTATATAGCGAAAATATAGCGAAATTTTCGCTATATAGCGAAAATTTTGTTCGTAGCGAAATTCTACCTTTGGCATTTGTGTTTAAACGACTCCGTTTTTGGTTTTCTCCTTCTGCCCCTATTTATGTTTGTTTGTTTCATATTGTTTTTATGTTCTTTTAAACATATACGGACACTGGTCTATAACAAATGGACATCAATCAGCATGATAAATTTTGGAAAGCTTTTCAGCTCTCCCGCGTTTTTCATTTTTTGCTTCACTTTACCTCATTTTTTTTTTCTATTTTTTGGGCAGCCAAACACCCTCTGAGGATGACAACTCGGAGGATGGTTAGCTAAACCTCCCTCCTTGAAGTGGAAGTTTCTTGGGTGCGGATCTAGGCTATTGAGGTCACTGTTCTTCAACGGTATCCACTGCCAGTCCTTGTGTTCCTTTCTAGCGTAGAGTTTTTATCCCTTCAAATCTCCTTGAATGGTTATTATTTGGTAGCTTTTAGGGTTAGTAGATGCTTGTGTTAGATCCCGCGTCTATTCATTAGTTACCCTCTATGATTTGTGAAAGGAGTCGAGAGACTTATTCTTCAACGTAGGTGACCCGCGATGGCTAGTGATGCCATTTTCAAAAGGATAAATATTTTGGGTTAGGTTTTATAGCTAAATGAAGATCCGGTTCGGGAAATGACTATATGTCATCCTCCCAACGCGAGGAAATGAACCCGAGGACCCCTTAGTTGCCCTAGAATCCTAAGCTCAGTATCCTGATACTTCAAGGAGACCTCTTTTATTATTTTTCTTATTTCAGCGAGTTTATTTTTCAGTTTTCATCATCAAACCCTCCTTTGTTTTTACAAAACCCTAAATCCAAGTGAATTCACCAATTTTGGCCTTCAACTGTTAGTCATTTGTACAAAGAAAACACATCCACAGGTTGACCCTAGACCCCAGCTATCACTGCGATAGCTTTACTCGCGGTGATTCAGAGATATAAATATTGTTGATCAGGAACCCTTTTTGCGGCCCAGTCAATGTACTAGGGTATATAACTCAATGGTGGAAATCTACATCATTTATATGGAGTAATCCAGTAGTTCGTCGGGAACGTCCTCATACTCACAAACCACAGGTGGGCTCGGCTCTGTCACTAGCCTCGTCTTCAGTAAGGTTGCCCGACTGACCCATCAAGCGCGGGTGCCACCTAGGTAGTACCGCATTTCGGGGTAAATCATCATCGCCATCGCCGAGCATCATGATTACCATCTGGTGTGTAGCGATAACCTCCTGCGATCCGCGATCGATGGCGACTCGATGTGCTGCTCCGACCAGCCCGTCAGGATGACATTGATCTCGAAATCTCCATGGCTAAGGTCATAATGAGAAGAATCACGGGATCCTCTAACTCCTGGCTTGACATATCGATCCAGCGTTCACTTTGGTTCCTGAGGCGAACTCACATGCAGCCGGATCTTCAAGGTTTCAACCTCTAAGCGAAATCTTCACTTATCTTAAACACCGCATCCGGATGTTTTAGGTGCGTGATCCACCTCTCTCGATGTCATAGTTGTCTTCACCACTCCGAGTTTATGACTTTGTAAGGAGAGTCCACAATTTTACCTGAGATCAAGACAATTTCGGACCATCCTCGAACTTTCCTCACTTTGGCGTGTTTGTGGCCCACGTAATCATCGATGAAGCAAACTAATTCGATGAACTTAGCCACGTGTTCGAGCCTTGTCATCGTCCTTGTTTGGTTCTAGGAACTCAGAGCTTTTGCATGTCGAGTGACTAGGAAATGCTGATCCATGAAGAGCTCACGGAACTCTTCCCATGTCATTACCTCCAAGTGCCTTAAGGCTTTGACCCAATCCCACCATACTAGGGATTTACCCTCTAACTGGAATGCAACTAGACTTATCCTAGTGGCATCGAAGGTGATCTCCATAATCTTTGAGATCCTTCTCCTTGTCTAACTAGTAGTGGATGTGCCAACTACTAATAGACCTCACATCTTGAACTAATTCGTTCATCCATTTTTCGAACCCCTAAGGTTATGTTCTCTAACCCTAGTGTTCCTCTTTTTCCATATACATTTTACCAAATATATAATTCACACAATACATATCACACTTAACCCTATTGTTTCTCTTTTCCCATATATATGTATATAATTCACACATTACACAACACAATCATGTAGCATATTAAGCACGACATGTGTACCTGTGAGGAATGCGAGTCTAGCTTCATTGCCCATGAGTCTGGTAATCCCATACTGCGGCTCGATATCAAGCCATGACGTTGGTATCAAATGCACCAAAAATGTCCTGGCCTAGGCCTATGCCCCTCAAGCCCTAGGTACTTTCGTATGCTAAGCTTTGATGCAGTTGTGACGCCCAAAAAACCTAGAACTCATTGATGATGAGTGCAAACTCATCTATTTTTCATCCATTTTTCTAACACGTTTTTAACAATTTTAGATCTATTTTTATGCCAAATTATGGAATATTCACCTACTTTGTGATTTGCAGGTGTTAATTGAAAAATAAGAGAAAACAAGCAGAAAAAAAAGCAAAAAGGTAGAAAATGCAACAGTCTTTGTAGCGACATAATCTTCGTATATCGCGACACAAAATTCAAGGAGGCCAAAGAAACTATGTCGTAGCCAGCAACTAAATGTCGCAACAAAGCTCAAACATAACTCAATGGCTAAAAGAGAAATTTTGTCGTGACATAGTGTTTTTCTATTGCGACATTATTGGAGAAGATTTTGAAGAAAACTGTCGCGACAACGATTAAACATAGAAGCGAAGGCGTATGGTAACGATATAATTTACATTCATGACATAAAATGAAGGCTAACGAGATGAACTCTATCAGCGACAAAATAATCTGTCGTGAAGTACTTTCGGAGTTACAACACAAGTCATTGAGACAAGTGTTTTTATGTTGCGATAAACTTTTTCAACATCGAAACTGACAAGGAAGAATTGCGATGCATAACAAAGAGAAACTTGTCTTGACAAAACGGCAAAATTCCTGACGAAGCATGAAATCTTTGTCGTGGCAAAGATTATTTCTGTCGTGACAAACAAAACATGAAGGAGATGAACTCTCTATCGCGACAAGAAGCTGAAGAGCAACACAAGAAGAATGGTGACAAAGAAGTTTTTTGTCGCGACAATAAAAGCTATTAAATGAGAAAATTCTGTCGTGACATAAAAAAATTAGGTCGCGACATAAATTGTAGGAGAACTGAGATTAGCCAAGGCAATTGTGTCGCAATAGAAAATTCTATGTCACGACAAATAGCTCAACAAGTGATAAGAATCAGGAAAGAAAAGTCTGTCGCGACCAAGGAGTTTCCTGTCGTGACAAAAATTTCTAAGGACTCAAAGAAATCCTGTCGCGATGAAGAAAACTCTGTTGTGATAGAGTTGATAGGCTGAAAAGTAAAAGTTTGTCGCGACAAACTCCAGAAGGACAAGGACATGAGAAGCTGGGGGCAAAAAGGTTTAGTGTCGCGACACAAGGCATTCCTGTTGCGACAAGAACAAGACTGTTGAAATAAATTTATGTCGCAACATTATCAAAGTATGTCGCAACATAATCCAAGAGCAAGCCTAGAGAACAAGTCGCGACAGAAAACAAAGAAGCTATAATTGAGGCAAAGACAAAGACTGAAAGCTCTGTTGCGACATACCTTTTTATTTTGCGACAAAGAGACCAATTTTGGCCATAATTTTGGGGACCCACAACGCAATTAATGAAGTGAGGCCCAAAAGCCTATAAATACACGCTATTAGGGCAATGTGCGCATCTTTTAGCAACTCCAGGATGTTTGGGGGGTTAAAGACTCTTGTATATTTTTATTATTTTTTTCCCATTTTAGTAGATTTAGTTTAGTATAGCTTTATTTTGTTAGTTTTTCTTTAATTTTCTAGATTTGAGTATTGTACTGAAGTGCAGCTTCGAGCTGGTATTGCTTTATAAATTCATCTGTTTCATTATTGTTTCATTTAAATGGATGATTAAAAGTTTATGGAGTTCATTCATGATTTCAGTGAAGTTTTCTTATCAATTAGTCACTGATATGAGTGAACCAGTTTTGAAAAGTTGAGCTCACTAGTAATGGGTCATTGATGATGGTCATTTTTCTGCATAAGGTGGAAGCAAGCTTTAATTAGAATTCTTGAACTTATTTGATTGGTATTGTTTATAAATTTACTTGTTCTACGATTACTAGTGCAGGTGTACCCAATGCAAGGTTCTATATCTGCTCTACGATTTCCAGAGGCCCTCCCAAGTGACCGCAAAAGATGGAGAATCACGAGAGTGTAGAGCGGAGTTCCTTGTTGGCATGGTAGATAATGCCATGGGCCCGATGAACTTTGAAGGATTGCCGGATAGATCACCAACTTACTTATAATTTGAGGATAGTTGAATGAAGTATCTGTTTAATCACTCAGAGGTCTCTTCTCTTTCTACTGAATTGATTATGATCTCGTGTTAGCAAAGATCTAATCAAGGAGATGGAAATTTTCATCAAAAGTGTAGGATGATGTGTGAGTGGAGAAGGCTTGCGATATCACATGCATGGGGCGAAGTCTTTAGTCTAAGATAAGGCATGAAATGCGAAAATGAAAAATACTTAAATCTTAGAAGAGGGTTACATATTACAAGTAACTGATTAGAATCATGTCTTAGAAATGACTATGAACCTTTAATCGAGTGAAAGAGGCTGTGGTTAAGGAGAAATCGAAACTATCTTGCATCTTTGACAAACTCAGTTTTCCAATTTATGGTTGAGCTATGAATCGAAAAGATGCAGAAATTCATTATTACTAATTGATCCATGTCTAGTTTTGTCTCACTCAGTGAATCCTCAACCCCACTTTTCTTAAACTTTACTTTTGTATATTTAAGATTTCAGTCTAGGACTACATTTTAGTCCTCTTATCATCATATAAGTGGAATTCAAATAGTAATGATCTTGAGTAGTTGGAGTAGTTAGTCTTTTGATTTATCATTCTTCCTCGTGGGAACGATATCTGGACTTTAAATATCCACTTTTATTACTTGTACGACATGTGCACTTGTAGTGATCAAGACCACACACACAAATTTTAAATGAGTCAATTTACAACAAAGAACAAATCTATCTTTTCATGTATATGAAAAATGGTCGTAACAAGTTTTTGTCGTTGTTGCCGAGGACTGAAAAGTTCTTAGGTGGTAGTACTAGAAGTTTGGCATACACTGATCACATCAAACAGTTTGGTCTTAACAAGTTTTTGGAGCCATTGTTGGGGAATCGATAATAGTCCTTTGGTAATAGTGTCATAAATTTGTATATATCATTTGGTCTTAACAAGTTTTTAGTGTCATTGGCTGGGGAGGGAAATAATAAATTTAAATATCAATATTCTAACCAAAAAGGGATTTACTAATTTGGACATTTTTCTTTTTTATATTATTTTTCAGAAAATCAGAAAAAAAAAAAGTTTCATTAGCAATAGCTGAATAAGCCACTGACATTTTTCTATGAGCTTAATGAATATAACTGTCTCCCACATAATTCATTTGATCTTAGTGTGTTTCTATTTCAGGAAGATTTTAAATGCATAGAAAACCATAAGCAGATCTACTGCCTCTAGACACTGAAATTGAGAGAACACTAAAGAATCTGAGGAAGATCACATTTGCATAATCCAGAAGTATGGAAAATCAAAGAGAAAGACTGCAGGCGATTCTAGAAGAAGAAGAAGAAGCAGAGAGAACTCAAAGGCCTAATACTATGGAGGACAGGAGAGTCTCTTCAACGCATGGGAAAAATTCAAGAGACTGTCAAAAATATGTCCTATGAATGGAATATATCTGACCACTCAGATGGATATATTCTATCATGCCGTGAATTATGCCTCTAAGGGTATAATTGATGCATCTTGATGTTAAGCTTTTAAGAGAAGAAGTGAAAAGGAGGCAAGGCAACTGATTGAAGACCTTACCAAATGCAATTACAAGGCTCCATCTAAAGCTTCCAAAGACAATGGGGCCCAGGGAAGTGGTTTGATTGAGCTGAGCGTATGGCGCCATAGACGGGTTTGAATGCGGGTGATGAACAAGGCGGGAAGAAATGAAAGGAGAATGCATATGGCACATGAAGTGGGAGTAGTAAAAGAAGGAATTAGAAGCCGATGTTGAGTGCAGGTTGAAGAAGAGCCTACCCGAGTTGAAGTAAGTATATGAGTGAGTAAAAGAAGTTATCACTTCAAGCCTAATACAACTTGCCCACACACTATACCTGTGCTTGAGGAACCATGAAAACTTTTCATATGGTAGAGAGCCGCACGAGACTGAACTTTGGACAGAATTACCATTAGGTTTATGCTCAACCCAGGTTCCAAGAACAGTAGCAGCAAAAAGACAATAGAGGAGAATATTAAGGTCAAAAAAGGACTCAATCATTTGAAGATCAGATGTTGCATTTCATGTTATAAAACAAAAGAATTTGAATATGCATGAGAAAAGATTTTTTAAACTTGAAAATTTCCAAGAAAACACAACTGTGTTTCAAACAAATATGAATGCCTCTTTGAAGAATTTGGAGACTTAGATAGGGCAAGTGGCTCTGAATATGCAGAATCGGTCCAAGGGTTAAGTTACAAGTGACACAAGGAAGGATCCAAGGGAATTTAAGGAAGTACTTCTGAGAAGTGGCAGAGAAACTGGATGAGAGAAGAGTTGGAAAGAAGGGAATTATGCTGAAATTAGGGAAGAGTTTAAGCAGCATAGTTCAGAAACTAAAGAGGAAGAGAAAACAGAAAAAATGCAGCCAGAGCAACAGGTGGAAAAAGAAAATCGGGAAAAGGGAGGGTTAAAAACATGAACCTCAAGTTCCATTCCTGAATATTGGGAAGCGAGGCTAGAAGAAGCGATTGATTAGTACCCGAATAGTGCTATTTTGAGCCCTTGTTTATAGCAGGTTTTTTGAGCACTTTTTGTGTACTAATCAACAAATAACCCGATTGATACATTGAGGTCGGCATGCTACTAATCATTTGTGTAGCTATTATTGTAGTTTTGTAGGCGAGTACCTCATTATCTTCAATCCAGATTCAAACACGATGAGCAAGGCGGTCGAAGATGCATGATCGAACTAAGGAAATTTGGGCGAAAATGCTGAAGAAGGAAGACACGGTAGAATTTTGCGGGGTTGCGGTCGCAGCATACAAATTTTTACGTGTGAAATTTAAACAGATGCCTTGTTCATCATCCCTGCAGCCCTTCGTTTCTCGCACTTGTCATGAATTCCCCCTAATTTCTTTTTAAACCAACCATTTAATGGCCAATTTATTGTCATTAATGGGCAAGACCTTTCACCTACCCCCTCTCCCTTTATATAAACCCATTTTTTCCTTCATTTTCATTTCACCTTCACCTTCCCAGTTTATGAAACTCCCCTCTCCCTCTCAAATTTGATCTCCTCGAGCGAAGCAATGGCGAGACTCATTGGGGATCATTCATGTTCAGCGGGTCGCGGGACCTCTCCTACCTGAGTCGGCTCCCAATCCGGGAGCATCTGTCGTGGTCGGCCCCCGACCTGGCCCAGTAACCACCGGGCGTATTGTGCTCCGACGGCGCCGTCGCGCCGCCGGTGAGCCTCCGGTCTCCGACCCGCGGCCGCTATGCCTCCGCGATAGCCTCCCTCCGCGTAGTCGCCCGCCACTTCCCCTACCCTTTACGCCATATGGGGCGAGTCTTTGCTACTGTGGTATGGGCTCATCCTCAGTGGCCCATGCCCGTGGAGATATCATGCCAGGTTGGCCCCGCCTGCGTAGAGCCCGGCCGGAAGGGCCTGTAGATCGAGACTGGACTTGGGCCGAAGTCGTCCACCTCGAGACCACATCGCCACCTCTTATACATATCAAGGCATTATTGGGGAGCCCGGACTATCCTTTGATTCCATTATCAGGTGGCCTTACTTCCATTGCAGCCCCATCCCAGGGAATACTGACTACAGTGAGAGAGATCTGCACGGGGAGGTTTACTGCAATCTCCATGCATTTGCCGAGGACCTGGAGCTCCGAGACTCCATGCTCCTCGTGTAGAGATACCACCTAAAGTCGTTCATGACGCCGCGTCGTTATTTTTATCCTCAAGTAGTCATCGAGTTTTATCGCGATAGCGTCTAGGCGGAAGGCGGCCGTTTCGCATTTTTCCATCGACGGAGGCCGAGGATGCCGGGCCTCCACATCCTGTTTGCTCTCTCCATGCAGGTGGTCTCGCCAATACGACGAGACTATAGGCCGGTGGCCCATCCTCGACGAGAGATGGTCGAAGCTTCTCTCCGTGGGCCATTCTGTTGAGGTATATTGTTCGGGAGGCGGCTCCATGGCCTTATCTTGTTGATAAACCATATATTGAGGTCTAATCTGTCCCAGCTCGACGCATCATCAAAGGAGAGGAGCTATTTTGGAGCTGTATCATATTTCGGAGAATTTCTTGGTTCAGCCAGTAGTTTGATCATGACGACCTTGTTCCACTTCGAGGATAGGGTCGGCGTGAGATCTGCCTAGTAGAGTACACCCAGAAGGTTGAGTCCACGCCTCTCTGTTCGCGACTCTATGCCGGGTGCTGGAAGCACATCGGGTTCCGGCTGAGCCCAGGTCTGGGCGTTGTCGCTCTTCCGTGAGGCCACCCATACTGTCGATCGGTGGCAGAGTTATGCCTCGTGCCTTTCATCTTCCTCGGTAGGGTGAGGACCGGTCGGATGCGATATTCCATGGACTGCCTGTGGGGCGAGCACGAGGCCTCCGGCTCCAGCTCTTTCAGTTCTAGCATCAGTTCCTCCAGCTCCACTGCCCGCGACTCACAGTGCCTCGGAAGCCCGGTTGCCCCTTTATCCCGCCGGTGCCTGCTTCGTTCGAATATAGTTGGGCGAAGCACCTCGCACCTTTCAGCCGGTGCGTACCGTCTCCACGGGGACTTCGGTATCATGGAGGCGATGCGCACGTTCTCACCCGCGCGGCTTTATTTGCAGCGCCCGGCCTGCACTTTCGCGAGATAGGATGATAGCACGAGGCGTCGCCCAGCTCATACCAGCACCATTCTAGCACAGAATTAGGCCATCCTCATGCAGCTCCCGAAGTCACGCCAGGCTCCTGGTCTCTCATATGTCCCACTGCTCAGGCCTCTGCTACCCCTCCTCCAACAGGATCAGCTCCTCCACCACTAGCCCCTGCAAATCCCCTGGATGTACTGGCAGTTACAGCAGCATCAGCCACTCCACCGATTACACTTCAGCTTGTCCAGGCTGAGGATGATTCTTCATCAGCCACCGAGTGAGGAGGTACCACTTCCTTTGCTAACTTTCCGATCTACACCCCATTGCGGACAATGGCATACTTGGTTGGGGGGAGAGTTAGTGTTGGAAGTGATGTTCGTGCGATTTCGAGTTCTGTTTTGTACCACACAACAAGCCAAAGCCCGTTTTGTATGTTAATGGCTTCTTTGTTTACTTCATTTTGAAAAGATTTGAATTTTGTGAAATAGCATTATATATTTCATACAGCTCCAGGTTTCTACTCTTTTGCAACCAATTTTTTGCCCCCATTTTTTTGTATGGTTGCCTCTTACGTGAGTTGGCGAAATCACGCAAATACATCAATCGCTAGATTAGTTCCATGCATGATTGAGTTGTTAGTCGGTTGAAGACCACAGTGACTAACCTTTTTCATCCACCTTTAGCTAACCACCACGGTGCACGTCGAGTTTTCTTCAATGAGGTGACAAAGTGCATCCCCCCTCCCCTTACTTTTCAAAAGCGGCCTTAGCTTTGTTGTGACCTTTAATAGGTTAAGGACCTGCGAAAAGAGGCCCGATGGAGTCTTCAAAAGAAAAAGAAAAAGAAAGAATAGAAAAGCTCGACGCTTTGCCTTGAAACGAGCACGGTCAGGGGTCTACGTGAAAACCTTTAAAGCACGGTGCTTTACTAAACCAATTGGTTGGGAGCCACCGACTTAGTGCTCGCTACATGGGTGGATGGGTGGAGTTTAGCGAGTTGTAGGTCTTTGGATTCTCAAAATCATTCGGTCACGGGGTGAAACACGTAAAGTTAGGTGGTGAAAGATCGCGCGACGATGCCACACAAACCTTAGTTGGTTGGGTGTCGGTGGATCCAGTTACATGGACTTTGGTGAAGTCGAGGTTCGACATTGCATCTATGTCTGATAGAAGTGTGAAATAAGAGTGGAGCGGGATCATTGGAGTTGGTCAACAATCTAAGGCAGTGGCAGTAGCTTGATTGGGGGGAGAGTAGCTTAGCAGCTTATTGGTACAAACTGATAACCTGAACACTTAGACTTTGGTGGAAGTTCAGGTTGATTTCCTTGGAATGGACACTGCTCTGAAACTTGTTCTTGCATGGCATTTATTCTCCCAAGCTGGTTTTTTTGCATAGTCCCAATTTTTCATACTGAGGGTAGGGCATTACTTATACACACACTTTTTGAACAGACAATCCCCTTTTGCATACACATAACCTTCATGATTGTCCTTCTTTTTATCATTGCTAAGGGACTAGAAATGCGTCGGTTGGGGGGAGTGATTAGTACCCAAATAGTGCTATTTTGAGCCCTGTTTATAACAGGTTTTGAGCACTTTTTGTGTACTAATCAACTTAAATAACCTAATTGATACATTAAGGTCTTGGCTTTGCTACTAATCACATTTTTGTAGCTATTTTTGTAGTTTTGCAGGCCAAGTACCTCGTATCTTCAATCGATTGAACACGTGAACCCGAACGGTCGAGAGATCGTAGTCGAACGGAGGAAATTTAGAGCAAAAATGCTAAAGAGAAGAGGAACCGCAGTGAAAATTTTGCGGGGTTGCGAAAATTAACATCCTGCAATTTCGTGGATAAGAGTACTGTGACATTGCTCCTACCCCCTCTTTGGTGGCCTTTTGACCCCGCTTTTTTGTGGCTTTGTACAAATCTACCCTTGATGTAATTTTGGTTCCTTTATACATTTTGGTAATTTCAGCAGTGCAGGCATCTATATAAGCTGGTCGAGCTTTTTAACATCAATCAATGCGCCGGTCCATGATCCTCCAATAAAATTAGGGCGAGGATTTCCTCTCCTCCTCATTGGTTTTTGTGATTTTTCTCTCCTTTTCCTTCATTTTCTTGCACTTTCTCCTGATCAAACGCTGCCCGGTATTAATGAAATCGAGGATGCTTGCTAAGGCCCTAAATCCTTGAAGGAAGGCCCTTTGGGTGTTAGTTTTGAGGTAAACTAATTGTTCTCTTGCTTTTCATGTAAGCATTTATGGGTGTTTGCATTCCTGCTTCTCACCTTAGGTTAAAATCTCCCAGGCATGCCCTCACTAACGTGCATTTGGCAAGTTTTTTGGGTTCGGTGGATACTTATCACTAGATCCACTGATACCCAGCTAGTTGTCTCCTATTAGTTACGGTAGGTTTAGGAGGTGTGTTTCAGATGCGGGAGCATTTATGCTCATTAAATATGCATTGTTTCAGAGGAAAATTATAGGGTTTGGAACAAATCTAAATGAAAGATCCGGTCTGGGGAAATGGCCCATAGGTGTCCTCTGACGAGGAGAAAAATACAGCAGGGACATGTTGGTTAACTTAGAACCCTAAGCCCAGTGGCCCGAGACTTCAAGGAGTGCTTTTATACTTTATTTCGATTTATTTTCAATTTTCAACCATTCACCCACACTGTTTTTACAAAAACCTTAATCGAAGAAAACACCATTTGATCCACTCTGACTCTTCTCTCACGAAGAAAACCCATCGTGTTCGATACAAGACCCGCCTCTGTAGTAGCTTTGCTACGTGATGAGAGGAATTTAGGATATAAATATTGTTGATTCCGGAACAACCTACTTTGCAAGAGAATCAACAATTCTCTAGATTCTTAGACATGTTTAAGAAGATAGAGATCAACATTCCTTTCTTAGAAGCATTGACTTAAATGCCTCTTCATGCAAAATTTATGAATGATATATTGAGTAGAAAAAGAAAAATTGTTGAAGAAGGATTAGTGAGCCTGACAACAACCTGCAGTGCAATAATTTAGAATTCTTTACGCAAAAGAATTTTAGAATCCGAAGAGCTGACTTCACTATACCGCAAAATTAGGCATGCGATATGGGAAAAACCTTTGTGTGATTACAGAGCTACCATCGACTTGATGCATCTGTGCTAAGGCCCAAGTTTGGGATCTTACTCCCATGACCATGCCCTTGCAATGGCAGGACATAACACTAGCCCATCTAAGGGCATCTTGAAGATTGATTCGTGCCCACGATCTGGTAATATCAAATCAGCAAAATTTATATCTAGAAAATCCTACTTAGTGATGTGAGAAGCTCTTTGCTTGAGTATAGCGACTCTAGGGTCGAGACACAGGGATGGAGTTTTCTTCGTACAAATAATTTGTAGTGATTCGATGGTAATTTCAATTTGGATTTTCAAGGTTTGGGGTAAGCAGAGGGGGGAGGTTGATAGTGTGCGAAATTAAAATTAAAATGAAGAAAAAATAAAGAACTCATGAATTCTCGAGCCATTGGGTTAGGGTTTTTAGAACTGCGGAGCATGCTTGAGTCTTTATCCTCGCGTTGGGGAGCATGACATATAGTCATTTCATACTTAGGATCTTCATTTAGCTTTAAAACCTAGACCCTTAGAGTTTTCCTTTTTGAAAGATGGCATTTCTTCAAGGCATAAATGTCACAACAGTGAAAACACATCTTAAAACACTACCCACGATAGCTAATGGGAGCCAAACTAACTAGGCCTCAGTGGATCTAGTGAAAGTATCCATGAACTCAAAAGCACTGAAATACACACATTAAAGGGGCATGCTTAAGAGATTTTAACATATGGTGAGAAAGCAGAACCTGAAATACATGAAACACCAACATGAAGAGCATGAGAACATGCGAAACACCTCGAAACGAGCCAGTGGCCTTCCCTTCAGGATGGGAAGTTTAGCCTGGTATCCTTTGATTTGTCATGTCAAAGGTGTTTGGCTGGCCGAAAGAAAAAATGGAAGCAAAGTGAAGCGGAGGAGAGGAGAAGCGACGGGAGCGGGGCTTTTCGAGTCACTTTATTGATTGAAGTTGAATAGTTAAGTACAAACCTTGACTCCTGCTTATATACGGCTCGAGGCTTGAGGAAATTAAAAACAAGACAAAACAAAAGCTATTACAAGGGTAGAAAGGAGAAAAACCAAAATGAAGTCGTTTAAACACAAAAACAGGAGCAGACAATTTTCGTTATGATAGCGAAATTTATTTATCATGCGAAGTGAAAATTTAAGCTATGCACGATAATTTCGCTATGATAGCGAAATTTCGGTAAATAGCGAAATTTTGTGCGCCATTCATCCCTTTGTTAGCTCTTGTTCCATTGCTCCACACTCTTGCTCATCTGATTCATGTATTTTTATTTCTTTTCCTTTTCGATATTCTTTTCTTTTGATTTTGATACGTAATGCTAGGATTCTGCGAATTCTTCATGCTTGGAATATTTCGACAAACTTTGCATTAAAAACACAGCTGCAAAATTAACCCTGAATATGATCAGTGGTACGATAGGGACACAGAACATGTCAATTGGGTTAATTATAACAATTAGTACACAAAGCGCTCAAAACCTAGTAAAAATAGAGACTCGAAAATAGCACTTTTGGGCCTTAATCACACCCCCAACCACATTCTTAGTCCACTTGTAATGAAAGAAAGAAAAGAAAGAGAGCATATGAAAACGATAACAAAATAATGTTCTACAAAATGGTATTTCAAAAGGTTGTAAATGAGTAATGCAGCGCACTCTCCCCGACCTAACTCTTGCCATAACCTAGCATGCTAGCTTGACTTAAATAGATCAAGACCCACTTATTCCTGACTCTTTTTGTATTGTAGGGTGCGTGCGAGGAATCGAAGCCTCACCAAAAGTCCATGCGAGGGATCTATAGGTGACTCCGACGATTAAAGCTTAGGGCACGAGTGGATACTACGACCACTAACTCTTCGAGGTTTCACCCAGACTTCAAATGATTTGAGACTCGGCACCTCTGACTTGCTTTCGGCTCCACCCGTCAGCGTGCGAGCAGCCCAAGTCGGTGGCTCCTGACCGATTAGCAGGGCACCAGGCTTTAAAGGCTTTCGCCATAAACCCCTCGGACCGTGCTTGGGTTTCAAAGCAAAGCGTTGCAATTTTTCTTCTTTTTCTTTTTCTTTTTCTTTTTCTTTTTCACTTTTTTTTTTTTTTTTTAATTTTGGAAGACACATTGGCCTTCTATCCATAGGGGTCCTTAACCTATTAAAGGTGGTCAACGAAACTAGGGTGGAAGTTATTCTGAGGCTTAGAGAGAGTTAGACAGTTTTCGGATTATTGAAGAGCTTTGATGTGCACGGTGTGTGGTTAGCTAAGGTGGAAGAAAAGGGTGAAAGCAGCAAGAGTTCAGCGATCATCCACTCGACTAGGCATGGAACCAATCGCATCAATAGAATTGGACAAAGTTTCAATTTTCAAACCACAGGTTAGAAATGGCTCATACAAAAAAAAAAGCGGGTGCGAGATTTTGAACAAAAATAAAATTTGTATAGTATATGACTTCACAAAAAAAAAAAAGAAAACCGGAAGCCCTTTGAACATCACGGAAATGGAAGCACTTAAAATAGTAATAAAAATATAAGTCACAAAAGCCACTTTCTTCACTAACTCTCCCCCCCAACCAAATATCTCATTGTCGTCATGGGGCTCGGATTGGAAAGTTAGGGAAGGAAGTGTTACCTCCACTGATGAGTTGTATTCGTTTTGGATAGGAGACCGCCAAGCTTTCCATGACACTTATTCACTCAGGTTTGGGCTTCAAATAAACAAGTTAGGAGAAGAAAGAGAGGAAAAAAGTGACCGAGTGATTAGTGCCCCAGTGCAATTTTGAACCCTATTCGAAAGGATAGGTTTTGGGTGCTTTAATCATATCAATTAAGCCAATTGATTTGTGCGGGTCACTTAGTTCCACCTAATGCCATTCGATTGTTTTGGTTAGTTTTGCAGGTTTTGAGGACTTGGCAGCCAAGCAGCCGTGTGGTGTTGAATGCGAGATTCCTCGATGATTTCCAGGCTAGGCGTGAAATATAAAGACTCAATGAAGAAATGAGGTAGTGATGAGCAAGTGCGATAGAGGATGCGGTGGATGCGAGCAATTCCAGGAAATTTCGCTATGATTGCAAAAATTTATTTGGGATTACTTGAATTCGCAACCATAGCGAAAATTTCGCAATCTAGCGAAGTGAAATTCGTAGCTAGCGAAAATCCATATTACTGCGAAATTAACTTGATTTCGACATCTCACATAAATTTAAGCTAGGTAGCGAAATTTAAGCTAACTAACGAAATTCCTTTCATTCATAGCGAATTTTCCAATTTCGTATCTCTGTGGGACTAAGTTGAAATTTGTGAGGAATTTCCGCCTTTGACGAGGAATTTTATTTATCTTCAGCATTCTCCTCCATGCTTGAAAATGGGCCTGTGATTTTATTATGAGTGTGCCAAGCAGGCTGCGTTTTGGTGTATTACCACCTTGTCCCTTTGTAAGCCAATATTTTAGGCATTTGTGTATTTTCACACTTTTGGGTGGACTATATAAACCCCCATAATTTTGTAACCCTAAGCAATTTTTGCAGCAGCTTTTCATTTTTATAAAATTCCCGCAGCTTTCATTTTAGGGTATCATTTTCTCTCTTCTCCCTCCTCTTTCTTTCATTTTCTAGGCTGCCAAACACAACCCTTGAGGATGACAACTCAGGGATGTAGCTAAGCCTCGTAAGCTGAAGAGGAGGGTGATTTAACTAGTTTAGGGACTCTGCGAGGTTGTCCTCATCTTTGTAAATGTTCGAATCTTGCATTTATGGTTCCCGACTTTCTAAACCAGGATTTAATGCCATTTAATGTCCTACCCTTGGTGATACTTGTCATGCTTTACTTAGTTCGGTCATTCTTAATGCTTCATGCGCTGATATCCTTTAGATGTCATTACGAGCCATTGTGAGGAGGTGAATGCTAGGGTTTAAAGCCCAGATGGGACTTTTGATGCATAATACGGTGTTGACTCAAATAGGGTGGTTCTAGGGTTAGGTTTTATGGTTAAACAAGATAGGTTTTGGCTGACTATGAGTCGTTTTGCCTGCGAGGAAATCTTTCCCAAAGGACACCTTAATACCCCGTATTATCAAGTAGTGAGCCTTAGAAGTTACCATTTCACAATTCACTTTAAGCCATTGCGGTCGATCGGTGACAGCCAAACTCCATTGTTTTTAAATGATCCACAAATCGAACAAAGCCTCACCATTTTCCAAACAACGTCTGAAATCATTCATAGGATGAAAACCCGTCCACGAGTGTTGGAATACTAGACGTATCTTTGCCAGTAGCTTGACTACGGCGTGGGAACTAAGGATAAATATTGTTGATTAGAATCACCCTCATAGTGGCCTACGAATCAAATGGCGTCGTTAGGGATGGTGCCTGAAACTCGTTTGATGAGTTGATGTGTACTTGTAATCCACATTACAAGTGTTGGTGACCTTTCAGTCCTTTTTGAATTAAGTGTGCAGGAACTGCAAGTTTTCTTCACTTGGCGATCCTTGCCTTCATTTTTGTTTCTACTTGATCGGTTTTTGTTTAACTAACGCGGCTTCTTTATAAGCTTTGTTTGTGCTCTTTGCTGCGTCTCATTTTGTGTAACAGGTGTTTATGCACCAGTGGGATAGAGACACTTCAGGTAGACTACAAAGAATCAGTACACCAGTTGAACAAAGTTGTGAAATCAGTGTGCACAGTGAGAATATGGATCCTACTGCACGAGGAGCAGCGAGTCGGTAGGGTGCCGGTGAATCCAGCGGCTTACGGCCGATGAGGAACCACATTACACCCTCACAGGAGTTAGTGCTCCTTCACGCATCATACCTCCTGGCGAAGATGTAGCGGTGAGACCTACTGGTACCCCTACTTCCCACTTTTCATGGTATGGAGAATGAAAATCCATATTCGCGGGATTTTGAGGAGGTATGCACTACGTTCAAGGAAGGTATCAACGAGCATGGATTTGCTGGCCCGAGGCATTTCCGTTGACCCTCGAGGAATGGCCAAAATATGGCTCGACTCAGAGGGGCGAAACGATTAAGTTGGGCAGATCTTCAGCCTGAATTTTGAAGAAATTCTTGGTGCCATAAAGACCTTAGTTTGAAGAGGCGAGATCTGCACTTACTGGACTATGACAATGAGAAATTCTGTCTTTGGGAGAGATTCATGGATACCATCGGTTCTTGTCACATCATGGGTTGATACACGGATGTTAGTGAATCATTTCTATAATGGTATGTCCCACGCCATGAAGCAGTGCTAGAAACCATGTGTGGAGGTGATTTTCACGAGAAAAAAAACCAGGATAGACCATGGATTTCTTGAGTTATGTGGCTAAACTTCCAAGGGTTGGGATGAGCCAAACTAGAGAGGTGGAGAAAAAAATGAGGCCCTCAGCACACGAAAAGGGAGGATTTTTTACACTTCGAGAGGACATGGAAATGAAAGCAAAAATCTACGACCCTAGCAAGCTAGGAAAGTGGAGGAGTTAGAAGGAAAGAGGCTCCATGAAGTGCATGCGATGGTGAAAACATTACCTGTGAGCCCGACCCGGCGACAATTATCATTACTTGTCCATTCGGGAAAACTATCCGGTGTCCCGTCGGTGAAGGATTTGATGTCGAACATGCCGTCTTGGTAGGTGATACGATCACAACCTAATGCGTACGGTAACACATACAATTCCAATTGGAAGAATCACTAACCTCGCGCAGAGCCTAACCCCACCTTTTATGTGCCCCGGTGCCAAACCGTTTGGTTCCTCATCTCGACTCTGACCACCATCATCCACTTCTCCGGTTGAGCAGCGTCTTGAATTTGAGAGGCGGGTGGTGGGCGAGAAACTGTGGAAGAGCAAAGGGATCGATGCCGCGATTAGTACGAAAGTTGATCTTTGTAGAGCACCTTGAGCAAGAGAATAGATGGAGCTTGAGGAAGCGATCTTAATCAGAAAATAGACAACTTGCAGTATTCAATCACAAAGATCAACAATATTCTGGAGGTACAGGAGAGAGGAAGGTTCCCTTCCCAAACATTACCAAATCCAAAAGGAGTGCATGAGGTAGGTTCATCTAGCAATTCGAGAATGGATAAGTCGAGCTATAATCACCTGAGGAGTGGAAAGAGGTTGATCGGCCCGATACTTGAGCGATTGAGAAACCAAAAAGAAAGAATTGAAAGAAAAGACCCGAACATTTTCTGAAGGAGGACTCAATGAAGCGCGCATGCCTCCATTTCCCGAGGCCTTAGAAGCGAAGAAGGCATCAGTGGCGGGCATCCACAGAAGTCACAAGGCGGTGATAGGCCAAGCGGCGGTGTGTAAAATGAATGCCTATGTGCGCGGTGCAGCGTGGCCCAGTAATATAGTGTGCGCCAAGTGGATGTCGATCACGGGGAAAGGTGAATTGACTACGGAGGGTTACGCTTTTGAGACGATATACGAATAAATGATTTTAGGGTAAAATTTAAGTAAGGAAACTGCAACTAAACTATTGATTCTGGTGAATTAATGGTGTTGACGTCTAGGGTTAAATCTCCCCCTATCACGTTCAATGGATTATTTTTCTAAAGATATTGTTATTCAATATATTTATAATATGTCAATGGCGAGGTGATCTTGCCTACGAGATATCCTCTCTCGAGAGTATATCTGCTTTGTATCTAGATGAATAGAATCGAGTATATCTCTGCTCTCGACTCGGTATTCGAAATGCTTAAATGTTCTAACCCCGGAATACCACGCTTGGGTTCGAAATATCTGTGCTTAGAATCGGCTAAAGGCTGCTCTACCGGATCCACTGAATACCCTCATCTCTCGAATCTCGGATCTCAAGTGCAATTATGCCAACATTGGCGGACATTATCCTTATAATTGAAATCGATTATAGAGTAGATGTGACAAATTAATAACAAGCTGAATAACGTGAAAGGTGAGCTTTAATCCATTGTATGTGCGAGGGTTTGATGTAACCACAGAAAAGAGATCTAGAACATAATGAAAAGAAAAGATGAAATTGTTTTAATAAAAACATTGTTACAATATCAGAAAATATCAAATGAAAAGCGTTACAATTCCGGGCACTTCCTCGAAGCGATTAATCAGCATGCTCTGGGAAACTGTGCCTCAGTTAAATGCGCCTCCCAGATACTTTAATTTACGAGCCATTCGTACTTTAAATGATGAGGTGCAGATTTCGGTGACGTCGCGCTGACGTGGTGGCGTCGCTGACGTGGTGATCACTTCCTTGCCTGCTCCTCGTTGTTCCAAAGCTGCTTCCAAATTTGCTCTTTGCGTTCGATGAACGCAGCCAACCACCGCAGGACCTGTGAATCGAGGATCCCAATATGAAAACTATAAAATTATTATAAAATACATGTGAAAATGACGAACCGACGCGAGTGTAAGATGAGTGTTTTAGGCACTCATCAACAGGTAAAGGTGAACATACCCCTTTTGGACATCATCAAACAAGTCCCTTTGTCTGAGAAGTTTTGGGGATCTTTGTGCAATCGAAGGGGTTGGGCATTGAGAAAAAGGCATTTTAACTTCGCAAGTCGTGCATAATCAGCGAGAACCAGTCAAATCTGAGGATCGGGATCTCCCACAATTTCGATTAACATTGGTGGGTTCCATGAATAAGCCTTTGCTAGATTTGGGGCAGTTTGAACCTCTTGCCGTACTCGATTGTAAGCGGTTAGGTTTGGGAGGAAACTTAAACCTACCAACATTACTCCCATCATTGGCCGTCGATCGGTGAAGATCCTGGGGATAGTTGAGGATGTGTTGGTTAAGGTGAACAAATTCTACTATCCGGTGAACTTTGTAGTGCTTGACAGTGATAGCGAATGGGCCCGATCGTGTGCCCGATCATCTGGGAAAGCCATTTCTGGCCAATTGCCCGATGCAATTATCAATTCTTGGAAATGGAGTAAATGCATTTCGCATTTAGCGACATGACATTGGGCTGAATATCTTTCATTTGAGTCACAAGCAAATATCATTGGAAGGTGAAATGGAAAGGAAATAATGAAATTTGTTCGGTTAACGGGTGAGAATGTAGGGAAAATTTGAATGTCAAAGTGCGAGAAACAGCCAGCGAGTGAAGCGGGTGTTTTGGTATTACCATCATTAGCCCTTTGAGGGCAATTGCTTTCGATTCGAGAATCAACCAGTGGAAAATTAACCATGGAAATCAAACATCAAGGCTGCTTTGCACAAACCCTTTGCGGGGTTGAGGGGTCTCCTCCTTGACCCTCTGTGAGTAATTCAGTGACTTTAGGCTAGTTTGGTGTTCTCTAAAACCCAGTGCAGCTGAATTTTGCTTTACTGGGGTGGTGATTTAATAGTTACTATTTTTAGTAGCTTTCCTTTTAAACGATTTTATTAACATATTTTTATTTTATTTTTATATTAAATTTTAGTTATATTTAATATAATAATTTTATTTTAGTTTTATTTATATTTAATGCTGAAAATTCAATTTAACGGAGAACCGGATTTTAGTTTGAATTTCGCTATAATAGTGAAATCAACCTGATGACCCATCGGCTCCACCGAGCTTTATTTAAACGAGGGGAGACGAGCGTCTTCATTCAAATTTCCCTCCTACACCTGGGCCACAGAGTCGAGGCCTGGCAAACACACACGTGCCAGCCCAGGCCTTTGTCGCTTTACTTGGCGTGGCCTCCAGTGAGTCAGCCTGCTTGGGACCCGACATCGGCGGTCAGAGGCTCTGTTGCACCTTCCTTTGCGGCCTCTTAGACATGTTGGCAGCGGCGGTAGCATCCACGGATCCACCACCACCACGAGATTGGTGGTCACCTCTGTCTCTAAACTTTCACGCCACATGACATGTCTACATTTTGGCCCGGGAGGAAAAGTTAGAGTTAAGTGTTTTCTTTATGTTTTTGTATAGTTTTCGGCATTATCAGCGCCTCTTAATTTTGTGTAGGAATCATGTATTAGCCATAGTAGGCGGTGATACTTTTGTATGTTCATATATTAAGCATGTCTTAGCCATTTTGGTTATGTCGCTTTCTGATGTTATTTCAGGTTATTACACTTTCGCATATCACTTTTGTGCCTCCGCTGTGTATCTACTTGTCTTCAATTGAACAATTGAATTACTTCAATTGAGTGATTGAATTGCTTGATTGAAGCAATTGAGCGCCTTTAGTGGAAAATTGAAACCATGCTACCTTAATGCTAGAACGATTCCATGTATGATTCGGTTTGGTCGATTGTAGTTCAGCGTTTCAACCTTGAACATTCCCCGCGAGCTAATTCACATACTTGCACACAGTTAATACCTTTAAATTTGTAAAATTATATACCTCTTTTGCCTTACCATAGAGGCCTTAGACATGTTGACAACTTAGTAATAGGTTAGTATTACCCATATTTGAAGACGATGTAATCTTTGAAAGAAAAAAGCAAAAAGAAAAAAGAAAAGAAGAAAAGAAAAATAAAAGTCGTGACACTTTGCCTTGAAACAGAACACGGTCAGGGTATATGGCGGAAGCCTTTGAAGCCGTTGCCACTAAACATAATTGGTTGAGTCATCGACTTAGTGTTCGTTACTGATTGAATGGGTGAGAGTTTAGCGTGTTGTAGGTGCTTGATTCTCGAAGTCATTCGGAGTCCGGGGTGAAGCCTGTAGATTTTGTGGTCAAGTGATCCTTTTGTCTTGATGCCCTAAACCTTAATTGGTTGGGAGTCATCGGTGGACCAGATTGGACTTTAGGAGTGAGTTTTGGCATTGCACCACACAAGTGTAATCAAATAAAAAGTAAGTGTGTAGCTAATCCTATTTAGGTTGTTGAGTTTAGGCCATGGAATTAGCTAGGTTGGGGAGGAATAATTTTGCAATTTATTGGCTCAATCTGATTTGACTAGGAACCATTAGATTTTAGTGGAAATTCGGGTTGAATTCTTTGGATCAGATGTTGACTAAAAATTGTTCTAATATGGTTTTTTCTCTCTCATGTCGGTTTTCAAACTAGGTCTCAATTGTTCATTTTAAAGGTAATGCTTATACCGTATATACCTTTTGAACCGTATACACTTTTTGTAAAATCCTTGCATGTCCTTATTATTTTAGCATTCTTCAAGGAATTTATAGCGATGCCGGTTGAAGTGTGATTAGTGCTTAAAAGTGCAATTTTGAATTACCCTATTCGAGGATGGGTTTGGTCTTTTTGCACTAATCATATCAATTAAGCCAATTGATGTGTGCAAGTCCACTTGGTTCCCACCCAATGCCATTTCGAGATTGTTTGGTTAGTTTGCAAGTTTTGAGAGTTTTGAGCAATGACTTAGCCGTATTGGTGTTGAATGCGAGATTCCTCGATGATTTCCATAGAAATGAGAGGCGTGAAATATAAAGATTCAATGAAGAAATGAAGACAAAGTGATGAACAAAGAGTGCAGTAGAGGATGCAGTGGATGCAGAGCAATTCCAGGAAATTTCGCTATGATTGTGAAAATTTTGCTGGGATTGCGAAAATTTTGCAACCATAGCGAAAATTTCGCAATTTTAGCGAAATTGGGAAGTTTTCTTGAATCTTGGCAGAAAATTTCGCTAGCTAAAATCAGCATTGCTAGCGAAATTAACTTGATTTCGCTATCTCTTATAAATTTCGCTGAGTGACGAAATTTAGCCCAACTAGCGAAATTCCCTTTGTTGATAGCGAATTTTTCGATTTCGCTGTCTCTGTCAGGAATTTAGCTGGAAGCTAGCTGAGCCCCATGTACTGAAATTTTTAAGCTTATATTGCGAAATTCTCCTCCATAGCGAAAATGGATGCCCTGTGATTTTTGTGTAATTAATGCCAAACGACTGCGTTTTGGTGTATTACCACCTTGTCCCTTTTGTAAGCCAATATTTTAGGCATTTGTGTATTTTCACACTTTTGGGTGGACTATATAAACCCCCATAATTTTGTAACCCTAAGCAATTTTTGAGCGACTTTTCATTTTATAAAATTCCGCGGCTTTCATTTTGGGGTATCATTTTCTCTCTTCTCCCTCCTCTTTCTTTCATTTTCTAGCATTTGCGAAACCACTGACTACGCCAGGGATGTGACTCGAGGATGCTTATTTGTTAACCTCATAGCTTTGAAGAGGAGGGTAGCTGAAAACTGGTTTAGGAGACTCTTGCAGGGTTGTCCTCATCTTTATCAAATGTTCAGTCTTGCATTTATGGTTCCTAACTTTCTAAACTAGAGTTTAATGCCGTTTAATGTCCTACCCTTAAATCCGATACTTGTCATGCTTTAGGGTTCGTGCATTCTTAATGCTAAATGCAGCGATATCCTTTAGATGTCATTCTGACCCTTTGTGAGGAGGTTGAATGCTAAGTTTCCCAAAGCGAATGGGACTTTTTGATGCATATCTTGGTGTTGACTCGGAAATAGAAAGGGTGGTTACAGGGTTAGGTTTTATAGTTAAACAAAAGATCAGTTTTGGCTTTGACTATGGGTCATTTGCCTGTCACGAGAAATAACAGAGACACCTTAAGCTATGTTATCGGTAGTGACCCGAAGCCTTCAAAGTTTACCATTTCACAATTCACTTTAAGCCATTGCAGTCAGCAGTGACAATAAACTCCGCATTTTTAAACAAATCCACAAATCAAACAAAGCCTCACCATTTCCAAACAACGATGTAAATCATTCATAGGATGAAAACCCGTCCCAGGTGTTGGGCCACAGTAAGGTATCTTGCGGTAGCTTGATACGGCGATGGGAGGAACTAAGGATATGGAAATATTGTTGATTAGAATCACCTGCAGTGTACGAATCAACCAGTTGGAGAATTTTGAAACTTACACCTTTATAAACATTTCAAAAGTGTTCTTTCTGGCTATATTTGGATTCTACACTCTCTAAGCTTTCCAATGGTGCCAAAAACGCCAAAAACGGAGTTTGGATGAAAAAGATATGATGAAAACAAAATGGGGCTATGAAAATAGGAGCAGGTTGCGAAAATTCGCAACCTGCGAAATTTCGCACACTGCGAATTTTTTTTTTTGTTTTTTTTTTTAATATGATTTTTGAAAATCAAATTTTTTTTTTATATATAATAATAATAATAATAATAATAAAATAAAATAAATACTTTTTTTATATGAACTTATTGTTCATTTTTGTCTTATGCGGGGGGAGCCTTCCGTACAATTTTTAATTTCATGGCCTTTGCGAAAATCGCGGGGACTAACGAATTTTCGCAGCGCTGCCCAGTGCATGTTTGCGAGAATTCGCAACTTACTTGAAGCCCTGTTCCCTTTCTGTGTCTCCTGCATGAGAATTTTGATAAAAGCGCAAAATAAACACGAGAAAAAATTAAGAAAGAATTTGCATAAAAATATGAAAATTAATATAAAAACAAAATTAACTAAAAATTAACAAAAATCTAAGAAGAAAAATTTAAGAAATCAAAATAAAATAAAATAAACTAAGAAGCTGAAAACAAAGGTGGGAGGCCAGGCACCCCGAGAACATTATCGAACTGGAGGTACATTGGGCTAGTGGAGCTTAACAATCTGGGGTCGGGTGCTCCAATCAGAACCAACTACCCAGGCTCATCCACTATGCCAAGCAACATCGGCGGTGCATCTTCTTTGATGTAGTGGCAAATGTTTACGAGCAATGGCCTTCTTCTAAATTATGTGAGAAGCGGTGCAAATGGGGTGGCATTTGGAGATGGTGTTTCAGGTGTTGGGTATGCCCCGAGGAGTGTAAGGCAAAATGTACTTCAGTCGGTGGAGGGGTTGCTAGTAGTGGGTTGTTGGTGGGAAATGGATTCAAAACAAGCTCTTGGGGCTCTTCCATTGTTTCCTTTCCTATACCTCCCCCTGCTTCCTCTTGTCAGTTCTCGGGAACCTCTTTGGTTCTGCATTAATTCCTCCTGAACACGCTGGGATGTCAAAAATCTTCATCAATTGCGCTCTGGAACTCATCGATTCCTTGTTCGGGAGCTCTCCCTTATGTCAAATTTCTTGATTGGCAGGACATTCCACCCCCTCTGCTCCTCTATGAAATTATCCACTAGTTTGCTCAAATTCAGGATGGCTTGTTCAACAGGGGATGAGGGTGGTGGTTGCTATGGCTGAGGAGTTAAGGAAAAATGTGGAGAAGTAGGAGGTGCATAAGTTGAGGGAACACTATAGATGGGTGCACTCATCCATTGGTCTCTATAGTCCCTCGCGGAACTATTTAGGTTGATTTTCTCCATGGGTTCTTGACCACTTGCCATTGAAGGTTCTTGTAATCCCTCATGGACATGTATGCTCTAGGGTTTCTTTCCACAAGGTACTCACTGTATTGTTCTCCCTCTCCCATTTGGTCACAATCAATTTTTCATAACTTTATCTTGACCTTGCCTTGAATTTTTAATCCGCTATGCATGGATTCCTATACGTAGCAGACAGCAACGATCCTGCAACAATTGAAACTAAAAAAAATATGACAATGAAATATAAAAGAAATTCACCAGCACTTGTGATGAGGATCACAAGTGTTCCACAGCTCGTCAGAGTATATTTGGCACCATCCGTAGCGACACCCATTTGATTCGTGCCACGGTAGGGTGATCGGAATCAACAATATTTGTATCCTAAATTTCCTCCTCTTGCCCAGTAGTCAAGCTCTTTGCCGGTATAAGCTGATTCTAGGGTCGAACACAGGGATGGGTTTTCTTCGTACAAATGATTTAAGTGATTCAAAAATAGTGAATTTCAATTTGGATTTTCAGGTTTGGGTAAAAACATGGGAGGTTGATAGTGTGCAATTAAAATTAAAATGAAGGAAAAATAAGAATAGAACTCCTTGAAGTCTCAAGTCACTGGGTTAGGGTTTTTAGGGCAACCGACATGTGCTCGGGTCTTTATCCTCGTGTTGGGGAGCATGACATATAGTCATTTCGACAGATCTTCATTTAGCTTTAAAACCTAGACCCTTATAATTTTCCTTTTGAAAAGATGGCATTTCATTAGGCATAAATGTCTAGCACGGTGAAAACACATCTCAAAAACACTACCCCACGATAACTAATAGGAGGCAACTAACCGGGCCTCAGTGGATCTAGTGAAAGTATCCACTGAACTCAAAAAAGCTTGCCAATACATTGAAGGCATGCTTAAGAGATTTTAACTATGGTGAAAGCAGAACCTGAATACCCATAAACACCAACATGAAGAGCATGAGAACATGCGACTTACCTCAAAACGGCTCAGTGGCCTTCTCCTTCAGGATGGGGAAGTTTGCTTGAACATCCTTTGATTTGTCATCATCAAAGGGTGTTTGGCGTAGAAAAAATGGAAAGAAAACAAAGAAAGTGAAGCGAGAGAGGAGAAGCCAAGTGGGAGGCAGGGAAGCTTCTCGGAGTCGCTATTGATTAAGTTGATTGATTGTTACAAGCGCTGACTCTAGCTTATATACGACTTCCGGAAGCGAGAAATTACAAAACAAACCAAAACAAAGCTATTACAAGGGTAGAAGGAGAAAAACCAAAGCAGTCGTTTTAAACCTGCAACGAGGAATGAGACAATTTTCGCTATGCACAGTAATTTTCACTATGATAGCGAAATTTCGCTATCATAGCAAAAATTCAGCTATAGCGAAAATTGAAAATTTCGCTATGCACAGTAATTTTCGCTATGTGATTAGTACCCAAAAAGTGCTATTTTGAACCCTATTTATTATGGGTTTTGAGTGCTTTTTGTATACTAATCATTCTAATTAACTTAGATTTTTAAGGTCCCTACTATTTTCTTGATCCCATTTTGTGGCAATTTTGTAGTTTTTGCGAGCTAATCATGCCAACATTTGATCGATCAAACATGAAGAATTCGAGTCAAACTCAACATAATAGATCGGAGACGAGAAAAGAAGAATAAAATAGAAGAAATAAGAAAAGAGGATCTTTGAAGCGGTTGCAGGATGCGAGTAGGAGCGATGGCCGCGGGATGAGAACAGTCAGATTTCGCTATGCACGGTTTTTCGCTAGCATAGAAAGTTCTTGTGCATAGCGGCATTAAATTTTCGCTATGCTGAAATTTTAAACTAAGCTAGCGAATTTAGCTAGCTTAGTGAAAGTGCTACTATAACGAAATTTCAATTCGTATCTGCTGTATTTTCACTATGCTAGTGAGAATTCCTGCATGTGAGTCTTGCCCTGTGTTTTTGTTTGATTCAAAACGACCTCGTTTGATTAATTACCATTTGTCCCTATTGTAATTACATATTTTAGGCATTTTTGGTATTTCACACCTCTTGTATGGCTACATAAGCCAACTTATAGCTTTTTGTAACCCTAACTTTCAATCTTTCAGTACACGGCAGCTTTTGTTCCAGTTTTCTCTCTTTTCTCTCCTCTTTCTCTCACTTTCTTGGGTGCCCGAGCAACCTCAAGGATGACAACTTGGAGGATGATGGCTAAACCCTTTCCTCCTTGAAGTGGAAGGTTCTTGGGGTTGGATGAGAGGAGTGCTTGGTGGTTCCACCCCATTTTTCACGCATCAGGTTTTGACATTCTGGTTTCCTAATTTTCAACTCTAGGTTAAAAGCTTTTTGATGTACTTTCTTTGGCCAATACTTGGCAAGCTTTTAGGGTTTAGTGTATTCTTAGCTTTAGATACACTAATATCCATTAGTTGCCATTTACGAGCCATTGAGGTAGGTTAAGGGGTTAGATTTTCACTGTAGGAACCATAAATGCTAAATAAATGCTTTCTATCAAAAGGGAAATTATTAGGGTTTAGTTTTTAAAAGTTAAATGAAGATTCGGTTGGGGAAATGACTATATGTCATCCTCCCCAACGCGAGAAATCAAACCTGGAACCCTCGATTCACCATGAGGAATCTGACCCGGTATTGATACTTGAGGAGTTCTATTTTACATTTTATTTTATTTAAAATTTCAGTTTGCCAACCACTACACCCCTGTTTTTATCACCATTTTAAAATCCAAATTGAATTCACCATTTTTGACTTCACTCAAATCATTTGTACGAAGAAAACCCATCCCCGTGTTCGACCTGGCCAAATTATCTGAGTAGCTTGACTATGGTAGTAGGAGGAACTTAGGATATAAATTTTGTTGATTCCGGATCACCCTACTGTGGCACGAATCACTATGATAGCGAAATTTTGCTATCATAGCGAATTTTCCAACGTAGCGAAATTTCGGCACTGTTCATCACTGTTGGCTACTGTTCCATTGCTCCCTGCTGCTACTCATCTGATTCATGTATTTTTGCTTTCTTTTCCTTTTTCTGATATTCTTTCTATACGATTTTGATCTGTAATACCCAAGTTCTACGGAATTCTTCATGCTTGAATGACTCGACAAACTTGGCATTAAAAGCTTGCAAAAGCGCAAAATTAGCCACAAAATATGATCGGTAGTACAATAGGGACCCCGAACATGTCAATTGGAGTTGAGTATAACAATTAGTACACAAAAGCTCAAAACCTAGTAAAATAGGGCTCAAATAGCTTTTTAGGCACTAATCCAAAGATGTTGATCAAAATGGAAAATTCATTTCTAATGGACTTTGTAGTCATTGACAGGAAGACAAGCGAGTCCGCCCATTTGTTAGAAGACTTTTCTTAGCAGCAGCAGGGAGCGGCTGATCGATGTGAAAGGAAGATGCTCTGAGGTTGAAAATGAGGCAGTGCATTTCAAACTCAATCACAGTTTGAAACAGCCTGAACTATGTAATGCTGATTGTGAGATTGTAGAAACAAAAATTCCCATCATTTTTGAACTAATATATGAATGTATTTTTCAAAATTCAATGAATCAGAATGAGATGAATTCCTAGTATCTTGAGCATCTTGAAGTTGAATTTTTGGACTCCAATGTTAAAATGAAAAAGGCAGTACTCAGTATTGAAGAAAATAATACAGAAAAATCCAGAAATTATGAAAAGGAAGATGCTAAAGTAAACAAAAGTTCAGAGGGTTTAATTCTAAAAGAATTACCTGGACATTTGATGTAAGCACCCTTTCGGTCCAGGCAGGTGGTGAATTACGAGCGGGATTGAGCTATTAAGCGGTCATTTATCAAACATATTTCATTTAGACATTTAAAAGCCCTTTTTTTTCTTCTTTTTTTTTTAAAATTGTAGAAGCGTTTTCAATCATTTCGGTATGCCCATACAATTTACATTTAACCAAAATGTATTTACAATGAAGGCATTCCATTGCCATTCGAATAATATACGAATACGTTTGAGCTTAACTCTTTTGATCCTGAAACATCGAAGCATTCAAAACTAGGATGGATGCATATGACGGAGTATATACTTTTACTCCACAACTTTCTTGATGACTATGGGCTCCTTGATCTTTGGTCCACCTTTAATCACTCAATACCTGTGCATTGGTAAAAACATTACGCTAAGCATTTTCATGCTTAGTGGTTCTATGGAAATTCTCTCTTCATTTCACTTTAAATCAAAACGAGCGTGTTATAAAACAATGCTTTTGTACAATTGTCGATGACCAATGCGATGCAAATACGTATATATATATATATATATATATATATATATATATATATATATATATATATATATATATATATATATATATATATATATATATATTCAATAAAATCAATTACAATATTGGTCATCTCAAGCTATGCATTTTCATATGCACTAAATCATTCAAATCTAAATCATGCATTTTTCAATCTCATTACCATTTTGCATTTAGCCCTTATCGGCCCAACTGTAGTTTCGGTGCATAGGATAGAATCAGCGCAGTCTTTGCTAGGGCTGCGAGTAGGAATAATGTGTGTGTATATATGTATATATATATATATATATATATATAAAATATGTACTCGGTTGGTGTACACTCTGATCTGGGCCATTGGAGCTCACGGATCGATATGCCACATGTAGTATGTTTGGTGACTCTTATTGGGTATACCAATTTATCCCTTAACTTGAATTTGCAGTTAACATTCTATTAAGGGCATTGAATCATTTTAGGAAAATACAGTATAGTATGTATTTTTATACAAACAAATCATTCAATACTCATGCGAATTTTCATGTCATTCATTTTCGCAATCAATCAATTTGTCAAATTTCTTAAATCAACTTACAATTCATTTCACAATTTATTTTCATCAAATCAATTTAAAAAAATTCAACATGCAATTCAAACATTTTGGAGATAGAGATTCGAAACAATGAGAGAAAGGTGTAGAACAAACCAAAAAGCTTTGCACTTTGATTCCAATCCTGGGAATCTCGATCTCAGTTTGGGTTTTCCTCCTCGTCAGCCTCTATCCCAATACAATTAAAGAACAAAATTATCAGTATGCTAGTGATTTTGGTTAGGGTTGATTTTCGGAGCTTAATATCGTATTCTTAATCTCATTAGCAAATAAGGGCAAGATACAAGTCCGGTATGGTTGTTAGTTGCCCAAACTTTAATCCATCACATAACCAAAATACTAAAAAATTTTCTCTGCCTTATAAACCTTTCCCAATATTACTCTTGATCAACTAAACCATCCCCAAAGGAAGATTAAGTCAAAAACCTCAAATATCCACGAACACCACATGCAAGGACCGTTATTTTCCAGTTTTGTACTCTTTGGACTTTATTACCCAAAATTTATCCAAACACTCTTCAAAAATTATGAAACTCTCCAGTTTAGTCCTTTATATATCCAATGAAATCTCTAAAAATTTTCAATTTAAAATTCCTTCTCTAAGGCCCTCAACCACGTAACACAAACAAGGTAAAATATGCTGTTTTTTTTTTCCAGACAGTAGTACCTTTAAAGCGTGTCACCAAAACCAATCCTAATGTTGTCAAAAATTAATTTCAAACATTGATTAAGCTTATACGAGGCCTAACCAACCCCGTCTTTGAGAGCGATTATAAGCCGATTGGTATTGTTTTAACTTTAACATACAGACTATACAATTTACTGAGAAACATAATGCATAATATTCCTTTATTGATTCTCGTTTCTCAGCACTTTGGGATTTCAAGTGCGTACTTCCTTGAGTATTATTCCTAAATTCTAGTTTAACCATAATTTTGAATCACTCAAATTGGATAAGTGAAACTCATTTTATGGCCAAAACATCACAACTACTCCCAAAACAGGGCATACCCATGAGCTACCCGAAACTCACCTTTAAGCCCATTTTCGGGAGCCTTAGTGCTGCAATTTGCTCCTGGTCCCTTCTATACATTTGTAACTCTATCTCTTATGGTTATTTAACAATTAGAATCACTTCATTGGGTTGATTATAGCAATCTATAGCCAAAGCAAAGAGCGGGAGTTTGACAAATTTTGACAACATTTCCTTTGGCAAACATTTCCCTTTTTACAAACACTCCTCCAAACCAATACCAAAACCCATTTACAGCAATACAAAACACCTTTATCCACATTTAGGGTTTCCCCAACCCAAACACAAGAAAAGGGGTTGAGGTTTGGATTTCTTACCTTTGAATCTCTTGATTCTTCAACACAACCTTCATAACTGCTTCTTGATCACTTGGAAACCATAAATGGGAAGATCTCCCGCCAAAACCTTGTTCTTCTCTCAACCCTAGCTCTCTTTTCTCTCCCTTTTCTCTCCAAGAATGAAAATGCACAAATGTGCCTTATCTTAGACCACATTTGGTCTTAATATCATTTAATGGTTAAGGCCTTGTTTGGCTTCCTATTCTTTGGCTTTCAAAATAATTCCCATTTCTCTTTTTTTTCTTTTTTTTGACATTTAAGCCTTCTATTTCACTTCATTTAGCTCACATTAGCATTTAAGCTTATTCTGTGCAGCCTTAGATTACTCATTTTACAAATTGGAAATTTGCCCTTTACATAGGTAAAATTCCGGGTTGTATATATTTTTTTAGTTCTTGGGATTTAAATTCAAAAATTTCCATTTACTTTATTTTATACCCTAAACACATAATAATAATAATAATAATATATCATAAAAATACTAGGGTATTTTTGAGGCGTTACATTTGAAGTATGCTTTCTTGTAACTAGAAAAAGGAAAACCAGTCATCATTACAGCTGGACTAACTGAGCTTGAAGAACATAAACTGCTGGAGATTCTCAGAAAATATAAGTAAGCAATAGCTTGGTCCATAGAAGATTTGAAAGGAATCAACCGTTCTACCTGTATGCATAAGATCTTGTTGGAGGAGAATGCTAAAACTTCTATAGAACATCAGAGAAGGCTAAATCTAGTAACGAAAGAAGTAGTCATAAAAGAAGTTCTGAAATGGCTAAATGTAGGCTTCATATATGCAATCTCAGACAGTCCTTAGGTGAGCCCAGTTCATGTGGTTCCAAAGAAGCGAGGATTCACTAAGATCAGAAATGAGAAGAATGAATTGATTCCTACAAGAACTGTGACAGGATGGAGAGTGTGTATAGATTACAGAAAACTAAACACTGCTACCATAAAGGATCATTATCCTCTAACTTTCGTTAACCAAATGCTGGACAGGTTAGCAAGACACTCCCATTACTATTTTCTTGATGATATTCTAGTTATAACCAGATTGCAATTACCCTAAAGGATCAAGAGAAAACTACATTTACATGTCCTTATAGAACCTTTTCTTTTAGAAGGATGCCTTTTGGATTATGTAATTCTCATGCCACCTTTCAAAGATGTATGATGTCTATGTTTTCTGATTTGGTGGAAGAGGCTATGGAAATCTTTATAGATGACTACGATTATATATGGATCCGAGTTTTGAGCATTGTGTGGAAAATTTAGAAAGCGATTACTTGAGAGAATTGTGAGACTAAAAATCTAGCTCCCGAATTAGAGAAATGCTGCAGCATAATGGTGGCGGAAGGTATTGTCTTAGGACATAAGATTTCTGCTGCTAGATTGAAAGTAGACCAAGAAAAAGTTGTTGTTATACAACTCTCGTACTTTTCACAATAGTCGAGGGATAAGAAGCTTCGCTTGGACATGCGAGGTTTTTAGAAGATTCATAAGGACTTCTCAAAATCTCTAGACCATTATGAGCTAGCTGGAAAAGATGTAAATTTTGATTTTGATGAATCATGCGGGATACGCATTTGAGAAGAGATCAATCCGGATTAGTGATAGCCTCCCATCATGTTGACATCGAGGCGAACGATTTTTAAATTGTGTGTGATACCAAGGTAGTATGCAATGGGAGCTGTATTGGGGACCTCAAGAAGAACTGAAAAGATATTCAAGGCCATATACTATGCCCGTAAGAGCCTTTAATGAGGCATAAGAGAACTACTTTCGCACGAGAAGGAGATGTTGGCAATGGTGTTTGCTTGTGAAAAATTCAGGCCTTACATATTGGGGTCCCATGTTATAATACACACTGATCATGTTGCAATTAGATATCTAATGGCAAAGAAGGAGGCCAAACCAAGACTGATCAGATGGGTATTGCTGCTACAGGGATTTGGTCTTGAGATCAAAAACAAGAAGGGTAGTGACAATGTGATAGAAGATCACTTGTCTAGATTGGAAATGACTACTAGAAATGAAGAAGGAACCGAAATAGCAGAAATTTTTTCTAATGAGAAACTATTTTTGTTGTCGGTTCAAACATCCTGGTATGCTGATATTGTTAATTACTTAGCTTATGGAGTTGTGCCACCTGAATTCATCTACCAGCAGATAAGGAAATTGAAAACTGATTGCAGATTCTATATTTGGGATGACACACTACTTCATAGAAGAAGAGAAGATATGTTCATAAGGAGATGTGTTCCAAAAACATAACAAGGTGGTATTATGGAGATATGTCATGCATCACCATATAGAGGACACTTTGCAGGAGACAAAACAACCCAAAAATTTTTGCAATCAGGTTGTTATTGGCCTACCCTATTCAAAGACTGTTTTGAGTGGGTAAAGGTGGCGATAATTGTCAGAGAATGGGCAAGATAAGCAGAAGAAATGAAATGCACCTGTAAGGAATTCTGGTGGTGTAGATTTTATATGTTTGGGGAATAGACTTCATGGGACCTTTTCCATCATCATTTGGTAAAATATACATTCTCCTAGCGGTGGATTATGTATCCAAATGGGTTGAAACATCAGCTTGTCCCATAAATGATGCCATCACAATGGTAGGGTTTATATAAAGAAATATTTTGAGCAGATTTGGAGCACCTAGAACAATCATCAGTGATGAGGGAAGCCATTTTGCAAATAACATTTTTGAAAAACTCATGAGCAGATATGGAATCAGAAATGTGATGGGTTTGGCCTATCACCCTCAATCAAAGGGGCAAGGAAAAATTTCCAACAGGGAAATAAATAAAATTTTAGAGAAAATAGTAAATACAAGCAAGAAGGATTGATCTATAAAGCTAGATGATGCATTGTGGACTTATAGAACTGCTTATAAAACTCCCATTGGAATGTCCCCATACATAATTGTATTTGGAAAACCTTTTCATCTCCCTTTAGAACTGGAATACAAAGCTATGTGGGCCATCAAGAAATTGAATTGTGACTTCCAAGCTGTTAAGGAAAAGAGACTACTCTAAATGAATGAATTGGAAGAGTTGAGAAATAAAGCTTATGATAATGCTAGAATTTACAAGGAAAAAAACCAAGAGATGGCATGATCAAAAGGTTATGAGGAGGGAATTCAAGGCTGAAGAACAAGTCCTCTTATACAACTCCAGGCTCAAGCTATTTCTAGGGAAATTGAAGTCAAGATGGAGTGGTCCTTACATAGTGGTAACAAGTACACCCTTTGGAGCAATAACACTAAAAGATGAATCTAGAAGTGAATTTAAAGTAAATGGTCAGAGACTGAAGCATTATCTTGGAGGAAGCATAAATGAAGTAGATCAGTTGTGAGAAAAGGAAGAGTTTTCTTGAAATGAGAGATTCTGCGGCAAGTGTACATTTCAGACGTGGCGAGGCTTTTGAGGAGGCAACCCAAGCAAAATTTTCATTTTAATAGTTTGATTAATGTTGATTACTTTTATGAGTTTGAAGTTTTAGTTTTAAATTTTTGTTAAAAAATTTACTATGAAGTTTGATAGATTGCTAATTTTTTTTTTACAGGTAAGATCAATTGGAAAGAGATATTATTGGACAACACACTTTCTCAACTAAAATGTGCAGAAAAGAACTATAAGGGGGAGTATTTCTATTGCCTTCATTTTTTTTTTTAATAATGCATAGTTGAAGTTTGGGGGAATATAAAAATTTTTAGAGCATAAATTGCTAGACAACTTTCTTTAGCCAACTGCTTGAATACCTATGTGAATATCTTGATGAATGATATTGAATGAATAAAGAGATTTGTTGTTTATACTTGCATGGAGATTGTTTGAAGAAATATGTGTTTTCACAAGTATGAACTAAATGGAAGACTTTATTGCATAATTTCATTTGGTTTGAATGGTTGAAAGCAAGAAAATATGCAAATAATTTGAAGTAAAACAAAATCTTGTCGCGACAAAGATTGGCATGTCGCGACACTGGTTGAACTTTTTGGTGATAAAATAGAACAGGCTTGTGTCGCGATAGGCTTTCTTAATGTCGCGAAAAAGTTGGTGTTAAACTAGATAAGCAAGAAAAAGTTTGTCGCGACATATTTTCTCTATGTCATAACAAACAGCAAACTTGGGCCTCAAAAAACATGTCGCGACAAAATTTCTGTATGTCGCAACATAATTCAATTGGATCATAGATAAGACTGTGTCGCGACAGTTTTTGCTTGGTCGCGACAAAGAATTGCCCTAGTCCAAACTTAAGTTCTGAATTTATGTCGCAACATCACTTCTCTATGCGCGACACCAATTTAAAAAGGGCAAACTTTAGGTCAAAAATATGTCGCGACAATTAAGGAAGCACAACAGTTCTTGGCCTATAAATAGAAAAGTTCAAAGACTGAAGCTTCATTTGCCTTATAACATGCAAACCATTCAGTCTATCTCACTGATTCTCTCTCTCATTCGAAACCCTAGATCCCTAAACCGATCTCTCACTATGTTTGAGCCCCAAAACCTGATTCCAAACCTCAACGAAATCATGGAAGAATATGATGAGTTGGAGAATGAAACAGTTCAAGCCACTCATGTAGTAACAAGGCAAGGTGAAGAAAGAGCTGAGGTAAATGATGAACTTGAGCAGACAGTGGAAGAATCTAGGAAGAGGAAAAGAGGAAATGAAGAAGCAGAGAGCAACGAACAAAAAGCTGGTGACTGGGTCTCTAACATGGCTTATATTGCTTTGAGAGACAAGCTATAGCACAGAGAATTCATAGGGGAGAGAGGCTTCAATAAATGGGTTTCTCCATTCCAAGAAATGGTCGAAAGCAAGGGATGGCATCTGTTCTGCGAGCATAAAGCTCATGGATTTTTAGATGTAGTAAAAGAGTTCTTCGCCAACATGATGGGGATGAAAGATAAGGCTGTCTACATTAGAGGGAAATGGATACCCTTTGGTAGAGAACAGATTGACCAGACGTATAATCTTCAGGAAATGAAAAATGCGTCAAAATTCAAAAGATTTGTGGAAACACTTGACTACCAAAAGATTGTAGACCTACTAACTAGTGGCAAAGGGAAGTGGAATGCCACCAAGAAGAACCCACATGAGTCTATCACCAGAGGAGCATTGACTGAACCAACAAAGGTGTGGTTTTATTTTATATGTTCAGTCATGCGGCTTTCCAAACATTTATGCATAGTTAGGGAGAAGAAGGCAATCTTATTATATGCCATCCTCAAGGGCTATAAATTCAATGTGGGCAAGATAATAGAAAACTCAATTCTGAGTTATTACAAAGGAGGATATAAAGGGCTGATTCCTCACCCAACACTGATTTCAAGACTTTGCATCTTGGGGTGTCTAAGGAGACTGGGAAGAAGAGGAGAACTACCCTAAGACATCGCCCCTGACATTAATCGGAATCACCAAGGGGCCTAAAAATAGAAACAGGGGAAGACATATGGAAGCTGTAAGGGAAAAGAAGAACCAATGGAAATACATCAACCTCAGCCTAAAGATGAAGCACCAGAACTCCCACAAGGGCAGAGAAGTGTGAGCCCAGTACCGACCTTCTCCCCTAAGGTGAGACAAGTCCAACCAGAGCAGGGTGAAAGCTTAGTGTTGTAGTTCTAACCTTACTATAGACCATGAGGTAAGAAATGGAAGAGAGGGACAAGTAGTTGAAGCTCAACTACAACTCAGGGATGAGTACATGGAGGCTGAGTTGAAAAGGAGGGACCAAAACTTGGAAGAGGCCCTAAAGTAGAGGGATGGAGAATAGAAAAGTAGATGGGAACGAAGGGAACAAGAGCTAAGTGCAAAATTAAAGGCAAGAGAAGATGCCTTTATCTTTAAGTAGCTAAAAAGAGAAAGTGAGCTATTCAAGATCATGAAGGAAAAGGAGGATGCTATGGAAAGAACACATGCTATAGAGCGGATGCCTTTTTGGGTATCTAGAAGGAACATCGAGGAAGGAAATCAGAGCTTTTTAGGAATTGAAAGGACAAGGAATTGGAGGGCACCTTGAACTATAGGGAGAAGTGTTAGATTAAAAGCTTGGACATGATCAGCAAGAACCCCTAATCAAAAAGTACTGCGCCCCGAGGTGAAAGAGGTTTGAGGGAACCACGAGATTCTGTTAGAGACAGAATGAAAATGATCAAGCAACTAGCCTAACTATGGAGTGATGCATTGCTAAACAAAAGTGGAGGCGTAAGTTAAAACTGACCCGCAGTCGAATCCACGAGTTCTCACCTTGATTGGGTATAAGTTAGATCCAGTTAACCTACCATCCTCCCATAGGCATGAAAGAAAAAGAAAATAGCTCACCCTACTCTTCCATCTCTTTCCCCTCTCTATACCTAATGTCTATCCTTGAAACATTCAATGAAATATAAATTGTGCATTTTTGTGTAGAAATTTGTGTTCATCCTGATTGTAGAATATTTTGTGTGTTTGTGTACATGTCCTTTCCTTCTTTATGTTCACTTTTGAATAAATGGGAACTGATGAAGTTTCAATGAATAGCTTAGTTGAAATAATTGAGAAACCATCTACCTAGATCTAGTTGTCAAATTGCTGAAACATGTTTGGTTGATTGGAACTGATTAAAGAATGACATTGTGGTTGTGTTAGATTGTTTGATCTGAATGCATGATTTAAATGAACCTTTTGACTAGTAAAGCAGCACAATAACAAATCTCAAAACCAAACAAAAATGTGATAGATGCATTGGGGTAGGATGAAATGAATGGAAATGGAAGTTGTAAGGTTATGAATAAATGTGTTGAACTTCAAGATTAAGGAAGGCTTTAACAAATTGATGGAATATATAAGACCTATAGTTTTGTTTGTGTAAATAGTTTAATTACCAAAATCCTGGTAAACTTTACACATGGTCAACAATAACTCTAAAAGAAATTGTGCCAAGAGTAGGAACATCTTCTGGGATCCATCACAGTAAGCTCTTCAATGTCCTAGAACTTGTTGGATTATTAGTGAAGGTGAAATCCTAGGCAATACCAAGAACAGGAAATGATTTAGGCCATCCTTGGAAGTTTGAGCCTATCAAAGCCTACCCTGTTATATGCATATGCATATACAATAGTTCCTTATTTGAGCCTACAGCCAATCTCATCATCAACCAACAAATAAGAAGCCCAATTCCTTCACTTGCATCTTGATCCTATAATGAGAACCATATTTGCCCAGATCATCAGACAAAGTACATCAAGGATAGAAGAGGACAAGTTTGGGGGAATATTATTTCAAGTTGTAGAAAAGGATAAAAAAGGATGAGAAAGAAAAGTGCAGTGAGATAAGAAAAGATGAAGAGAATTATGAAAGAAGATGTGAAAAGTAAAACATCAAGTAGGAATGTGTTTGGTCTTGTAGCCTTTCTTCCTGGAACAATTAAGTCATTAGGGGTGTTCAACACCTAATACCCTAATGCCAACTAGTATGGGAGTTATTGACCCAAAGTTCGCTAAGGGTGGTAGAAAGAATGAAAAGACAAAACATTGCACCATTCCACCAAACTTGGAGAAAATGAAAAGTGAAAAAGCTTCTACAATAAGGAAGAGAGGTCATCTTCTGGGGATGGACAATGAAAAGAGAAAAAGGCAGCACAATGAAAAATATGCAGAAAGATGCAATACCCTGATGGGAAGGTTGGAAACTTAAAATCAAGAGAAATCAAGGATGCATCAAGAAGGCAAGAGTGAAAGCTATCCATGAAGTCTGGGTAAAATTGAGCCTAAAATGTGTAATTATCCACCTCATTACCCAAGACACACATTACAAGCCTAAAAGACCTATTTGATTCTGAAGGTGGTGTTATGCCTACATTAGTGGAGATTAATATGATAAACAAGCATATGGGACTTTAAAAATGAAGAGAGTATGTCAGCGAGGTATTATCCCGAGGAAGATTAGCTAGTCACTAAAGAAAAAGAGTAAAGACCGACACACACACACACAAAAATAAGGATTGAATGATTAAATTGTTACACACTATGAATTATTGGTTGGTTCCAGTAGACTTAGTGAAAATCTTCTGATTCTAGATTTGGAAACATGTTTAGAAGTACTTCTACAAGCCCGACTTATAGACATTTTGTGATAGACTTTAAACAAAAAAATGTCCTTAACAATAAAAGGCTTAATTGTTTGAGAATGAAACAAGTCCACTACAACACAGCTGAGGGATAAGCAAGCGTTAAGTTTCGAGGGGAATTTGATGAGTATAAAACTCATCTATTTTTAATCCATTTTTCCGGCATGTTTTTAACAAATTTGATCTATTTTATGCCAAATTATGGAATATTCACCTACTTTGTGATTTGCAGATGTTAATTGAAAAAGCAGAGAAAACAAGTAGAAAAGAAGCTAAAAGGTGGAAAATGCATCAGTCTTTGTCGCGACATAATTTTCGTATGCCGCGACACAAAATTCAAGCAAGCCAAAGGAACTATGTCGCAACTAGCAACTAAATGTCGCAACAAAGCTCAGACATAACTCAATGGCTAAAAGAAAAATTTTGTCGCGACAAAGTGTTTTTCTATCGCGACATTATTGAAGAAGAATTTGAAGAAAATTGTCGTGACAATTCTTGACTATGTCGTGACAACGATTAAAGCAGAGAGCAAATAAGCTGTGTTACAACAACATAATTTATGTCGCAACATAAAAAGTTGAAGGTTAACAAATGAACTCTATTACGGCAAAAGAAAATTCTATCGCGACAGAAATCCCTCAAGTTACAACACAAGTCAACTAAGATAAGTGTTTTTATGTTGCGACAAAGTTTTCAGCATCAAACCAGCTCAAGGAAGAATTGCAATCACAACAAAGAGAAACTTGTTGCGACATAACATGAAGAATTCACAACCAAGAGCAACAAAATCTCTGTCGCGGAAAAGCTTATTTCTTTTGCGACAAACAAAACATGAAGGAGGTGAAAAACCTTGACCGAAGAATGGCGACAAAAGTTTTTGTCGCGACAATCAACTAGCGGAATGAGAAAATTATGTCGCGACAGGAGAAGAAAAATTAAGTCGCGACATAGAGTGAAGAAGCGAGGTGGGCGAGCAATTGTGTTACCTTGAAAATTCTATGTCGCGACAAACAACTCAACAAGCAATAAGAATTAGGAAAGAAAAGTCTGTTGCGGCCAAGGAGTTTCCTATCGTGACAGAAAGTGCTAAGGACTCAAAGAAATCCTATCGCAACAGAGTTGATAGGCTAAAAATTTAAAAAATTTCGTGACAAGGAAAATTATGTCACGACAAACTCCAGAAGGACAAGGACATGAGAAGCTGTGTGCAAATAGGTTTGGTGTCGCGACATAAGGAATTTCTGTCGTGACAATAACAAGACTATTGAAATAAATTTATGTCACGACATTATCAAAACCATATGCAACACAATTGAGGCAAACTCAGAACAAGTTGCGACCCAGAAAACAAAAGAATCTCTGACAGAGCGGCGGCCAAGGCGAGAAAGCTTTGTCGCGATAGACCTTTTTATGTCACGACAAAGAGACCAATTTGGGCCATAATTTTGGGGATCCACAATGCAATTAATGAAGTGAGACCCAACATTGGAAAGCCTATAAATACACACTTCTAGGGCAATGTGCGCAGCTTTCAGCAACTCCAGGACATTTGGGAGGTTGAAGACTCTTGTATATTTTTATTATTTTTTCCCATTTTAGTAGATTTAGTTTAGTGTAGCTTTATATTTTTAGTTTTCCTTTAATTTTCTAGATTTGAGTATTGTACTACAGTGTAGCTTCGAGCTGGTATTTCTTTATAAATTCATCTTTTCCATTACTGTTTGATTTAAATGGATGATTGAAAGTTTCTGGAGTTCATTTATTTTAGTTCGTTCATGATTTCAGTGAATTTTCCTGATCAGTTAATCACCGATATGAGTGAACCAGTTTTGAAAAGTTGAGCTCACTAGTAACGGGTCATTGATGATGGTCATTTTTCTGCATAAGGTGGAAGCAAGCTTTAATTAGAATTCTTGAATTTATTTGATTGGTATTGTTTATAAATTTACTTGTTCGTGGTACTAGTACTTTGTACCCAATGCAAGGTACTGTATCTCGCTCTGATTTCCAAGAGGCCCTCTAAGTGACACAGAGATGGAGAATCCTGAGAGTGTAGAGCAGTTCCTTATGGGTATGGTAGACTAATACTATGGAATTGATGAACTTTGAAGGATTACTCAGATAGATCACCAACTTACTTATAATTTGAGGATATTTGAATGAAGTATCTGTTTAATCACTCAGAGTTCTCTCCTCTTTCTACTGAATTGATTATGATCTCGTGTTAGCAAAGATCTAATCAAGGAGATGGAAATTTTCATCAGAAGTGTAGGATGAGGTGTCAATCAAATTGGAGAAGGCTTGCAATATCCTATCTATTGGGGCAAGAAGTCTTTAGTCCTAAGATCTGAGCATGAAGTACTGAAAAGGAAAAATACTTAAATCTTAGAAAGAGGGTTACATATTACAAGTAACTGATTAGAATCATGTCTTAAATGACATGAACCTTTAATCAAATAAAAGTATGGTTAAGGGAGAAACTAAACTATACTACTCCTACATTTGACAAACTCGCTTCCAATTCTATGGTTGAGCTATGAACTGTGGATAAATTCATTATTACACCACAGATCCTATATGTTCAGTTTTGTCTCACCATGAGAATCTCAACCCTAATTTTATTAAACTTTACTTTTCAGATATTTAAGATTTCACGTAATTAACATTTTATCCTCTATCATCATATCAATTTGAGTCTCAAATAAGAATGATCTTTTTTGGTGCTGAGAGTTAGTCTTTGATTTTTCATTCTTCCTCGTGGGAATGATATCTGGACTTTAAATATTCACTTTTATTACTTGTACGACCTATCCACTTGCAGTGATCAAGACCCCACACACAAATTTTAAATAAGTCATTTTAGAACAAATAACAATTCTATTTTTTCATGTATATGATGTAAAACCCGTGAAAATTTTAAATTTAAATTTTTCAAAAAGAAAAATAGAAAGAAAGGGGGCAAATGTGACACCAGGAATAACCGTAGAAAGCCATTCTTTCTGCATCCTACGATGAAACAGACAACCATCGAATCCTCGTCATTAATCTAGCCACCAAATTAATTCCCATTGGATTCCGAGATAGTCTGAATCCCCCGCATTTCAAGGCAATAGGTGCTTAACATGGCGAGCTATGGGTGACACATGGCAAACGATAGGAAAGGGACATGGCAAGCCATGTGTCACATCAAGATGGTGCGGGGCTATGGCAGGATATGGTTACAAAGGTGGGAGACATGGCAAGCCATGCGTGAATGACACATGGCATGCCATGTGTCATCATGCATGGCCTTTGTCCTATGGCAACAGGGGGTTCCACCTGCATTTGGGGAGAGCTCACCCTCAGTCTGTGGGGGAACAACAAGGAGAAGGAGGACAAAGGGAGGAAGGAGGAGAGGAAAAGAGAAAGGAGGAAAGGAAATGAGAAATGGAGGAAAAGAAAAGAAAGGAAAAGAAGAAAAGAGAAGAAGAAAGGGAGTAAGAGGAGGAAAAAGAAAGAGGAAAAGGAAGAAGGTTACAAGAAGGGAGCGCACCCTACCTGACAAAGAACCTAGAACTCAAGGCCACAAGAGGTAGGTTTCTCCCATCTGTTATTTATACCAGGCCACGTAATGGCCTAACGGTCGGGCCTACTGCTGAAATTAATATGTGTAGTTTGTTGTTGTTGTATGATGGTCAAAGACCGCTTTTACTGTGGTTTCCTGGGATCTCTCCAAGGCGTAACACTGTGAGCTCAGGATGGCAAAATCTCGAGCAGACGGCAAACTGGTGTGCCTAAATTTCCACACCCTGTGAATCTGCTTTGCTGCTTTTGACTTGCTGAAAACTTTCTCGTCCGAACTCGATTCAATACACGCTCGACTCCCATGGTTTGTCGAGTCTAGAATTTAATACATAGCATCAACCAAAATGTAGGCCGAACATCACGGGTCACGACATTCGTAGCAACCGCTCTCGGGCTTCGAACTTCGCTTAACCTGCTTGTAATCGAAATACTCGGGACTACACACAGCCCGAGTAGAATTGGCGGTTTGATGTTTCGTGATATTTACAAAATCGATCCTTCGATTCAAGTCCGGGTTATCCAGCCAAGTATTAATGGATTTACGGTCGAACGATCAATGTGTGTTATTGACAAAATTCAATGACAGTGATCAGCGTGAAATTATGGAGTATGTGTGATAAAGATGGAAATAATTATATGCATCATCAGATATGATTGACACACCTATTCACCGAATGTGGACCAGCATTACTTGCCTAAGTAATGGTTAAATTATGTTAATACATGTCAATGATGTTTACATGAATGAACTAAATGATAAAAAGATGAGTGTATGCTTATGTGATGTAAATTAATTTGAATTGTATAAGATAACATGACCGCATGTATGCCGATGTTGAACTTAATATATGAATGTTGTGTGCACATGAGTCTATAGCACACATAGTGTGCGGTGTAGAATGTCCATGTAGAGGTCTTCATAAGAATGTCAATGGTTCAGGGCAAGGTACAATTGCATCATATTAGTGTGGTAACACCGCATTACACGGTGTGTGTACATGGCATTAGTTTGGCAATCGCTGGGTTGGGTACAAAATTGTGTGGGTTTCGGGAATGGGACGGTCCACCAGTTCCATAGTGTTAAATGAAATGGGGAAATGAAATGCTCTGCGTATAAGTGTGGGATAGATACCCCCTCAAGTGAGGCCTAAACCTGCTGGGACAAATGTGATCCACTGGCGAAAGCCCGAAAATGTCTCTGAGGGTTTGTGACCCGCGGTGAGACCCCGAAGTTTTGTTGCCCTGAAAATATGATGCTCACTAAACGATTAAATAAATATCACATAGACTACAGCGCGATGGGAGTCTTGACTAACTCTCGATATTGATTTCCATCGGGCACTTGTATCAGTCGAGGTTGACCTTAGACACGGGCATGTAGAGTGTCGTCTGATACATGCATGTAGTTTTTTCTTTTTTCATGATAGAGAACATATGCACCTGACGCTGTCGGTTTGACTATGAAATGATCATTTACGCACACCTATGGCAATTTCAGGATTTATCTCTACTGGCATTAAATTTCACCCCGTCTGACCCCCTTCGTGAGAGGACACAAAATGTAGACGTGATTCTTAGAGTCAAGATATGAAGTCGGCCTGACCGTGGCCTTGATTTATGCTTTGTATGGTATTAACAAAACTAGTTTAATATAATGCTTACTAAAGAATGACGAATAACTCAATCTATGTGGTTTTGTAACCCATAATTATATGGATGATGGGGTCCTATCAGTCATTTTTTACTCATGTATATTCATGATGAGACACACGTATTTCCAGCGTTTGACGTGGTCAACGAGACCCTTGGGTTTTGGGGCGTCACATATGAAAAATGGTCTTAACAAGTTTTTGGCGTCACATGACCAAAAGTTCTAGGTGCGCACTGTAAGTTCGCATACACCGATCACATCAAACACTTGTCTTAACAAGTTTTTGAAAGTCATGGTCGGGGAATCACAGCTGAATCCTTGGTATTAGTATTACAATTTGTATATATCATTTGGTCTTAACATTGACCAACCATCAACCCTCGGAAAACTTGTGAATGTCGGGTAACCCGATACCACACTCTTGTGTCCCCTTTACTAGGACCCATAATTTTAAAAAAATCGAACAAAGTCTCCTTTATACATGGAGCTCTACCCAAAAATAACACCTGTACAACAGATAGACAGCAGGCCCTTCCAAAAATAATTATCATGATTGCGACCTCTCCGGGTCCATCTACTCGTAAAAATGACCATATAGGCCATTTATCCATATCAAACATAATGCACAATAGGAATATAGTGTGCTAAGAGTTTTATTACAGCATTTTTACACAAAACATATCAAAATAATTTGTTCTAACACATTTTACAAAGTAAGAACAAAGTCACAACCTGCCAATAATGGCTACCTCGAGCGAAATGGTTGCCTCCCCAGACACTCCCTCAGATCTGTAAGGAGTCCCACGACTGTGGTGAGCAATACTCGCAGAGTAACCCTTACGTAGCTACTCCCACCAGCAATGGCAATGGTCATGTCACCAAGAAAACATACATTCCAATGAAGATTTTGCAAACCTAGAATGTTCTGAATTCTAAGATGAATTGAGTACCACCATGTCCCATGTACCAAGTCCTCACCGAATCCTATCACACTATGTTGAAACCCTTGCATGATAAAATCCATCATTCTTGGATTACATCTAATGATCATTTTACAAAACAAATTTCATTTGTTTTCAAACCAAAAGCTTTTTGGATGTTCGCCTTAATGATCATTTATTTTCAAAAATCCATGTGTCTTTTATGGGTGGCGAATTTTTCGGGGTCCCATCGCAGGCTTCGCAAACCTTCCCACACTTTTACGGGCTTTCATCGATGGATCCATATTTGTAGCCAAAAAGATAACGAAGCTTTCACCTGACACATAATATTATTTTCCATTTTCAAAACCATACCAATTCGACGCTATCCCATTTTTCACATCGCCACCAACACACGCCAAACGTAGTGTTAATTTATAACCATGCAAATCGTGGAACCTATCGACGTCATCCATGGTATCGTGGTCCACCACCCATTCACCAAGAATGGTACTGAAAACAACTATGCGCACACACACCCATTTCATGATGTCCTACTGTATGCAATGCATTTGAGGTTAGTGCCATGTCACACATATATATATATATGGATGCTATATGGACAATTTCATTCATGCATTACACCCATGCGTCATTTGGACAATTATATCAATCAACATACAATTTTCAATTAAATCACACAAATCATGTCAACATACTCATACATAGATACATACTCTCCACATGTAAATACATTAGGACACACATATTGACACCCAATCAATTACTACCAAGCATGTCATTCAAATTCAAGCAATGACAACCTCATCCTCAAGACCAATTGTGGCATAAAGATGCCCACAAAACATTCCACACAACAAGCCATAATAGACCATAGAATAGTTCTAAACTCAATTCAGAAAACTTGCCCCCTAATAGTCCCAAAATTTGGATACAAACCATTAAACAACCAAAGTTGTAGTAGTCCCGGAAAATGGACCATAACTTGAGTTATAGAGGTCCGATTTAGGTGATTCAAAAGTTTAAATAACTTACATAGAAAGCCATGAATGACTGAGGATACTAGTCCAAATTTCACTTTTTCCCAACTTTAATCAGTTCCAAAATTTGGATAAGAGGTTCACTGTGTAACAAGGCAACTATGGGCCCTAAAATGACTATAACTTGGGTTATATATGATCTGAATTTGGTGATTCTAAAAGTGAGCCATAATTTTCTATGAAGGACACTAGTCCAAATGACCCTTTTTTTCCAACTCAAAATCAACAATCCTAAAACCCAGACACAGCGCTAATGTTCTAAGTCGTATTAACCCATAAATTAAATGGACCATAACTTGAGCTTATGGGTCCACTTGTGTAATTAGTAATCCTCAAGTTCACAACTTCACATAATTGTCATGAAGGACACTCGTCCAAATTACCTCTTTTTTCCAACCGAAAATTAGTCTAAAAATCTGGACACAAACAATTAACAACCTAAGTTATGACAATTTCGGAAATTAAATGGACCATAACTTGAGCTATAGAGGTCCAATTTGGATAATTCAAAAGCCTAACCTCAAGTTCACTACTTTAGCTACAATTGTCATGAAAGACACTAGTCTAAATTCCCTCTTTTTCTAACCGAAAATCATCCCCAAAATCAGATGATGATATAGGTCAAACAAGTACTACTCATAACTCCATTATTTTGCCAAATTTTAGAATACAGCCACAAACATCCCCTTAGTGGCATTAAACTCAACCAACAAATTTATAATGGAAAATAAACCAGCAGGAAGAATAATCCTCACCTCTTGAGCTTAAGACTGCTTTCTAGTCCTCAAGACTTGAAACCCACGATCTCCCAAACTCTTCACGTGAATCTTCGGCGAAATCCTTTGCCTAACACCAGCAGAGCTTCTCACATATGACTGCCTTGTCTCGACGGTGAGCAACCGAACCTCAGAGGATTGTAGAGAGGAGTTGGGTTTCTCTCTCACTCTTTCTCTCTACTTAAAAGCAATCAAATGTGACATTTTCCCCAAAAATATTTTTTTGTCTAACTTAATTCTTATGCTCGAGACACGGCCCACATCGTACATTTGTCCATTACTCATCTAACGCTCTTCGAAACAATTTATTTTCATTCCGGTTCAAGTTCAATTTATTTTAAATGAACTTTGTATTTTAATTTTTTTTCCAATCTTCTCCTCTAATATTCTTTTTTCTCAAAATCCCCTTCTTTGAGTCAACCGTACCCGATGCCCCAATATATCGTAGAAAATATGACTGCCTCAAATTCAACAAAATTGGCCTCAAATCAGATTTCACGAGATGAACTAACAAGTTGAGGTCCATTTCATCATCCAAGTTTTAAAAAATTTCCAATTTTTCAACTTGTACGTTAACGACAATTTACCTTTTTGCCATTTTTCAGAAAAATTCAAATTTTCTCGGGTTTTATAGTCTAAGTTATTTGGAATTAAATTAAAAATTTTAAAGTCTTCCAACTTCCTTCTAATTCCTTAAGTTGTTTTACAAATGTTTATTTTTCTTTGTTCTCTTTCTTGGATTTTTTCTAAATTTTTTATTTCTTCACTATCACAATCACAATTTCCTTCTTGTTTTTTATGTTCTTTTAAAACTACTTTAAAGGTTTCTAACCGTATTCCTACAAGGTTCTTAAAATATTTAATCTCTTCTTTTTTAAATTGAGGGTTCATAAATTTTCTTAAAGTTTCTACACCTATTTCTAAGTTCTAAGAATATGAGCTACCATAAAGGTTATCAATATAATATTTTACTATTTTAGTTTTAACTAAGGTTTCTATATCAAAAAGCTCTTCGTAAGTTTCTTTTATAGTATTTTTGTATTCACACAAATATTTAAGAGACACAAGGTTCTTAATATCTTTATTAAGGTTTTTAATAGAAGTTAAAGCATGCAATTTATCTAAGTTTTTTTCTAAATTCTTCACGTTGAATGTAAATTCTATTACTAAGTTCTTTTATATGATCATAGTCTAAATTATAAATACTAGGAGGACAAGGAATAAAAGACATAAATTAAGCAAAAAATTATAAACATGCAAGTTTCAAATGGTTTTTTCACAATAATGCTTTAAACGGGGTAAGATGAAGCTTGGTACTATCGTGGGTAAGCTAACACTAGGAGATAGATCAGTGTACAATTATAAATTTCTGCATCATTTTATAACATAGTTTAGCCATTAGTTTTGTTTCAATAAAGATGTGCAAGGTATAGTTCGATTTCTCTCCATACACCATACATTTCACTAATTAGAGATCTAGTTCCTTTCTATATAAGAGGTCCAATCGCCATCAGAGAATATAATCCTCTTTCTAAGATTTGGGTATTTTTCCTTTTCAATACTTCACTCCCAAATCTTAGGACTAAAGAATTCTTACCCCTATAGATAGGATTATACAAGCCTTCTTCAATCTAATTGGTATCTCATCCTTCAAATCTAATAAAATTTTCCATCTCCTTGATTAGATCTCTACTAACACGGGATTAAGATCCTTTCATCAGACTAAGAAGAAATCTCTTATCAACTAAATTGATGTTGTCATCCAATTATTCTCGCTACCATAGAGTAACACAGTGATTCATCGAAGTAATCTTCAGAGTTCATTAGTTCCATAATATTAGTCTAACATACCCCAAGTTAACTACTCCATACTCTTAGGAATCCATCCGTGTCACCTCGTAGAGGCCTCCCGAAATCGCAGCAAGATACACCCTTTGGGTACACGCTACTAATATTCCTGAACAAGTAACTCAAGAACAATACCAATTAAAGAATTCAAGATTTCGAACTAAGGACGTTCTTCAAGTTACGCAAAAATAATAATTAAGATCAACTGGTCTCTGCAGGAGCTCATTCTTTCAAAACTGGATTACAAATAATAGTAACTAACTAATTAGGAAAATTCACTGAGATTGCAAGCAAACTTAAATAAATGAATTCCAAAAAAATTTCCAAATTCCATTCAAGTCAAATAGTAACAAATCATAATTTTAAATGAACCAAAGATGAAACTTCATTAATCAGATCATATTCAACCAAAAGAAAAAAGGAAACTAACTAAAACTTAAACTAAAACTAAATTATTGAAAATAAAATAAAAGAAAAAAATGAAAGAAAAATAATGATATTAGTGAGTCTCTACTTCCCAAAAGTTCCTTGGTTTGGTGGAAGCTACATAATGCCCCAGCGATTATATTTAGTAGATTTTCAAATGATGTACGCACTGCGCTGAAATTCAAGTGATCCCCAAAAATCTGGCCCAGTAGGTTTCTTTGTCACGACATTAAAAATTATGTTGCGACATAATTGTCATCTTTGTTCTCCAGCTTTTGTCATGGCTTGTAGTTTTCTGTCGCAACATAGTTTCATGATTTCTTCTTGAATTCTGTCACGACAGACTTTGAAAATGTCGCGATAGAGTTCTACTAAAGTCATCTTGTAATTGTCGCGACATAAAAACTTTGTTGCAACAACGTGTCATGCTTCAGATGCCTTAAAACAGCGTTACTAGTGATAAAAATCTCCTTGTCGAAATAGAGCTTCACTCCTTCAGTCATTAACTTATTTCATGTCGAGACATAAAATACTCTTTACACCATGTCGCTAATAACTTCTCGTTTCTTCTTTAAGCTCTTCTCTTTAACTTATGTCGCGGGGATAGCAGCTTTCCGTAGGTCATGAATATAGATATTTTTGCCTTCAAATTTTCTTCATCTTTGTTATGCATATACAAATTACTATGTTGCAACATTCTTTCTGTGGTTCTTCTCAACCTTTGTCGCGACAATATTTTCTTTTTTCAAGACAAAATTTCCCACAACTTCATGTTGTTGTTATCGCGACATAACACTTCTATGTCACGACATAGTCTTATTGTCTTGCATTGTTGAATCTAAACTTTATGTCACGATGTACTTAAAATGTCGCGCCCATGACATAATTTCTGTCATATATATTTTTCCTCACAAATTTTTTATTATGTCACAACATAAATTTAAGTGTTGTGAGTTATAACAAAACTCTATTATACATATTGATCATTTAGCTTGACATAGAAATAATATTACACATTCTTCTTCAAGAACTTTCAATCAATGTCACTAATATTAATGAAAATTCTTTGTCTTCTAATTTATGTTTAAAGATTCACTTTGTCGCGAACATTTATCATTCAACCCTCTCATTGGTAGTCTCGATTAAAGTTGTAAATGTTTTTAACATTCTTTCACTTCTAAATGAGCTCATCTTTCTTCTTTGTCAAATATGCATCCGTTGGTTCCTTGAATTATGTCGCGACATTTCAGCTAATTTTTTCAAGCCATGCTAGATTTGTTCTACATTCAAAACCTACAAAACACAAAGTTGGTGAATATTTCATAATTCAGCATTTAAATGAATCATAAACTTCCTAAAATAGACCATAAAAATGGACTAAAAATAGATAAGTTTAAGACTTATCAGTCATCCCATATGTAAAATCTAGCTTCATGCCTCAACTTCTTTTTATTCTATGGAATTCCTTACATAACACAGCATGTCTGAGAATAACCAAATCCAGTATCAATGTATCGATTTTTTACCCAAATATCCAGCCTGTCAGAGTCCTGCCCTCTCTGCTTCCTTTATTCATTGATACTCATTCAGATAAATGTTCATAATCATTATCACTCTTCTTGAATTTTTATTATTCTCTATATCAATTTCAACAATATAAAAACCTTCATCTTATTTAATCTTTAAACAAAGATCTTCCATTTAAGATTAATTGAGTCGCATGATTCATATGTACATGAATATATATTCAAATCATTTGTAACAAATACAAAAGAGCAGTATTATATAAACCTTGAATTATCCAAGAATATATTAGTGTAGAAAATGGATTTCTCAACACTACACATTCTTCACCTCCAGCCTTTATCACACTTCGCATCATCTCAGACAATGGGCTCAAAGAGCTACTTGTAGAATTGGATCCTTTAAGATCTGATCTATTTTTCCTTCTCAAGATTTCTGCCAAACATCTCTTTAGGATCTGGAAATTTTTACCTCTATAAACAGATACAAAGCCCTCTCCGTAATAAATGGTATCTCAAATGCACTAATTAGACAAGAATTCTTTTCACCCTTTGATTAGAATCTCAACTAAAACAAATAGTTATTCCTCTCACTGAGAAACCTCAGAATTAAATTGCTAGATTAATAAGTGGGATCATATGCCTCGGCACACACTCCCACACACCAGAGGGAACCTGAAAGGAGGTTAAATCTTCACTAATGATGTATCATGATCCTAAGCATTGAAGCTACAAATAATATTAAGGTATCTACCCTGAGCATTTCTCATTTCTCTCGTAGTCTCAACTATGTGCCGATGAGTCTAAAACTTATCTATTTCTTTAATCCATTTTCCACATGTTTTTAATAATTTTAGATCTATTTGCATGTCAATTATGTATTTGATTCACCAACTTCATTTTCCGTGTTAATTGAAAACAGAGAAACAGTTTAAAATAAGTAAAGGGAGGAAAAAGAAGCAATTAAAGTTATGATTAATACTTTATATGTCGCAAAACAAATTCGGCAGGCCAAAGGAAATATGTCATAATGCAAATAAAATGTCACCTTCAAAAAGCTCACGTATATAACTCAATGGTTAGAAGGAGAAATTTATATGATAACTTTACTGGCCAATGACAAAGACTAAAACAGAGAAAGATAGTTTGTTGTGATAATATAATTTATGTCGCAACATGAAAAGTTGAAGGCTAACAAATGAACTCTGACGCGACAAAAGACAATTATGTAACGATAGAAATTGATCAGATTGCAACACAAGTCAACTGAGACAAGTGTTTTTATGTTGTGACAAAGCCCCACACTGGCTTTCAACTAAGGATATGAACCGGGTTGTTGCAACAAATAAAATCATGTCAGAACATAATGTGGGCCGACTACAACTCAAGAGCAACACAATCTTGTAGCGACAAAAAAACAAAACACATGAAGGAGGTGAACTGGCTGCACGAAGATGCTAAAGAGCAACACAAGAAGAATGGCGAAAAAGAAATTCTTGTTGCTACATAATCAAGAGCTAAAGGCAAAACCTGTGTCGCGATAAAGAAGTTTTCTGTCGCGACAATAAAAACTAAGGAATATGCACCTGGCCGCTGACAGAGAAAAGGCAGGTAACATGTAATCAAGACTGAGAATGGCCAAGGTAATTATGTCGCAACATATAATTCTATGTCATGACAAACAGCTCAGCAAGTGACAAGAACCAGAGAAAAAAAATCTGTCTCAACCAAAGAGTTTCTTGTCGCGACAGAAATTTGCTAAGGACTTAAAGAAATAGTGTTGCGATAGAGAAAACTCTATCGCGACAAAGTTACCAGGCTGAAAAACAATTGTTTGTCGCAACAAGGAAAATTATGTCATGACAAACTCCAACATAACAAGGACATAAGAAGATGGGTGCAAACAGTCCACAAAAAGCCCAGACATACATCCCATTACGATAAGAACAAGATCAATATAATACAAAATTATGTTGCTACATTATCAAAGTATGTCACGACACAATTCAAGAGAGTGCTTCAGAGAGAACACGGCCGTGACAGACAGCAATGCTACGACAGAGGCCGATTAAGGATCCAAATATAATGCCACATAATCTTTATGTCGTGACAAAGAGACCAATTGGGCCAGAATTATGGGAATCCACAATGTTAATTAATAAGGCGCTCAATATTGCCTATAAACACAAGCTTTTGCATATAACGTGTATAAGAACTTTCTATAAGGAATTGTGATTTCTAGGTGCTTGAAGACTCTTGTACTTTTTTATGTTTTATTTTTTATTTTATTTTCCATTTTAGTAGATTTAATAGTATATAGTTTTATTTTGTTAGTTTTCCTTAATTTTAAGGATTTGAGTATTGCATCGAAGGGCATTTTCGAAATGTTTTTCTTATAAATTCTTTTCATTTGGCATCGTTGATTTAAATGGATGCCGAAGGTTTGAGTCTATTTATTTCGTCAGATATGATTTGTTGAATTTTCCTAATCTGCTAGGTCACTCATATGAGGAACCATGAAAAGTTAAGCTCAATCGAATGGGTCATCGGGTGATAATATTTTTTCTATACAAGGTGGAAGAAAGCCTTACTGTAATTTCAATTATTTGATCGTATTGTTTATAAATGTACGTGTTCTCGCACTAGTACCGTACCTAATGCAAAGGTGCTGTATCTCACTCTTATTTAGATCCTCCGAAAGTACGTAGATGGGTGAACTTTGAGTGTAGAGCAGTTCATTGTGGGTATGGTAGACTAATACTATGGAACTAATGAACTTTAAAGGATTACTCAGATAGATCACCAACTGACTTATAAGTTTAGATAGGTTGAATGAAGTATCTATTTAATCACTCAGAGGTCTCTCATCTTTCTGATGAATTGATTATGATCCATTGTTAGCAAAGATCTAATCAAGGAGATGGAAATGTTCATTAGAAGTGTAGGATGAGGTGTCAATCAAATTAGGGAAAGCTTGCAATATTCTGTCTATGGGGGCAAGAATTCTTTAATCCTAAGATATGTGTATGAAGTACTAAAAAGGAAAAATACTTAAATCTTAGAAAAAGAGATATATATTACAAGTAACTAATTAGAATCATGTCTCAGAAATGAATATGAACCTTTAATCAGTGAAAGTATGGTTGAGGGAGAAATCCAAACTATGCTACCTTGCATCTTTGACAAACTAAGTTTTCCAATTGATGGTTGAGATATGAATCGAAATGATGCAAATTTTGATTATTATTATTTGATCCATGTCGATTTACTCTTTCATTGAATCCTCGGCGAATTTTATTAAACTTTACTTTTGCATTTTGATTTTGATCTGGGTTGTTTGTCTATTAATATCACTCATCGGATTGAGTTCAAATAATAATGATCTTGACAATTGAGTTAATTGATCTTTTTTAGTTTTATCATATATCTTGTGAGAACAGTCATCACGGACATAATCTCTTTATTACTTATCTGACTTTGTGCACTTTTGGTGATCAAGATTTACACAAAGAAAATTTTAAATAGTGTTTTAAAGACAAAGGGAACAAAATTCCATCTTTTTTTATACATATGATTAGAATTGATATCACAATTGAAATATTACTGAGGCTAAATTGATGATTTGATTCAAAATAATATTTAAATGAAAAATGTCCTTAAAAACAAAAATTTATTGTTTGAGGACAAACAAATAGTCTTTTGTTTGCTTAAGGATAAGCAAAACTTTAAGTCTGGGGGAGTTTGATGAGTCCAAAACTTATCTGTTTAAATGGTGCATGAATTTTTAAGGTTTAAGGTTCAAGTGTGTAAAATCGCCGACGTTCACCCATATTTATGTTTTTGTATGAAATTAAAGAAAAGAAGCATAAATCAGTAGAAAAGAAAATTTGAAATCGGCATTGTCTGACAAAAGCGACAATACCAGCGACATTACTTGCGACCTCTTCTGGCGTCGCGAATGTCGCGACATGGTTATAATGTAAAAACGCCGATGGGGAAAGTGTCCTTGACATCTACTTCAATGTCATGACATTGCCATGACATTGGCTTAAGTAGGAAGAGGAGACAAGCTCAATGTCGTGACATCATAACTCTAATATCTCGACATCAGTTGAAACGCTCAAAAGAGAAGATGCAATGTCGCGACATCGAATCAGCAATGTCGCGACATCATATCAAAGCTGTCAAGGTTGGAACATAACGGACCAAAGTCGCGACATTGCCATACATAGCTGCTACAGAGACACTCAACATCAGCAAAATCAAAGCAATGTCCGTAACATCATCACGGCGATTTACCAATGACAAACATTGCGAAGCGATGCGAAATCACAACTTAATGTCGCGACATCGGAATATGACCACATAGCATTTTCAATGTCGTGACATCAGATCTGGGTAGCCAAGGTTGAAGTATTAAAGACCAGTATAGAGCATGAGTGACATGATCTAGATAACGAGTTGAAACATTAAAGACCAATGTGTGACATTTGAAAACCCTAATCATCGCAAAATTTTGTTTTAATGTTTTCAACTAGGTAGCCAAGGGTTTGAAGCATTAAGAGCTTAATGTAAGACCTTATTTGAAAACCTAATGTCGCAAAATTTTGTTTTTAATGTTTCAACCTTTGTTGCCTAGATATGATGTCGCAACATTGAGTTGTGATGTCATGACATTGAAAATGCTATGTGGCCATATTCCCTTGCCGCAACATTTCAATGACACAACGATGAACCTTTTAGTGTTTCAACCTTAGCTACCAGAATCGTGCTCAGCATTTTTATTAATTCTGATGCCATGACATTGAAAATGTTGTGGCCATATTCTAATGTCGCAACATTAAATTGTGATGTCGCGACATTGCATCTTCTCTTCTGAGCGTTTAAGCTAATGCGCGTAATAATAATTTTATGCTTGCTACCAATATTCGCGATTAATTTTAAAAAGTGCTATTTTAAACCCTATTTAGAATGGTTCTAAGTACATTTTGTGTACTAATCATATTGGTCGCCGATTGACACGTGTAGGTCCGCTTTGGTACTAATGATTGTATTTCGAGGCTATTTGTGGTAGTTTTGCGGGTTTAGGAACCTATTCTATCGCCTCAATGGCATCTGAAGTTGAGCTGATTTACCACAGGAGTTTGTATGGTTATCTTCGGTGCATCAAGCTGGATTGAAGAAATAGCAAGCCGAGAGAAAGGTAGACCGAGCCCGGGAACAGCGGGAGAAGCAGGAGACAATTTGCTATTATAAGCGAAATTTAAGCTACAATAATTTTTATGCCAGCAATTTTCCATAGCAATTACGCTACATAGCGAATTCGCTATCACGGTAATTCGCTAAGAATTTCACACATGTAGTGATTTGTATAGTGTTTTTGTACAAAGCGACTCCGTTTTTGAAGTTAATTTCATTTTCCACCCTCAATGTAATTATACTATTTAGGATAGATTGGTATTTCACGGTTGTAAGGGCTAATAAAGCCCCTCTTATAAGACAATTTGTAACTAACTTTCATTAGAGGCATTTTTTCCGTCTGGGGCTTTTTTTGTTTTGACTCAGGCAGCCATGCTGCCATCCTCTTTCTCTCACTTTCTGACAACCCAAACATACCCTTTGGGGATGACAACTCAAGGATGTTTGGCTAAAACCTCTAAACCTTGAAGATGAGGGGTTGCTAGGTAGGTTGATAAGGGTTTGTGGCGCTCATTTTTCCACGGCGTGATGCTATGTGTTATGTTCAAACTTTCAAAACTAGGTTTAAAGCTACTTGATGTACTTTCTTTGGTCAATACTTGGCAAGCTTTAGGCTTGATGTATTCTTAGTGTTAGATGCAGACATATTCGTTGTCATTTATGAGCCATCGAATTAGGTTAAATGCTAGTTTCAACTTGAGGAACATTTAATACTCGAGTAAATGCTATGTTTCAAGAGGAATGGTACATAGGGTTGGTTTAAAGTTAAACAAGGTCGGTTTTGAAATATAGGTCTATTTGCAATCTTAGGAAACAACTGAGGACACCTTGCAACCATATCATACCAAACCTAGTGGCGAAACTTGAGGACTTCTTTTTACATTTTTATTTCAAATTATCTTCGAGTTAGCATAGTAAAAACAACCACACTTTTTATACAAATCCAAAATCGAGCAAAAGCCTCACCATTTTGATTCATTTAAAAATCATTTGTAAGACGAAAACCCGTCAGTGTTAGATCCTAAGTCATTAAAGCTGCGATGGTCGTCTTCTGGCCCGATCAGAGTAGTTAGGTATAAATTTTGTTGATGCGGAACCCTAAGCCAGCGCAGATCTGAAATGGCGCCATTGCGGGGATGGTGCCTTACTACATGATGAGTTGATGAGTACGCGCCAATGCCATTTACAAGTATTGGTGACCTTTTAAACCTTTTTGAATTCCATTGTTTAAAATTTTAAGTTTTTATTTATCGGTCATTCTTTGAGAGTACATTTATGAATAACAATCATTTATTTCTTAGCTAACACTGATCTTTGCCGAGCCAGTTGTTGTTCTTTGCTTTGTCTCTTTTTGTATCCGCAGGTGTTTGTATGTCTTGGGATGAGGTATATCGGGTAGATTGCAAGAGTTAGTACACCAATTGAACAAGGTTTATTGAAGTCAGTGTACAGTGAGCAATGGATCCTCTACCGGAAGGCCATAAAGTCAGCAAGGTGCTCCAGTGAATCCTACAGCATACAGGTCAATGAGGGACCACTTACACCCTCCTAGGGTGAGTGCGCATCACGCATCATACCCACTCTTTGATGATGTATGGTAGTGAGACCTATCTGGTGCCCACCTTCCCACTTTTCATGGAATGAAGAATGAAATCCATATCGCATCAGGAGTTGGGAAGTTTATATTTTAAAGTGTGCTGACATGGATCTGCAAAAAGTGAAAGCATTTCCTTTGACAACGCTGAAAGACAAGGCCAGATTTGGCTCAATTCTTGAGGCGAGAACAATTAAGAAATTGGGCGATCCTTCAAGCTAATTTTTGAAGAAATTTTTCGGTACAACTAAGACAAACGGTTTGAAGAGGCAAATCACACACTTACTCGACCTACGATATTGAAGTTTTGTCGATGTTGGGAGAGGTTCATGGAGACCATTAGTGCATGTCCACACCATGGGTTCGATACATGGATATGCGGAATCACTTCTATGATAATTCAATAGGCACAGCCCGAAGCAACTAAGGCTACCATGTGTGGAGGGGACTTTTTGAGCAAGAACTCGGATGAAGCCATGGACTTTTTTAGACTATGGCCGGGAACCCTCCAAGCGCTAGGATGAAATGAATCGAGAGATGGTGAAAAAATGGGCCTTCAACCCACCAAAGGGAGGCATTTATGCACTGAGACACGGAGATGAAAGCAAAGAGCGACCACTTTGACCCGAGGTTAGAGCTTAGGTAGAAATTAACCGAGTGCAAGCCGGTGATTGGTGCACGCATCTCACGAAGCTGTTTTAATTGACAATCGGTCAATGCCATCTTAGGGAGGATTGTCTAATGGTTCCTTCAATGAGGGATTTGATGGAGCATACCCATATCTTAAAGATAAAATAAACCCCTTGGAAACAAATTCTACGTATGCCTTTTCTAGCCCAATTAGAATCATCGAACCTATCGCGGAAGCAAAAACCCCTGCATATGCTCCACTAAGGGCGCGCGGTGATTGCTCCACCGGCCGCAGCGACAGCCTCCACCTTCTTCTCCCGGGTTGAGCAAGCAATTGTAAGATTAACGGTGGTATTTTGCTGTGAAGGAACAAAAGGTGTTGAATATTTTAATAATGAGAAAATTGAAGGCAGATGAAAGCTCACTCAATGAAAATAGACAATATCGTTAAGGATCTCAGCTTTGCCGCGCTTGCAGGGATTCCATTTCCGGAGTTGTCTAACCTGACCAATTAAAGTCCACAAAAAGGAAATTCCCTTCGAGACAATAAAACCCAGAATGCATGGACCAAATACTTGATGGTCAGTAAATTGATGAAAGTGGCGGTAGTAGCGTTGAAGTGAGTAAGTGAAACCGGAGTCCCAGGCCCGGCTGAAAAGCTCCACTGATGGATTAAACCACTGAAAAGTTTGTAGCGGAGGAAGAGGTAAAGCAGGTGTACCCCCTCCCTTTTCCGCAGGCACTTCGAAAAAGAAAATTGATTAACTGGCTAAAAATTTAGAGAAATACTCGGTAAAGTGAAGGTTAACATCCCTCTTCTCGATGTGATCAAGCAAGTCCCCACATTATGCAAGAGTTTTGAAAGACTGTGCGGTAAGGCACAATGTGAATAAAAGGCCTTTTAGGCTGACGGGTAGTCTTTATTATTAGTCACCGAGGCCCTGTGAAGTATAAAGATGTGGGGTGCCCTACAATCTCCGTTAACATAAGCGGCACTTGTGTGGAAAAGGCATTACTAGATTTGGGGGCAAGTGTTAATCTACTACCTTTTTCCATGTATAAGTAGCTTGGGTTGGCGGGCTTAAGCGACCACTATCACTTTGTCTCTGGCCAGAGTAGGTCCATGAGAAATACCAAAGGGGACAATTGAAGATGTTTTGATTCGGTGGACAAATTCTACTGGTGTGGCATTGGAGTCACGTGGTAACCATGTACGATCATCACAGGAAGGCCATTTTTGGCCACTTCCAATGCGATCATTAATTGTCAGAATGGGGTGATGCGACTAACCTTTGGAAATATGACCTTAGAGCTCAATATCTTCCATCTTAGCAAAAATCACATGCACCAATAGGAGGATGATAGTGAAGACGTTTGTGCGATAGAGGCCTTCATTGAAACGAAAATGAGAAATTTGCTTGTGCGAGATGTATTAACCGAGGAGATGGTTGGCGATAATGAAGACCAGCGAGGAGCTTCTAAAAGTGAACTCTTGCATGGAGCAGTGGAAGAAGAAAGGTTGAAGTATTACCTCTATACTGGAAGTGAAACCGAGAGGTCCTCGATGGATTAGATCTGCTTTTCTACTGATGAATTGAAATATGCATTTTTTGGGAGGAAAAATGCATTGTCTGGCTCGTGATTTCTTCAACATTGAAGCGATCCACGAAGGAGTCGGTTGCTTCAATCCTCCACGGAGCAAAGAAAGCAGTGGATGGAAGATTTTGGTTGAGGCATCGGCCCGGTAGTATGCACCATCATGTTATTTAGAAGAGGAATGAAGTGATTTGGCATGAAGCCACAGAGGAAATGAATCGCATATACGAGAGGTGATGCAGTGGAAGTGTTGCAGAAATTACCTGGCGGCATATATACCGTATCTAGCTGAAACTTGGGTGGGAAGTCAGAGGCTTTGAGTATACTGTTTGAAAGGGGCTGGGAGGTTTTATTTTTACCTGGGTACTTTCAATGAAAGAGGAAATGCCAGGCTAGACTTACGAGGATGGAGGTATGCATCGACTACAGAAGGCTGAATGAGGTGTGGCGAAAGGGATCCACTTTTCCTTACCCTTTGTGGACGACTCTGAAGTGTAGTCATCCTTCTCACCCTTTCTAAATGGAGTATTAGTATTTACTGAAACCGAGATCATTGTAGATGATCGAGGGGAAGAAGACCACTTTCACTTGTCCTTTTTGAGTAGTATACATAGGAGGATTACCGCCGGTCTCTATGCAATGCCCTAGACCACTGATTGTATGCTCGGTATTTTTAGTGATTGTGACGTGGTGGGCGTATTATGGAGTTTATATGGATGACACCAACAATTTACGGGAAAGCTTGATAGATACCTCGTCAGTTTGAAGCTGTCCTCCACGGTCATCAGAAAAGAACCTGATTACTAAGTGGGAAAAATGCCATTTGGTAAAATGCGGAGCAATGTGTTGAGGCACATCATTTGAGAGGGAAATTTGAGTGGATAGACCAAGTTAGAGGTGATCTCGAAATTTCCATCTCTATTGTCTGTGGCAGAACAATGCAGCCGATTCTTTGGACATACAGAAAAACCTATCGCGAGTTCATCGAGACTTCGAAAATTGCTAGCCTTTCTATAGCTCAACGAAAAGGGTATAAAGTTTGAATGGATTTAGAATGCGAGAAGTTAGAGCTTGAGGCATATTTTATTCTTTCCCGTAGTGAGCCCACGGTAGCACTTGCCGCCCGAGAGTAATGTGTATTTAGTGACCTTCTTTGTAGGGCGGTTCTGGGCGAAGAGTAAGAGGAAGCGTATGTGGTATGTTATCACGAACGTTAAATGAAGCGGAGAAACTACACCTACGGAGGGGAAAGAATTGCTAGCGGTAGTCTATGCTTTAGATAAGTTAGATCTTGATTGGGTACGGATATTGTAATCTTCACATCATTGACATTGAAATATCTACTCTGCGAGAATTCCCAGGCTCGGGTGCTCCGGATGGGTTCTGTTGCTCTGAGAGTTGACATCCGGATTAGGGCCAGTAAGAAGGGTGTGGAGGAAGCGTTGTTGCCGATCATCTCTCTAGATTAACCATAGCCGCGCGAATACCCGTAACCTGCATAATTGATGAATTTCTTGAGTCTCTATTGACGGTGGTAGCACCATGGTATGCTCACATTGCCAACCACGGTAACGGGAGGTTACCGGTGGAGTGGACAACCGCAGGACAAGTTCTTCCATGCGGGTTCGTCGTACTATTGGGAGGGCCGTATTTGTTCAAGTATTGTCTTGTCGGATAATAAGGAAATGTGTGCCGGAAGAAGAACAGGAAGGAATTCTCAGTCATTGCCATGACAGTGCGCGTGGAGGGCATTTCGCTTCACAGAAAACAACCATGAAAGTGTTGCATTCGAGCTTTTATTGGTCGTCATTGTTTAAATATGCCTACACCGTAATCGCGGCTTGATTATGATAAGTGCGAAGTTGGGTAAGATTTCCCGTCGTCACGCAGTGCCCTTGAACCCCATTTTAGTAGTTGGTGTTTTGATATATGGTGCCGACTTCATGGGGCCATTCCTACTTCCTTCGGCTATGCTTACATCCTTGTGGGGATGGACTACGTGTCGAGTGGGTCGAGCTTGAGTGCCATGCGACGGTGACCTCAAGCTTGATGCTTAAATTCACGAGAAGGCATTATTTTCTCTAGATTCGGAGATTCTAAAGCAATTATCGGTGATGGAGGTTCTCTCACTTTTGTAACAAACCCTTTGAGAACCTCTTATCAAATATGGTGTTAAGCACAAGTAGCCACCAGTATCATCCTCGAACCGATTAGTCCAGTTAGGCTCGCCAACAGAGAAATAAAGACCATCCTGATGAAAGTTGTTAATTCTAGCAGGAAGGACTGGTCTTTGAAGCTTCAAGACTCATTGTGGGCATACAGAACAACATACAAGACCATCCTCGGCATGTCCCCGTATCTCTTAGTTTATGGCAAGGCTTGCCATTTACCTGTAGAAATCGAATATAGGCGTGGTGGGCGTGCGGTCGAACATGGATATGAGGCAAGGCTAGCCTTAAGAGTGCTTGAGGTGTGAGTTAGAAGAGCTAAGCTGAGCCTACTTCAATTCCAAAATTGCAAAGGATAAACAGAAGAAGTGGCATGATCAGCTCATAACCTAGAAAACCTTCAATCAGTGGATCAAGTCCTCCTGTATGATTCCAAGCTCCATCTATTTCGGGCAAACTCAAATCGCGATGGACGGGCCCATTTATCATCCACCAAGCATATTTGAATGGTTCGGTTGACCTTCTCAACCCAAAAGACAAGAAAATATTCAAGGTTAACGGGCAACGAGTCAAGCCCTATGTTGTTCGCCATTCTGCAGAAGAGGAGGAGATTTCCCTCCTTGATCCTCCATGGCCAGAGCTTATTCCGGCCACTAAGTTGGTTGGTGCTCCACGAGACAATGCGGCTAAAATTTTGTTTTGTTTTTGGTCAATTTTTTTTTATCTAATATTTTAATTTATTTTAATTTTAGTATTTTTATTTTATTTCAGTTTTTTATCAAAACCTTCTTTGATATCATCAGCTTAATATTTAATTTTTTTTTTTACAGGAGAAAAGCTGCTGCAGGGCAAAATTTTCGCTACAGTAGCGAAAATTAGCCTAATGTGAAAAGTCACCCTGAGCTCTTCGGTGTGAGGGTCCTTCCAATTGCCCGAGGAAACTTATTAAGGGGGTAATAAATGCTATACATTAGAAGAAATAATTTTAGGGTTTAGGTTTTAATGCCAAATGAAGGGGGGGGGGCAGTTCGGGGAGGCTGACTATATGTCATCCTCCCCCAGCCCAGTGAGGGAAAAAGACCTAGAGGACATGTTGAATGCCTTAGAACCTAAACCGGTGGCTAGAGACTTCAAGGAGTTCTATTTTACATTTTAACTGTTTTTATTTTAATTTTAAACCATCAACTCCCTGTTTTTACCAAAATCCTTAAAATCCAAACCTAATTCACTAGTTTTGACTTCATAAATCCCATTTGTACGAATAAAACCCATCACGTGTTAGAATACTAGATCGGCTATCTGCGGTAGTTTTACTACTTTGCCCGTGGGAAGAATTTAGGAAACAAATTTTGTTGATTATGGATCACCCTGCGTGGCGCGAATCAAATGGCGGATTCTGGGATGGTGCCTTAGTGCGGAAGTGGAAGTTTTGTGAAACACTTGTGATCCTCATCACAAGTATTGGTGAATTGTTTTTATATTTCACTTTCATTTTCTTTTAGTTTCATTTAAAAAAAAAAAAGTTGTTGCAGGATTGTTTTGTGTTGTCTTGTGTTGCCTGTTTTTGCTGTAGGATTGCATGTTCTAGTGGGCTTGAACTAGAATCAAATGGAACACCTAAGGGAGAAACGGTATAGTGCACTACGTGGAAGTAACCACTGAGCATACATGACAATGAGGGATCTGAGGAACCTTCCATGGCGAGTGGCGGCCTTTGTGAGAAATCCAAACCCATGTAGGTCTATGAGGAATAGAGACCAATGGGCGAGAGTACCTCCTACGAGTGTTATCCCGAGCTTATGCACCTCCTCCCATCCAGTATGCCTCTTTGTCTCGGCCTCAGCCACCACGACCCGATCTCCCCGGGTTGAGCAAGCAATTCTAGACCTTACCAAAGCTTGGTGGGTGATCTTTGTGGAAGAACAAAAAGAAATTCAATGCCCAATTGAGCCAAAAAATCCACTCTTGTGGAGAACTCAGTGGACCCAGATTAGATGGGCTTCAAAGTGAAATGGATGAAAATTGATAGCCTGCATTACTCCATTTCAAGGCTACCCAATGACTTGTTCATTAGGAGGAGGAGAATGCGGAGGAAGAGTGCACGTGACATTTTGGGTGAAAGGCGGCTGGCTGCGACCCGGTTCGAGGAGGATTGAAGGAAGAACCGGTGAAGATCTGAGGTACGAGGATGCCATGATTATGTGTAATATGGGCTGTGGAAAGAAGAAGAAATCCTTCCCTTGTTGAGTGAGGAAAGTAATGGGAATGAAGCATGGGAAGAGCCCCAAAAGTCCATTGCCTAACCCCAAAATAGCCCACTACTAGTGTATATTCTGCCTTCCCCTACAACACAATCCGCACCCAAAACACCTACCCTGAGGCCACATCAGTTGCACCACGTCCTCTGAAATTCAAGAAATTGTATTGGCCATTGTACAAACCTTTGCCACTACATCAAAAACGATGGCAGCTGCTCACGCATTGCATGCCTGGAGTGGATGGATTCGGTCTTAGGTTGGACTGGGCGCTGAACCTCGGCATTTCTAAGCTCCCCCCCCCCACCCACTTTTGTTTTAATTTTTCTTGTTTTGTTTTATTTTATCGTATTTTATTTTGATTTTCTTAATTTTTCTTCTTAGATTTTCTCTAATTTTTAGTTAATTCTTGTTTTTAGATTAATTTTTGCCTTCGGCATTTTTCTTAATTTTCTTGTATTAATTTTTGCGGTTTGTGTGCAAATTTTGAAACCGGTTAGATAGGAAGCAACGACGGGAGGCTGAGAAAATTTCGCAACCACGTGAGAATTTTGCGATCCTGTGAAAATGGGAAGTGGAAATTTTCGCTATGTAGCGAAAATTTGGTACGGATGTCCCCCAGCTAGCAGACAAAATAGTGCACAGTGAGTTTAAAAAAAAAAAAAAAAAAAACGTTTTATTATTATTATTATTAATTATTTTATTTTTGAAAAAAAAACGTTTTATTATTATTATTATTAATTATTTTATTTTGAAAAAAAAAAAAATTTGTCTCAAAAAAAAAAAATTTCTCTCCAAAAAAAGTTTTTATTTTTATTTTTATTTTTATTATTTTCATTTTTATTAATTGTTTTATTTTATTTTATTTTCAAAAAAAAATTCGCTATTATGTTTGTGAAAATTTATGAAACATTCTGCGAATTTTCGCTATAATGATTTTGCTATCATAGCGAAATTTATTATGATAGCGAAAATTTTCGCTATAACCAGCATTTGTTTTACTTTCCAGATTTGTTTATTAATACTTTTCCATCCAGGAAACGCCGTTTAGAGGCGTTTTGATCTGGATTGGAAAGCTTAGAGTGTAAGTCAAATGTGGCCAGGAACACTTTTGAAATTATTATGAAGGTGTAATTTCAAAAATACTCCAACTGGTCACTTTTTTTCTCTCTTTTCTTCTCCTAACTTGTTTGTTTGAAGCCCAAACGGAGTGAATAAGGTGTCGATGGAAAGCTTGTGAAGTATCCTATCCAACAACGATCACATCTCATCAAGGAGGTAACACTTCTCCCTAAATTTCAATCAAGCCACATTTAGAACCTTTGAGATGTTTGGGTTGGGGGGAGAGTTAGCGAAGAAAGTGGCTTTTGTATTTATGTTTTTGTTACTATTTTGAGCAAGCCCATTTTTTTATGTTCAGTGGCTTGCTGGGTTCCCTTTCTATAAAGCTGTTATACTATACAGCTTACTTTTTTAAAATTTGGACCCATTTTGCAACCAAAATTTTTGTGTTGTGCCAAGCCCATAGTTTGAAAAATTGAAACTTTGTCCAATTCTATTGATGTTAGATTGGTTCCATGCCTGGCTGAGTGGATAATAAGTTGAACTCTTGTTGATTTCGACCTTTTTCTTCCACCTTTAGCTAACCACACATTGAGCACATTAGGTTTCAATGATAGGTTGAAAAACTGCGCAACCCCCTTTACTTTGTAATAACCTACCCTAGTTTCGTTGACCACCTTTAATAGGTTAAGGACCCCCATGAATAGAAGGCCAATGTGTCTTCCAAAATAAAAAGTAAAAGAAAAAGAAAGAGAAAAAGAAGAAAAATTGAAACGCTTTGCCTTGAAACCCGAGCACGATTCGAGGGGTATATGGTGAAAGCCTTTAAAGCCCGGTGCCCTAAACATTCACTGGTTGGGAGTCGCCCAGAGCTTAGTCGGTCGCTACGGGTGGATGGGTAGAGAGTTTAGCAAGTTGTAGGTCTTGGATTCTCGAAATCATTCGAAGTCGGGGTGAAACACGAAGAGTTCGTGGTCAAGAAAGATCCTTATGACTTGGTGCCACACAAGCCTTGTTGGTTGGGAGTCATCGGTGCGATCCGTTACATGGACTTTGGTGAGGTCGGATTCCTCGACGTGCACCCCTACAACACAAAAAAAAAAAGTTGTGGAATAAGAATGGGGTCTACGATCTATTTAGGTTGGTTAGCATGCTAGGTTGTGGCAGTAGCTAGGTTGGGGGGAGAGTGCAGTTTAGCAGTTTATTGTTGAGAGCTGATCAAATAAACACTTAGATTTTGGTGGAAGTTTATGGTTGATTAACCAAGACGGAGGCTCTTTTAATACTCCATTTTGTATGGCATTCATTCTCTCATGATAGTTATTGGACACGGCTTTGATGATTCTTACTTAGGGTTAGACATTACTCATTCACAACCTTTTTGAAATATAATTTTTGTGAACATTATTTTGTTATCGTTGTATACTCTTTCTTTCTTTCTTTTTCATTGCTAAAGGGACTAGCAATGTAGGATAGAGGTGTGATTAATTGCCCAAAAAAGTGCTATTTTGAACCCTATTTATTATAGGTTTTGAGTGCTTTTGTATCTTAATCATTACAATTAACCCAATTTACACATTAAGGTCCCTACTATTCTACTTATCGCATTTTGTGGCAAATTTTACAGTTTTTGCGAGCTAATCATGCCAACATTGTTGAGTCGACCCAAACATGAAAAATTTGAGTCAAACTCAACATCATAAATCAGAGACCAAGTGGAAAGAAGAACAGAAAATAGAAGAAAAATGAAGCAGGGAGAAATGGAACAGTAGCCAATGGAACAGTGCTGGAAATTTCGCTACGTTGGAATTTTCGCTATCATAGCGAAAATTACTGTGCATAGCGAAAATTTCAATTTTCGCTATGACTGAATTTTCTCTATGATAGCGAAATTTCGCTATCATAGCGAATTTTCGCTATGATAGCGAAAATCACTGTGCATAGCGAAAATTGTCTGCTCCTATTTTGATCCAAACGACTCTGTTTTTGGTTTTTCTCCTTTCTACCCTTGTAATAGCTTTGTTTGGTTTGTTTTGTAATTTCCCTTGCTCTGGCGGTATATAAGCTAGAGTCAAGGTTTGTAATGTCAAATAAAGTCGATAAATTTTTGGAGAAGCTTCGACTCTCCTGTTTCCCAGCTTCTTCTACGTTTTTCATTTTCTTTCCCTTTCTTCTATTTTCGGGCTGCTTTAAGCACCCGCTGATGATGACAAATCAGGGATGTTCGAATTTAAACCCTAAATCCTTGAAGAGGAGGCCGCTGGAGTGAATGTTTGAAGGTAGAAACATTGTTCTCATGTCTTTCACGCAGCGTTTATTCCACTCTGTTTACGTATCTCACGTTTTAGGTTTGAATCCTTTGTGATGTACCACTGAGTGACGATGTAGCAAGCTTTCAGGTTCGGTGGATGCTTCTTGTGGAATCATGATGCCCGATTGGTGTCATTTATAAGCTCCTGCGAGTTAGATCTAGTGATGGTTTTTAAGCGTTTTGAAACATTAAGGGTGATAAATGTTATACATTAGAAAAGTAATTTTAGGGTTTAGGTTTTGTACCAAAATGAAGAACCGGTTCGGGGAAATGACTATATGTCATCCTCCCCAGCGAGGAAAAAGACAGGGACATGTTTGAATGCCTTAGAACCCTAAACCAGTGGCCCGAGACTTCAAGGAGTTCTATTTTACATTTTAACCTGTTTTTATTTTCAGTTTTAGACCATCAACTCCCCTGTTTTTACCAAAATCCTTAAAATCCAAACCTAATTCACCAGTTTTGACTTCACTTAAATCATTTGTACGAAGAAAACCCATCCCTGTGTTCGACCCTAGACCGCTATACTGCAATAGTTTTACTACGGAAGTAGGAGGAATTTAGGAAACAAATTTTGTTGATTCCAGATCACCCTACTATGGCACGAATCAAATGGCGCCGTCGGCCCAGTTCCAATGGATAGCCTTCCACCATGGTTCACACCCACGGAGGGCATCGATTCAGGCCCGAAGTCGGACCGCACCACTACGAGAGATGGCGCGGGCACTTGAGGCTGCCGCGGACCACTCTCCAGGCTCCCGAGTGCAAAGGCACCTCTGCTTGTCATCTACCATCTATGATGCGAAGTCCGGCCTGGCATTATTCACGAGGAGTCTCAGTGCGACCCTATCCGGGCGATACCATGCCGGGTGGGACTCGGCCCCCTCTCACTTGTGCATCCACGGCCACCACGGGCCGCCTTCCAAGCGGGCGGACATTTGGCGGGGAATGTAACTTCACGTTCTAGGCGAAACGCTACGGCCTGCATTGCCGGGATCTGCAGTCATCACCTTAGTTATCCCACGCCCGAGGATTGGCGTCGGCTATTTGCGTGTGACCCGATACCCGGGGAATGTGGTGTCGTGCCAAGGACTTTCCACGGAGAGTCCTACTATGATATCTGCAGGCGCAGTGGCGGACCCGCGGTTCGAGATTCGATACGATTGGTCGGTATTCAACTTTGCTCTGGATTTATGACTCAAGCGATTTTATCCCGGGTGGTTCTTGAGTTTTATCACTATGACATCACGGGAGTGTTCGATCGAGATCGACTTAGTTCCAATATAGATGAGTGCGTCACGGGTACTGCGAGCCGGATATCACGCTACTTTAGGCGCGATATGGTTTTGCTTCTTTCGGCCAGATTATCGGCGATGGCCTCGGCCATTGCCTAGAGGGGAAATGGTTACCGCTCGCTCTCTCGAGATCTGGCAAGCGGGTCTATCTTTGCGAGAGCGGCTTCCTTGCGGTGCTCCTCACACAGACCACGTCGCGGTCAAATCTATTCCGGCAAACCTTTATTTGCAGCACAGAGGAGCTATTCTAGAGGCTCTGTATCGGATATCTGAGGGGTTCTGGTTCAATCAGCGAGCTTGTCATGACCGCTTTACTTCACTTTGAAGAAAAGGTCCACCGCAAGGGCCTGGCTCGGGCGGAGGCTATTCCACTCTTGATGTCGAGGTTGTTATGCCACGTCTTAGAGCACCTTGGGTTCTCGAAGGAGCCACGTATTGAGCGTCGGTAGAGTTGCCCTATTATTGTATCCCTCGAGCGGACCCTATCTATGCCACTCTCTTTTCTTTTACACCAGCAGGTGGATGTAGTGGATGATTATGCGGAGGACCTGCCTAGGGGTGAGCAGCCTTTCCTAGTGGTGGAGGTTGAGAGGACCTCAGCTCCGGATTCATCCCATCCAGTTCCACCTCCTACTGCCTCAGCTCCTCCTGAGACTATAGGCTCGTCCTCCACGTCACAACAGCCATCTGAGCACATCCCTGTCACTTCTAGGGATTTCTTAGCTGTTATGGATGCTGTCCACACACTTGCTGCCACTACTGCATCTTTATTTGCTTCTCATACAGCATTAGCCGAGCGGATGGCCCGCGTCGAGGTCACTCTTGCACAGAATCAGGCTATTCTTCTTCAGATTCAGAGCCACCTTGGTCTCCACCGATTCTTGAATGAACCTTCTGACCCACTACTCATGACCGATCCCACAATATCAGCAGACCTCTTTGGATGTGCTTTGCGGTAAACAGCATTAACCCCAATCCGCGGCTTCACACCACCCGAGTAGAGGTGGTCACACTTCCTTCTCTAGCTTTCCGATCCCTACCCAATGAGGACACCGTGATGCTTTGGTTGGGGGGGAGAGTTAGCGTCGGAAGTGGCATTTATCATACTTATGTTTTGCTTGTTTTATCCTTGTGTTGTTTAGTTTATCAGCGCTACTTGTCTTATATGGAATTTATTTTGTTTTGTGTGTGTGTGATAGTAGCGATGGTTTATTTTGTTTAGCTTTGTATAGTGTTCAGCTATAGGTAGAAACATACTAACTAACCTTTGGTTATATTAAAAGCTTTATAGCAATATTTGCATTTTCTATTTTTACACCCACATTTTTTTTTATTTTAATTAACTTTTGTATATGCATAATGACTAGCCTTGCAATGTGTTGAGCTTAAGCCTTTCCTAATGGTGTCGACATTAGAAGGGTCCTATGCCAAGTTAAGTGGATGACTAGTCAACTTCTTGTTGTATTTAACCTATCTCTTCCACCTTTAGCTAACCACACACACCGAGCACATGCCAGTCTCCAATGATAAAGGTTGAAACAGCACAACCCCTCTCTACGGCAAAATCCTAACTAGTGCTGCGACTTTGAATAGGTTATGGACCCCATGCATAGAGCATTAAATGAGTCTTCCTAAAAAAGAAGAGAAATGAAAAGCAAAAGAAAATAAAAGAACTAATCGTGATTAAGTTTGGCTTTGAGAAAAACCCAGCACGTCCGAGGGGTTTATGGTGAAAGCCTTTAAATCCCGGTGCCCTAAACCTTCACTGGTTAGGAGTCGCCGACTTAGTGTTCGCTACATGGGTGGATGGGTGGAGTTTAGCGAGTTGTAGGTGTTGGAGGCTCGAAATCATTCGGAGTCCCGTGGTGAAACCCAGAGCTCAGGGTCGAAATATCCACATGGCTTGATGCCCAACCTCATTGGTCAGATCCGTCTGCTAATCCCCCGCATGGACTTTGGTGAAGTCGAACCCTGCCACAAACCCTACAACGCAGTGAATTGTGTAATATAAACAGGTCCTTGATTCTATTTAGATTGCTAACAAACAAGGTTATGGCTTTAGCTCTATTGTGGAGAGTATGCTAATTCTCAGTTTATGATTGAGACCGAACAAACAAACCCGTAGCGCTTTTTGCAGAAGAGCCTGGTTCATGCCTCGAGAGGAGGAGCTTGTTGGTTAGTCAACTATAGTTTCTATCTCTTTCAGTTGGTTATAGCTTGTGCTTTGATTCTCATCGTAGGCTATGCATTTCTGTACAACCCTTTCGCCTCCAATGTTTTTTGCTTCTACTATGATTACTCGCATTGCTAATGATCATAATGGGTCAGCTGGGGTGTGATTAGTGCCCAAAAAGTGCTATTTTGAACCCTATTTAAGATAGGTTCTAAGTACTTTTGTGTACTAACTATATTAGTTGCCGATTGACACGTGTGTGGTCCCTTCTAAGACTAATGATTGTAATGAGGCTGCTTGTGGTAGTTTAAAAGTTTAGAACTCATTTCATCATATCAAGCTAAGCATATCGAAGTTGAGCTGATTTACACCGAGTTCGTATGATTTATCTTCGATTGCATCAAGTCTAGATTGAAGAAATAGCAAGCAGAAGCAAGCAGGAGAAAGCTAGAACCAAGCAGGAGCAAGCAGGAGAAACAGGGGAAATTTCGCTATTATAGCAAAATTTCGCTACAATAGCGAAATTTTCGCAATAATAGCGAAATTTCAATAGAATAGCGAAATTTTCGCTATGTGTAGCAATTTCGCTACATAGCGAATTTTCGCTATGCTAGGGAAATTTCGCTACATAGCGAAAATTTCACCTGTAGCGAAATTGTCTGCTTCATGTTTTTGTGTACAAACGACTATGTTTTGATTAATTCCCTTTCTACCCTCAATGTAATTATACTATTTAGGATAGATTGGTATTTTCACCTAGTTGTAAGGCCATATAAGCCCTCTTATGAACAATTTGTAACCTAACTTTCATTGAAGGCATTTTTCCATTACGGGCCCCTGTTTTTGGCCCTCATTTGCTCTCTTCTCTCTCCTCTTTCTCTCACTTTCTAGGCAACCAAACATACCCTTTGAGGATGACAACTCAAAGGATGTTTTGCTAAAGCCTCTAAACCTTGAAGAGGAGGGTTGCTAGGTAGGTTGGATAAGGCTCTTGCAGTGCTCCGTTTCTTTTCACGATGTAGGTACTTTCGCGATATGTTTCCAAACTTTCAAACTAGTTTAAAAGCTACTTGATGTACTTTCTTTGGTCAATACTTGGCAAGCATTTAGGGTTCAGTGTATTCTTAGTGTTAGATGCACTGACATCCATTTGTTGTCATTTATGAGCCATCGGAGGTGGGTTAAATGCTAGGTTTCAACTTCAGGAACATTTAATGCTCAGTAAATGCTATGTTTCAAAGAGGAATGGTACATAGGGTTGGTTTTTAAAGTTAAACAAAGATCCGGTTTTGGAAATGACTATAGGTCATTTACCCTAATGCGAGGAAATAACCTGAGGACACCTTTGCAACCATATCATACCAAACTAGTGGCCCGAAACTTCAAGGACTTCTTTTTACATTTTATTTCGAATTATCTTCAGTTAGCATAGTGAAAACAACCACACTTTTTATACAAATCCAAAATCCAAACAAAAGCCTCACCATTTTGACTCATTAAAAAATCATTTGTAAGACGAAAACCCATCCCAGTGTTCGATCCTAGAGCCGCTATACTGCAGTAGTCATGCTACGACAGTAGGAGTAGTTTAGGTATAAATTTTATTGATCCGGAACCCTACTGTGGCACGAATCACTAACTAAAGTCCCTGGTAACGGCACTAAAAACTTGTTGACCAATTTTCGTATAGACCGAATATGTTTATTTTTGTTTTATCTCTAAAATACCCAACAACAATGCTGCCCAAGAATTTTTGTCACTGTTTTGGGACTGAAATTTCTGCTGCTTGTTTTTCTATTTTTAAAACAGATAAAAACGCATATTGGTTTAAATTAAATCACTACAAGTGCACAGGTCGTACAAGTAATAAAGTGGACAATTAAGTCCGAGTTATCATTCCCACAGAGATCGGTAAGAGAATCTAAAGAGCAACTACCCCTACTCGTGTGAAGCCGCAAACCCGGGGGTCCCTTTGACAACCAGTCAACCTGCAGAATTCCTGTGGATTTCGGGTGACCTGATACCACACTCTTGTGTCCTATTTATAGGGATTCATATTTTCACGAAAATCAAGCAGAGCCTCCTTTGTTCGAGGAGCACTACCCAACATACATCCTGTATAACAGTATAATCATAACCCATTTAGGGTCTCAACATAAGTAGTAGTGACCACACATGGTCCATCTGTCTATATCCCCAATCTACATCCCTTTACCGGGAACCATTCATTCACATTTAAATCTGAAATATGAAAATAAAACACTTAATTACAGTCCGTAAGATTCTGATCACATGGCCCTCTTACCATAATTACATACCCGACTATTTAGACAATAGTCTCAAAAGAATTTAATTAAAATTATTTTATACAAAATACTTAACAAAGGTAATATCAAGGCCACACATCGGCCTCCTTCATAATCACAGCCTCGTCAGAGCGTCGTTTCTCCGTACACCCCCTGTACCTGAAAGGGGGTCCCACAACGGGGTGAGCAATGCCCATCTTGCTTCACCTAACACACACACACACATACACACACACATATGTCAAGCAACCGTGAATCTCGATTTTTTAGACGTTGTCCCATTTTTGAGTTCACCACACATTCACCAAGAATGGTGAATTACCATTACCATGCCCACACACCAGACTCGATGCGATGTCCATGTGCATATGAAATGCAGATGTGTCATTTTATGCTATGTCATGTTACATGCATAATGAGAACTACATGCAACATTACCAAGACCTGGATAATTATATTTTTTACATATAATTCACATCCATCAAAAGAGCAGATAACAACATGATCTTTTCACACACAACATGTTATTCAATCAAGCAACAACACACAAAATGGCCCCAATCTCGAACCCATAAAAACAAGGCACCTCTCAGTCCCTTCAAAGTTATGAACCATTTTTGGTTCCATTCGTCACCAAATCACTGTGATACCAAAACACACAACAAAACCCATAGACATCATTCCCGAGATAAAAACCAAATCTCAATATAGTATGAGACTGCCCAGAACCAGTCCTAAAAATTTCCAATATTCAATCCCAAAATCTCGGGATTGAATCCCACAGCCAGTTACGGCCCCGAAGAACGCCCATGCCATTAAATGGCTTTTAGGCTAGAAATAATCCAACTAGGAAAATTCCCTACTTCGTGGAGTTTGACGAAACTCTAAGAGTTTGGTACCCACGCATAGCTCTCGATGCATGGATCGACTTTTCTTCTCAGACCGTCGAGCTTCGATAGTAGAAATGCCGGGAAAATCTTTCCTTTTGTTTCTCTCTCCCCTTTCTCTCTCTCTCTCACTCTATCCAATTTCTTTTCTTTCCTCCCCCTGTTTGCTTCCCTTCCTTTTTCCTTTTTTTTTTCTTTCTTTTTCTCCCTTTCTTATCCACTAAACATCCTTCCTTTTGTTTGCTCCCATCTCATTTTCTCAATTTCTCATTTCTCTTTTTTCTCTTATTTCTCTTACTTTTTTCTTTCTTTCATTTTCTCTTCTATTTCTTTTTCTTCCTTTTCTCTTTTCTATTTCTCATTTGATCAGACAATCGAATGGGTCCAAAGCCAGGGAACCTTCCCACTTTCCTCCATTGCCACTTGTCATCACCACTATTTTTCTCTTAATTTCTTGATTTTTCTTTTCCCTTTATTTCCTTTGACACACATGGCTCATCGTGAGCCACACAGTGCACCATGGCTCATGCCATGTGTCACTTCCCTAGGGTACCATGTGGCATCCACATAATCATACCATTTGTCACCCGACACCCGATGCCTCAAAGAACGTGAAATTTCGACTGTCTTGGAGTTCAACGAAATTCGACAAGGTAACTAGATTTCGTGAGACGAATTCAACGGTGAAGTCCATTTCTTCATCCGAGATCTAGAAAATTTCTGGTTTCCAACCGAAATTACCGTTTTACCCTTGCCTAGAAAACTAAATTTTTCCCGAGTTTTACATTCTTCCCCCCTTAATAGAATTTCGTCCCCGAAATTCACACATACTAGCACACACAAACACATGCATATGAAATAATATTCTGGTGCTAAATATTAGACCACTTACCTTCATCCTCAACAGAAAGGATATGTACGTTTATTCCACTCCCCGGTGTTAAGCAATAGTAACTTCACTAGCCACACAGTCTTGCGTCGCAAAACCTGATCCTGACAATCCAAGATACGCACTGGTCCCTCCTCGAAGGTCCCATCAGTATCAACAGTAATCTCTCCCCAATCCACTACATGAACTGGATCTGGAGTATACTTCTAAAGCATGGAGACGTGGAACACCTCATGGACACCTGATAAACTCGATGGTAACGCCAACCGATATGAAATTGTGCCCACCCTCTTGAGTACCTCAATACCTTGGCTCTAGCTTCCCTCGCTTGCCGAATTTGACTACTCCTCTCTTAGGCATCACCTTCAAGAAGACGTGATCACCCACCTCAAACTCTAGATGTCGACGCCGTCTATCAGCGTAGCTCTTCTATCTACTCTAAGCCGTAAGGAGGCACTTTCGAATCAAATTCACCTTCTTAGAGGTGTCTTCAATCAGATCCGGACCAGTGATGGAACTCTCTCCCACCTCTATCCAACAAATCGGGGATCGGCATGGCCTCCCATATAAGGCCTCATAGGGTGCCATATGTATACTCGCTTGATAACTGTTGTTGTAGGTGAATTCCACTAAGGGTAAGTGCTCATCCCAGCTATCCTTAAAATCTAGGATACATGCTTGTTGCATGTCCCTCTAAAAATCAGATGGTCCTTCGATTGACCATCCTGTCCCAAGGGATGAAACGCGATGCTCATCGGGCCAACTGTTCCTACGGCCTCGGAAACCTTCCAAAAGTGTGTCAGAACTTGATCCTGCTTCCATACTATGGACACTGGTATGCCATGTAGTCGAACAATCTTTCAAATATACAACTGATAGAATTCCTCCAGTGTGAAGGTCATTCGCACTGCCAGAAAATGTGCCAACTTAGTGAGTCGGTCTACTATCACCCAAACTACATCATGCCTCTACGGTGTCCATGGAAAGTGGGTCACAAAGTACATCGTGACGTGCTCCCACTTTCACTCCGCTACCTCTAATGGCTAAAGTAGCCCTACTGGCTTTTGATGCTCAATCTTGACCTGCTAACACGTGAGACATTGTCGAACAAAATCTCCAATGTGTCGCTTTATTCCGCTCCAATAATATTGGACGACGAAGATCTCGGTACATCTTCGTACCACCTGGATGCACAACAAAATGGGAGCAATGGAACTCCCGGAGAATCTCCTTAGATCGGCCCAAGGGGGAACCACAACTGCCTCCTCATAATCAAGATCAATGACCAGGTGGACGGCCTAGCCTTCTCGCCTCAATTCGCATTCACTGCATTCCCAGTCCCCGATGGATGATATCTCTGGTCCCGCCCTAAGACTCAATCACTCGCCGCAGGGATGGCATAGCCACTAGATCTCCTAAAATACCCCAGCCCGATCCCAAGATTTAATCCGAATCGCCTCACGCCTCGAAGATCCGCACTCCGGAAGTTACATTCGCAAGACTTCTCGACTTCCGACTTAGCTCATCAGCCACTACATTTGCCTTACCAGGATGGTAATGCAAAGTGAAGTCATAGTCCTCCAGATGCTCCATCCATCTACTTTGCCTCATGTTAAGGTCCCGCTGTGTGAAAATATACTTCAGACTTTTGTGGTCCGAAATCCTTCAATCGTTTCACCATGAAACAGTGAGCCACCAAGGCAAGATAATGCCACTGCATCGCCCACTTACTCATGAGTCTTTAGCCGTCTCTGAACCATAAGCTATAACCTCCAGATCGCATCAAGACACATCCCAACCCGTCCCGAGGCATCACAAAGACACCATGTGACGTCCCACCCCTATTCGACTAATTTTAATAGGAGTTGTGGTAAGCCTCCTTTTCAATTATTGGAATGCCTTCTCACACAGGTCATCCCACTCAAACTTGACCTCCTTCTAGGTTAATCTAGTCATAAGTGCGGCTAGCCGGGAGAAATCCTCAATGAACCTCCCGTAGTACCCTACCAATACCAAGAAACTGCGTATCTCGTAGACTGACTTCGGCCTCTCCCAACTCATAACAGCCTCAACCTCCTCAAGGTCAACTGACACACCTGAAGCCAACACGACGTGTCCTAAGAATTTCACCTCAGTAAGCCAAAATTCACATTTTCTGAACTTGGCATACAACTAATGGTCCCTTAGTGCCTGGAGAACAATCCGTAAATGATCCTCATGCTCGTCCTCAGACTGGGAGTAGATCAAAATGTCATCAACAAAGACCCCAACAAACTGATCTAAGTAGGGTTGGAATACCCTATGCATGAGATCCATGAATGCTGCCAGTGCATTCATCAACCTGAAGGGCATCACTATGAACTAGAAATGCCCATACCGTGTCTTAAACGCTGTCTTAGGGATATTAGTCTCCCTAACTCTCAACTGATGATAACCGGTGCGAAGGTCTGTCTTGGAGTAGACTCGCGCCCCTTTCATCTGATCAAATAAATCATCAATCCTCGGTAATGGATACCGATTCTTAACCGTAACCCTGTTCAGCTGTCTATAATTAATGCACAGTCGGAGAGTCTCGTCCTTCTTCTTAGCAAAGAGAACCGGAGCACCCCATGGTGAAGTGCTCAGTCTAATATAACCCTTATCCAAAAATTCCTACAGTTGGACCTTGAGTTCCTACAACTCAACCGGTGCCATTCTATGAGGAGTCATAGAAATGGGCGACGTACTAGGGTGTAACTCAATGACAAAGTCCACATCCCTGTGCGGAGGTAATTCCGGTAGTTTTTCTGAAAAGACCTCCTCATACTTGCAAACCACCTAAGGTAGACCCCTCATCCTCTAGGGTAAGGTTTGCTAGCCAACCCATCAACTGTCCACTCCACCTGGAGTCGTGAACGGTCTGGGGTAAAGTATCATGCTTCTCCCCCTGAAAAGTCACACGAATACCATCCCGTGTGTAGGCAATAATCCTCATACTATTACAATCAATGACGACCCGGTGTGCCGTCAACCAATCCATGCCAAGAATGACATCAAAATCTGATATGTCTGTTACCCGAAGGTCCACCGTGAGCAGAATCCTTAAGATCTCTAACTCACAATACCGACATATCTAATCAATCCTCACCCTAGTCCCTAGGGGAGAACTCACATGTAACGGCTCATCTAAGGTCTCCACCTCTAAGCCCAAAACATCGACACAAGATGCAGTAACAAAAGAATACGATGCACTAGAATCAAACAATATCTTTGGCCATAGGTGAGATAGCAGAAACATACTCTATATAAATAACTGATCAACTAGCTCAGTCTGCGGTGTGATGGGGTAGACATGACCCTGGGTCCCTAAAGTCTTGGCTCATGAGCTCTGTCCTCGACCTCGACCCAAACCGTGACCTCTTTGGCTTATTTACGTAGCAAAAGGTGCATGTGCAGCACCCTGAGACTAGTACTGGTCCCTCTGGCCCACACTAGGGTAAGAAGGAATAAACCGTGTCTGCACTTGTCCCACTGATGACTGGGACTAAGGTGTCTCATATCCCTGGGATCCCTACCTCTACGGACAATCTCGTGTCACATGTCCGAGCTGATGGCAATGGAAACATATCATCGATCCCTGACCGACTAGGAAGCCCCGGTCTCGCTCTTAGCCCCGATAAACGTGGGTTTAATTCTGTTTACAGAGATAGATGGTTCTCCCCCCTCCTTATAGGTAATCATATATACATAAGGGTATTCTTACTTCTTTCCCGAACTAGAAGAAGGCTGATCCTCCTTTCTCTTGACACTAGTACCCGTGATCTCGATACTCGCTCATCCCCTATCTTCTTCTCTATGGCCATGGCCTGCCCGACCATAGAGTCCAAGGTCTCTAGGAGAAATCCTACAATCCTCATTCCGAATGGACAACTCGTGCCATCCCTCACCCCTCACCTCGCCATATCTGTGGCCACATAGTCATCCCCGAAACGTGCTAATTCAGTGAACTTGGCTATGTACTCAAGCACAATCATACTTCCTTGCTTCAACTCAAGGAACTTTCGAGCCTTTGCATGTCTAACTAATGTTGGGAAGAACTTATCCCTGAAGAGCTCTCGGAACTCTCCCCATGTCATCGTCTCCAGATCCCATGAGACTTTGACCCAATCCCACCATATATGGGATTCACCCTCTAGCCGAAATGTGGCTAACCTGATTCTCGTAGCATCGAAGGTAATCTCCATAGCCTCTAAAATCCTCTCAACCTGTCGGAACCAATGATCAGCTACCATTGGATCCCCTCCCGATGAATGCCTGAGGATGATGTGATATGTCCTGGAGGTTACTTAGCCCCCTCAATTTCTAAACGCACTAGCTCGTAACGGGCAAAGAGCTGGGAGACTCCATGGCCCTTCAACAAAGGCTTGTCGATCAAACACGTAGAGTGCCTCATACGAATTACTGCCTTCCTCAACTTGCCATCTACATATGTCAAATAGCAAATTGGGGTTTCTTTTTTTTCATTTATCACATTAGTGGTGCATAATGCTAAACACTAATAAATAACCATTCCTACGTAATCATGCTTATTCGTTTTCCGAACCCCTAATGTTACGTTTGCTAACCCTAGTGTTCCTCAATTTCTATACACACAACCACAATACATCTCCCGTGGTACATATTAGAACACCAAAGCAATCAATGCACACAATGTCGTGTTCTACACCCATACCCACTAATCCTAGGTATTTTGGACACCTAACTCTCAATACTCAGCTATGACAAGCCAATATCCGAAAACACTAGTGGATACCCCCACCTAAGCTCCTAGGTAATCATTAACCGCAGCTCATGTCAGTTATGATGCCCCCAAACCCGAGGTCCCATTGATAACCAAATAACCTCGTAATTCCCGTGGATTTTGGTGACCCGGATATCACACTACTGTGTCCCATTTATAGGGATTCATATTTTACGAAATCGAATGTAGTCTCCTTTGTTCGGAGCTTCACCCAACATACATCCCGAATAACAAAGATAATCATAACCCATCCAAGGTCTCAATTGTATAGTAAGGACTCGCTACCGTGGTCCATCCGTCTATCCCCAATCTACATCCTCACGGACCCATTCATTTACATTTAAATCTAAAATATGAAAATAAAACACTTAATTACAAAATTCGTAAGAGTCCCGATCACTACTCTCCTTACCATAATAATTACATACTCGACTATTTAGACAATAGTCCAAAGAATTCTAATTACAATTATTTTATACAAAAATACTTTTTACAAAGGCAATATCATGCCACACATCGGCCTCCTCTATAATCATGGCCTCATCTGAAAGGCCATCTCCCCAGACACCCTCAGGACCGGAAAAGCGGGTCCTACAATCCAAGAAAGCAATACCCCAGAGAAAAATTCTCCTACAAGGGCTACTCCCTACCTAAAATGCATATGAAATGGCATACATACATCAAACCACATTCCACACAGAAAAAGAAATCCTATATGGAATATATCATGTCATGCATGAGATGAGACTCCTCATGCCCATAACCCAAGTCCTAATCGACTCCCTCACACATGAAATGCAAAATGTGAAAACCTGTCATTGGTGTTTCACCCAATGACCTTTTTTCTTCCAAAACAAAAGCTTTTTTTTTTATAAGTCAAAATCCATTGGACAAACTCCGATATTCACTTGTTTTTACCAAGTCTCGTATGTTTTTGTGGGTAGCGAATTTTCAGGGTCTCATCGCAGGCTTCGCACGCCTTCCAACACTTTCGCGAACTTTCATCATTGGATACATATGTCTAACCAAGAATAAAATTTGGGTCTTTCACCCTCAAGGGGGATCTGCCCCATCTTGCTCACCCAACACACACACACACACACACACACACACACACACACACACACACACACACACACACACACACACACACACACACACACACACACACACACATTATATATATATTTCTTTTTTTTATGTGATGCAACCGTGAATCTCGATTTTTTAGACGTTGTCCCATTTTCGAGTTCACCACACATTCACCAAGAATGGTGAATGACTATTACCATGCACACACACCCGAATCGACGCGATGTCCTTGTGCATATGAAATGCAGATATGCCATTTCATGCTATGTCATGTTACAAGCATAATGAGAACTACATGCAACATTACCAAAACATGGATAATTATATTTTTTACATATAATTCACATCCATCAAAAGAGCATATATCAACATGATCTTTTCACACACAGCATGTTATTCAATCAAGCAACAACACACAAAATGGCTCTAATCTCGGAAACATAAAAAAGGGCACCTCTCGGTCCCTTCATGGCTACGAACCATTTTTGGTTCCAGATCACCGAATCACTAAGATACCAAAACACACAACAAAACTAGAAGACATCGGGCCCTGAAGATCAAACCGGTCCCCACATGGTCCCCGACCGCGTAAACTAGTCCAAAATTTCCAATATTCAAATCCCAAAAATCTTGAGATTGAATCCACGCCGCCATTTACTCGAAGAACGCCATGCTATTTAAATGTTTAGGGCTAGAAATAATCCAACTAGGAAAATTCCCTACCTCGTGGACTTTGAAAAAACTCTAAGATTTTGGTACCCACGTGTAGCTCTCAATGCATGGATCAACTTTTCTTCTTGGACCGTCGAGCTTCGACCGACAGAATGCTGGGAAAATCTCCCTTTTTGTTTCGCTCTCCCCTTTCTCTCTCTCTATCTGATTTCTTTTCTTTCCTCCCCCTGTTTGCTTCCCTTCCTTTTTCCTTTTTTTTTTCTTTCCTTTTCTCCCTTTCTTATCCACCGAACATCCTTTCTTTTGTTTATTCCGATCTCATTTTCTCATTTCTCATTTTTCTCTTCTTTCTCTTATTTTTTTTTCCTTTCTTTCATTTTCTCTTCTATTTCTTTTTCTTCCTTTTCTCTTTTCTATTTCTCATTTGGAATGCATCAATTCAATGGTCTCAAAAAGCAAATTTCCACTTTCCTCCACGCTGCTTGTTATCACCTATTTTTCTCTCTCTTAATTCGATTTTCTTTCCTTTATTTCCTCCTTGGACATGGCTCAATGTGAGCCATTCACACAAGTGCACCACATGGCTCATGCCATGTGTCACTCCCCTAGGGTACCATGTGGCATCCACATAATCATACCATTTGTCACCCGACACCCGATGCCTCGAAGAACGTGAAATTCCGACTGTCTTGGAGTTTAACGAAATTCGACGGGGTAACTAGATTTCGTGAGACGAATTCAACAGTGAAGTATGTTTCATCATCCGAGATCTAGAAAATTTCCAGTTTTCAACCGAAATTCCCTTTTTACCCTTGCCCAGAAAACTGAATTTTTCTCGAGTTTTACAACTAGTCAAGGTCCTTACTATTTGGAATTCAAATTTCTAAAGATGAAAAGTAAACTAAAACTGAAATGCAGAAACTGAAATGACAAAATCTAAAATTAACATAACAAAAAAATAGTAAAAATAGACTTAAATAACAGATTTTCTGAGATGTGATCCAAACACTATGAATGGGATAAGTATTCCAATCATCAATTTTCAGCAGGTTCTTTTGAAAACAGATATTTGCTATGGGTTTGAATCTCGAACTTATTCAAGAGCAAAGTAGTATAGTTTGGATTCCTCCATACACTATACATTTCACTAATTAGATAACCATATTCCTTTCCAGGATAAATGGGTTTAATTAGTTACTTGTAAGATCTGACCTTCTTTAAGATCTTATTGTTTTTCTTTTCCAATACTTCACAACCATTTCTTAGAACTGGAGTTTGCTTGCCCCCATAGACAAGACAAGACAAGCCTCTTTCAAAGTAACCCATACCACGATCTGCAAGTTGAGTAGAATTCTCCCTCTCCTTGAATAGAATCTTAGCTAACACGGAATCAAGATTGTTTTTCTAAACTGAGACGACACCTCTAAACATTAAATTGATACATCATCCAACTAATCCTCACACCATGAGTAAATTAGTGATCTATCAGAGTAATCATTCAGAGTTCATTAGTTCCATAATATTAGTTTAACATACCCCTAAGTAACTTCTCCATACTCTCAGGAATCTCCATCTCTGTGTTACTCAGAGGGCCTCTTAGAAATCAGAGCAAGATAAAGCCCTTTTTTGGGTACAAGCTACTAATATTAAAAATAGTTCACTACATGAACAATACTGATTAAATCAATCCAGTTCTCAAAACCCAAAATAATCATTTAAATGCTACAAATCATCACCCGAACACCTATCCCCTTCCCAGCAAGAGCTTAACCTTCCATCACTGGTGCACAAACATCAACAACTAGTTGGCCAAACAAATTCGTTGAAGCTGTAAACAAACTGAAGAAAAAGGGATTCCAAAAATAAATTCCAGAAAATAATTCCATAAATAATCCCAAAAAAACCTTGAAGATCAAACAGCTCAAGATTACAACTCAGATCGATTATTCCAATTCCAAGAAAATGAAAATAAAAGAAATTACAAGAAGAAAAGAAAAGAAAATGAAATACGATAATCTCTCAAAAATAAAAGAAAATTTCTACTCTATTGTTGTTGTTCCTAAAATGACGGCTACTTCCTCCTTTTCCGCCCCTCTCCTCTTTTTTTATCCCCTAAGGCTTGTTATTTATAGCCACAATAAATGATGTTTGGACTAAAATCAAGGCTGATGACGTGGGTTGCATGCAGGTCTAATTGACGACTTTGTCACGACATAGTTGGTCTATGTCGAGACATAGCAACCTCTGTTTTTTTCTTCTATCTTTGTCATGGCTTGATGGCTTTGTCGCAACATTTTTTTTTCTTGAGTTATGTCATGACATAGTTTAATAATGTCGTGACATAGCTTTGCTGAGCTTAGCTTGTGATTATCGCAACATGAAATAACTTTGTCGCAACATAAGTTCCATGCCTTATAGTGTCAATGTTTGAATGGTCTATTAAGACATAAGGACTCTTGTCGCGACATAAATTTTCCAACTCTATGCTAGCTTCTGTCGCGATTGAGTTTTCTATGTCGCGACAAACTTTCTTCTTTCTGCTCTTTGTTATGTCGCGACACAGATGTTCTTTGTCGCGACATAGTGCACTTCCTTCAGCTTAGTTTTATGCCGCGACATAGGTTTGAAGTGTCGCGACATAATTTTCTGCTTTTTGCCTCGTTTTATGTTGCGACATAGCCTTTCCTCCATTGCCTTTTCCTTTGTCATGACATAAAAAACCTTTGTCGCGATAATCTTCTTGTCTTCAGAATTTGGAATTTGTCGCCACAATTCTTTCTATGTCACAACATAGTTCCAGTGTTTCTTCAGGTGCTCTTCTCAAGGTATGTCATGACATAAAATTTGAATGTCGAGACATAAAATTTGCTAATTTCTTAAAACTATGTCGCAACATAATTCCCTATGTCCCAACACTTTCTACCTGTATTCTTCATAACTTATGTCACGACATAGTTGTAAAATGTTGTGACATACTTCATTTTCTGCCTTAGCCCATCTTTGCTGCTTTTTCAGCCTCTTTTCTCTAAATTACTGCAAAACACAAATTTGGGTAAATATTTCATAATTTGGCATTTAAATTGGACATTAAGCCTTAAAATATTCATGAAAAATGGGCTTAAAATTAGATGAGTTTTAGACTCATCAACGACATTGGAGTTGTGATGTCATGACATTGAACTTGTCTGCTCTTCCTACTTAAGCCAATGTCATGGCAATGTCACGACATTAAAGTAGATGTCATGACACTCTCCACACGATGTCGTGACATTGATCATCCTATGTCGCGACATTCAGGTAATGTTGCGGCTATGTCGTGCCAATGTCGCGACATTACTGCCTTTGCTGCACAATGCTGATTTCAGCTTCTTTTCTGCTTATTTTTTCTTCTTTTCTTTAATTTCCTACAAAAACATAAATTTGGGTGACTGTTCTATGATTTTACATTAATTTGAACCCTTAAACCTTAAAGATTCATGAAAATTGGGCTTAAAAACATATGAGTTTTAGACTCATTAGGTTGCCTCCCAAGAAGCTACTATGTTTAATGTCCTTAGCTAGACATGGTTATATAAGAAAAATTCTCCAACAATTTCCTCCTGTACAACTTCTAATCTCCAGATTGTTCTTCATTTAGAGTTCCTCCAATATAGTGCTTTAGTCTTTGACCATTCACCTTAAATTCATTTTGTACGCCCTCTAAAATAATCTCTATAATTTTATAATAATTTTATTATATATTTCAGGTATGAATTGGAGCCAAACTGGGTTTTTCCGGGACAACTGATAAATTGTGAAATGTGAAATGAATATGTGAGCATATGATTAAATATTATATGCTAAAATAAGAAATTGATTGAACCCAAAAATAAACCCAAGAGTAAAAAGGGCAAATTTGGAATTGGAAAAATGAGGACCTAAGGGTCAAGAATATAATGAGTTTAAATGCCAAAGAGAATTAAATGAGAAAGGAAAGTGAATTGAAGTGCTAAAATGAGAAAAATGAGAAATGAAATAATGAGAAAAGCCAAACAAGGCTTAAGGAGGAAAATGAGGACCTAAGGGTCATTTGAGACTAAGTTGTATGTCTAAGTGTGATTATTGAGATTTGAAGTGTAAATAAAATAAAATGTGGGCTATATAGTAAATTGGGAGAACTTAGCCCAAAAATGGGTTTTGGTGAGCCAAACAAGGCCTTGAGGAAATAGGGGTTTAAAGACCAAATTTTGGTCTAGGAAGCTCATTATGAGCAAAACGACCTGGGAGATTAAGAGGAGAAATGAAGAAAGCTAGCAAGCGTGGAGAAGATCAAGAGCCTGTTTGTGTGATTTCTTCCCATTTCGCTCTTCTAAGTGATCACATCTTGGGTGAAGAAGATTCAAAGGGATTAAAGGTAAGGAACAAAAACCTAGCTTCCTTCTTCGTGGATTTTGGTTTCGGGGAAAAGCCTCTAGCTTTAAAAGAGGTTTTATTGATTCTAACCCATTATCGGGAGTGGTTCTGCAGGATTTAAGTGGTGGGGTTATGAGATACATGAATTCGATGGAGTTATTCGGTTTTTATGGGTGAGAAATGGCAAAATCATTATTTCGGGCAGTAATCTGACATTCTTGGTCGGTACCGAAGTGGGTACTGTACCATATTGCAGAGGGGAATTGGTACCAAGCATCTATCTTCACTGTAGAGGATTACACTCAGCACTAACAACAAGGGGTACTCGATAATCATGTTCTAACAACCCTATTTTGTATACTTTGTAATTATTAAGTCCCGTGTCTACTAATCGATTGTTAAGGAACCCTAATTAAGAATTAATGGGGGTTTAAATAAGAATGAAACTAAGTGAAAAACGCACCGTGACTGGGGCTCGCCTATGAGCGAAGCTCCTGCCTCAAGGCAAACTTAGTATCTCAACCCCAAAACTGTTAATCTAAGATTACTGTCATTCACTAAAATGTATAATAATTGTTTATCCAATTAAGAGTAGCGTAATTTTTTTATTGGACTAGGACGGTGAGGATCACCTATAACCTAGGACCACAGATCGAAGGAAGGTTAAGAGAACCGACGAAGCTCGTTACTCTTCTGAAAGCTCTATTCGATTCAAGTATTGTTAGTTCTTTGTTCTCACCGCATCATATTCTGATTTCAAGTGTTTTGGTAGTTTACCAAATAACTTGAATGATTGTATGGAGTATGCATAATCTTCCAAATGTGTGTGTAATAATATGTTATACTAAAGTGCATATGATTTACTGAATGTGATGAGCTGAATATCTGACAATTAATTGCATGTGAGTGATTAATTGAATTGTAAACAAATTGGTCAATTCTTGACATCATGAATTGAATCGATATACCGAATGACCAACATGGCGGGATGTACCAAGCGGCATCCATCATGAAGGCAAACCGAAATTGCTCAATGTCCCACATGGCGAGATGCACCAATCGGCATCCATTATGATGGTGTATGGCATTGTTAAAATGTCCCACTTGGCGGAATGCACCAATCGGCATCCGTCATGATGGCATATGGAATTTTTAAATGACCACATGGCAAGGTGCACCAATCGGCATCCGTCATGATGGGAGACCGCAATTGTTAAATGTGTAAGAACATTACCGAATGACAAAAAGGACGGGATTCATCGAACGGAATCCATCATGAATGTGAATTGTATAGACAAAGTGAAATAACAAACTTTGATGAGTGAAAATGAGATTTGTAAACTAAATACGCCCTTAAGAGTATATCTCTGAATCTCATGATTTGAGTTAAATGATTTCAGCCATGTGGTACGCTATTTAATATTATCAATGATTTGTAAAGTGAAAGCATGTGAAAATGAATAAGCATGAGTATTGTTTTATATTGAGCGTGGAAAGAGGTAAAAAGTATAGTTTGATATAAAAGGCATGGTTTTATGATAAATGCATTTCATGTTAAATCAAAAAATTGGGTCAGAATCAGATAGAACCACTAAGCATGAAAATGCTTAGCGTGTAGTTTTTATCTATACGCAGGTTTCGAGTAATCAGGAAAAAAAGGCAAGATCAAGAAGCGCAGAGTCATAGAGAAAGTTACAGCTTATAAGTATATACCCCATCATATGCGCCACCATTCTTTAACGTGTGACATTTGTAAATTAAAAGAGCTGATATATGAACTATTGTTTCATATAATATTTTGCAAAAGGCACAGATACGCGCTAAGCCTTTAGAAACTATTGTATGGTACAATGCTTACGGCCTCACACATTTTAACAGCCTTCCGCAGAACCGAAACTCTAAAATGAAACAAAGGCAAATAAAATGTTTTGATAAGATAAAAGGAAACCGTCGGAGTAAACCGGCCCATTTGATCCGTCATTCTGGTCGCCGAGGACCGGTCGCGACGCTTTTGAAAAAAAAAAATAGAAAAACAAATAAATAAAAAGTAAATAAAAGAATTAAAATGAGCATCCCGTGAACCGATTCGATCCGGGCCATTCAGCAGGACTCAAAAAAGCACATTTCGACTTTACTTTCAGTAAATCATCTAAATGGTGTGACTGATATGACAGTAAAAGGACCATTCCATCTTGATTTCGCCCGAGAAAGCCTTAGTCTTGAATTGTAAAGTAGGACTAATTCTCCCACCTAGAACTCTTTTTCTCAGAATTCTTTGATCATGCCACCTTTTTGTTCTATCTTTGTAAATCCTGGCACTATCATAGGCTTCATTCCTCTGCTCTTCCAATTCATTTAAAATGAGTAGTCTCTTTCCTTAGCAGCTTGACAATTAAAGTTTAGCTTTTGCTTTATGCTCTAGTTCAAGGGGTAAATGAGAAGCTTTTCCAAAAACCACTCCATAAGGAGACATACCAATAGAGGATTTGTGCTGATCTGTAAAGCACAAAGAGGCTGAGCTAAAATCAACAAAATTTATATACACCTGTCTTTACCACGCTGTAGTCAAGCTACTTCATGATAGTGGGTCTAGGGTCGAACACTGGGATGGGTTTTCATCCTAAAATATTTGCATCTGTCACTGCAAGGCTTCTATTCTTCGACTCTTTCGAATTGTGTTTGCACGTGGGAATGGTTTGGAAACCGAGAATTGTAAAACTGGAAAGAGGTGCAGAAAAGTTAACTTTGGAAGATTTAGGTCACTAACTTGGCAAGTTAAAGTGAACAAGGTAGTCCTCGGGTTTTATCCTCGCAAGGAAAACCATAGTCCATGGCATAATCGATCTATATTTAACTAGCAAACCTCTCACCCATGAAGCAACTCCTATTTGAGTCAATACAGGTAACATGCATGGCCCTTTAAACCCTAACATTAAATTTTCATCATTTCAGAGGCTCTAGAAGACCATCTAAAGAACAACAAAGGCATCTCCACCAGGTAATCGTATCCCCAAAGCATGGAGAGTATCACTGTACACAACAAAGAAATTATTCAACCTCACTTGAAACCCCTAACATTTAAACATCATTCTAGAGGCTCGTAAAGACCATCTAAAGAATCACAAAGGCATCTAACACTAGGTATGCACTGAACTGAAGGAGAGAGTTTAATGTATCAAATGACATTCAATGTTACTTAACCATATTTTGAGAAGATAGGCCATAAATACACTACCCGTGGGCTTTAATAATAAGGAGGACAACATGCATATGCCCTCAATTAATTGCTAGCTCCCTTCCTCTTCAGGCAAGAGTGGATGAGCTAAGCATCCTTGAGTTGTCATCCTCAAGAGGGGTGTCGGGGGAAAATCGAGAAAGTAAGAGAAAGAGGAGAGAAGAGAGGAAAGCAAACCTAAATTAAAAATACTATACCCATTTTTTACAAAATGAAAACTTCTACAAAATACTTCTCTCCCAAATTGTTCCCAAATTATACCTAGGTTATAAACAAGAGGGGCTGAGATGAATACCCTGCGCATGAAAATACCAAAACCAAAGAACTGGCTATTATGTGACAATTAAGTAATACACCAAGTTCGAGGCGGTTTACATTAATTACAAAGATGATCAGGCAACACTCGCTTAGAGTTGCATGAATTTCGCTAATTAGTAAATCAACAGGTTCATGAAACAAGAATTTCATGAGTAAAGTAATTTCGCTTAGCTAGCGAAATTTCACTAAGCTAGCGAAATTCTTGTGAGAAGGAATCAAATTTATTTTCGCTAAGGAACAGTGTTAGCAACTTGGAGGGTCTGAGCAAATTTGGTGTTATGTCGCAATTTGCTAAGGTTGCGAATTTCAATCTATTAAAATTTTCGTTAGTTTAGCGAAAAATTCCGCATCATGATCCCGCTTCATCCCGCTTCAACTCCGCATCGAATTTTCACTTTACTTTGTTTTCAATGACTTGGCTATTTGATATCGAGACTTGGAATTCCAACTTCCATGATTCATCCCTTGTATTGAAATTGAACCCAAAAGTGTGCAAAGCCCTGCAAAACAACCAAAATACCTTAAATGGCATAAGTGCTACTAAGAAGACTAGAACACTTCAATTGGTATAAATGACATGATTAATGCGCAAAAAGCACTAAACCTATCTAATATAGGGTTCAAAATTGCACTGGCATTAATCGTTAGTAGTCCCAGAGGCCTATAATGCATCATCTAGCCATCCCAATATTTCCGCTTACATCATTCCGTCTATTATTCTTATCTCTATATCGACACTTCAATTGTCCATTTGATTGAAGGTGATAAGCTAATCCCATAGCCTGTCTCACTCCATATCTGCTCATGAGTTTTGCAAACAATTTTTTAGAAAAATGACTCCCCTAATCACTGATGATGAGCAATAGGCCTACAGGAATACTTACAAATCCATTCAGTATATTTCATCGACAAACTCACATCAAGAAGAATGTTTGATGCAAGAGTTTCACCATTTGAGGGTTATTAACCACAACAAGAGAATGTATATATTCCCAAAGATGGTGGAAAGGGTCCCATGAAGTCTATTCCTCATACATCAAGATTTGCACCACCAGATCCTCAGAGAGGCATCCACATTCCTTCTATGATGTCACCCACTCTTCGACATCCGTTACAACCCGCCGCACCAATCAAACTCGTTCTAAAAAGTTGGCTAATAGAATCCAAATTGGAGGATTTTCTTAGTTGTTCTTTGCCCTGCAAAGTGACCTCCATACTGTGTTGAATGACATTTGTCTAAAATTTCAGCTTGCTCAGTCTCAGGCACACACCTTCTGATGATTTGATTTACACCCCTTCTAAATAGAAGTGGGTCATCCCATATGTAGAATTTGGCTTCATGTCTCAACTTCTTTTTCTGCTGATAGTTATATTCTTGTGGCATAATACCATAAGCCAAATAATTGACTAAATGAGCATACCAGGGTAACTGAGTTTTTGCCTTAAATAATTGCTCATCAGGGAAATTTTCTTCAATTTCAAGCTCTTTTCTATCATCAACTGTCCCTTCCATCCTGGATAAGTGATCTGCAATCACATTATCATTGCCCTTCTTATCTTTAATCTCTAGGTCAAATTCTTGCTGCAACAACACCCATCTGATTAGTCTAGGTTTAGCCTCTCTCTTTGCCATTAAGTATTTTATGGCTACATGATTTGTATGTATTATGACATGTGATCCTAAGATGTATGGTCTGAATTTTTCACAGGCAAAGACCATTGCTAGCATTTCCTTTTCTGTTGTTAAGTAATTTTCCTAAGCTTCATTAAAAGTTCTGCTAGCATAGTGTATAGCTCTTAAGGTTTTTTCTATTCTTTACCCTAAAACTACCCCCATAGCAAAATCACTAGCATCACACATAATTTCAAAGTCTTGGTTCTAGTCTGGTGTTGCCATGATTGGAGCTATGACCAATCTAGATTTTATTTCTTCAAATGTTGACTTACATTCATCATTAAAATCAAACTTCTGCATCGTCAAAGAACTCCGATAGTTGGTCTTGCTATCTTGGAGAAATCTTTCAATAACTTCGTATAACCCAGCACGACCTAAAAACTTCTTTTATTCCTTTAAATAAGAGGGTGGCATTAAAGTTTTAATCACATAAACTTTGTCTTGATCAACCTCCAATCTTGTAGCAGAGATTTTGTGCCCCAAAACAATTCCCTCTTTCACCATAAAATGGAATTTCTCCCAATTAAGAGTCGGGTTCTTATCCTTACATCTCTGAAGCACCATTGATAAATTCTCTAAGAAATTCTAAAAACTGGAACCATAGACAGAAAAGTCATCCATGAATATCTCCATAATTTCTTCTACCAAGTCTGACATAGACATCATGCACCTTTGAAATGTGGTAGGAGCATTACATAGTCCAAATGACATCCTTCTAAAAGCAAAGGTTCCATAGGGACATGTAAAAGTAGTCTTCTGATGATCCTCAAGAGCTATGGCTATCTAATTGTATCCTGAGTACCCATCTAGAAAACAATAATTAGGGTGTCCTACTAATCCGTCTAGCATTTGATCAATGAATGGCAAAGGATAATGATCCTTTCTAGTCAGAGTGTTCGGCCCCGTAATCTGGCGCACTTCCACCCTCGTAACAAATTCCTGTGCATCAAATTCATTCTTCTCATTCCTGATCACTATAAATCCACCCTTCTTGGGAACCACGTGAACTAGGCTCACCCAAGGACTATCTGAGATGGCATAGATGATTCTTACGCATCTATGGAAGTCTTCAGCCATTTCAGAACTTCCTTCCTTACAACTTCCGTCATTATTGGATTCAACCTTCTTTGGTGTTCAATGGAAGTCTTTGCATTTTCCTCCATAAGGATCTTATGCATGCAGATGGATGGGCTGATCCCCTTCAAATCTTCCACTGACCAGGCTATAGCTTCTTTATGCTTTCTGAGAATCTCTACCACCTCTTTCTCTTTTTCTGTAGTCAAACCAGCTGCCATGATCACTAGTTTAGACGTTTCTTCACCCAAGAATACATAATTCAGATGCTTCGGCAATTTTTTCAGAATTAGCCCTTCAGAGTTCTTTCTACCTCCTGTACTTTAACTTCATTGCTCCTTAAATCATCATCATTCTCTTCACTCGGGCTCAACACGGTTTCAATCAACTCGCCGTGATTCACTTCCTTATCTAGATTTTCTTCCAGGTTCATGTTCCTCTCTCCTTCTCTTCCTCCTCTCTCCTCCTCTCCTCCTCTCTTCCTCTTTGTACAATGAATTCAGCATGCATTCTTCAAGTGAATGTTGGTTAATAAAATAATAACTCATCTCTTGACTGTCAAGAATCACCTTATCAATCCTCATGCAATCGAGTCGGTTTCAAATCGGGACTGCTTCATGCTTTGATTCAAGTTGAAGTGTACTTCTTTATGCCAACCCTTAGAGTAAGTTCTCCTTTCTTTACATCTATCAAGGCTACACCTGTAGCTAGAAATGGTCTTCCAAGTAGTAGTGGCACTTGCTTGTCTTCTTCCATATCAATTATCACAAAGTCCATTAGGAAGATAAACTTTCCCACTTTGACTAGCACATTTTCAAGAATACCTTCCGGTTGAGTTAACTCCTAAAACTTAATTCGAATTAATAAAGAGGCATCAAATCGACATTTGCACTACAATCACAATAACAACACTCCCAAATTCATGATTTTAAATTGTGTAGGGTAGTATGAGGAAGCTTCTAGGACCTCGCAGCTCGTGGCAACTTTTCCGAATGATTGCACTGGCAGCTTGCGTATAAGCTTACTACTCCCTTTTTCATCTAGTTTCCTACGATTATGTCTTTCATGAACTCCTATTGGCATGTGGGAATTTGAGCTAATGCCTCAACAAAAGGAATGTTAATTTCCAGCTTCCTAAACACATTTAGAAATTTTTTAAATTGGTCATCCGGTTTTATCTGCTTCAATCTTTGATGAAAGGGAATTAGAAGTTGATAAACTCTGACCTTCTCCTTCTTCTTTTACAATGCCTCTTCATTTTGCTGCTCAATCTGCTCTTTCAGTTGCTGACTTTCATATGTTATATCAACTCTTTCTTTCCATTTTTCTATGCTTGTTTGGTTCTCGACTTCACTACCTCTCATCACCGTCCTCTCACTCTTCTTTTTATTTGCGTGCTTCTTACAACTCCTTAATGGGCCATGCAACTTTCGATTCTTTTTAAGATCACTGTGGGAAAGAATCTTTGTAATCACTGGGTGCCGCATTAATTGACCTACTGAAATGTCTTTAAAAGTTTTGCAAAGAAGCAATTGTATTTGCTTGAAATGCATTTTTATTTGAGCTGCAAAACTTAAACAAGAAATTTCTGTCGTGTTGATTATTCTTTTGTTTTCTGCCATATAACTCAACATCTGCTCTTCATATGATTAAGATCTTTTATGTCCTTGATTATCTACTCATTTAATACCTTGTTATTGCCCTTGGAACCCAGGTGGGAAATATTTTTACTCGTAGTTTGACTTGGTCTTTGACCTTGATGATTCCCACCTCCATAAGATAGGTCTGTTATTGTCAAGGCTATGTGTAGTGGTTGGTAGGCTTAAGTGGGTTTAAGTTGTAACTTCATTCCCATTCAAAATTGAACTTCTTTCAATATAATTCCTAAGCAAGTCCTTGATCAACAAAACTTTTCTACTCTGCACCTTCTACAATTCCCACTTCATTGACTGAATGATTTCTTCTTTCTTGATTGTTCACTCTAGTCATATTGCATCCAGTTTAGCTTTGGCTCTCATCTTGTTTAGCTCTATCACACCTCCTATTTTGTATATGCTACTAAATGGAGCACTATAGTTGCTCTTAGCCAGTTCCTCAATCAGTTGAGTTGCTTCTTTGGCACTCTTTTTTCTGAATGCACCTCCAAAGGCTACATCTACAGTCCCTTTTGAAGAATAGTTCATATCATGAGAGAAAATGTCCATCTGTGTCATATGTTCAATGCCATGCATGGGACATCTCCTCAACAACTGCTTATATCTTTCCCAAGCATTATAGAGATATTCATCTTCTCTCTACTTGAAAGCAATAATCTCTCCTCTCCTCTCAGAAGTTAGAGCATGAGGGAAAAATCTACTCAAATAAGCTTCCACCAACTCTTCTCAGTTCCTCAATGAACCATATGGCAATGATTCAAACCAACTAGTTGCAATATCCCTGAGAGAAAAGGGAAATAACTACAACTTAATGACATCAAGGTTCACTCCATTTAACTTCACTGTGCTTGTCCATCCTTAGAAATCTGCCCAAATGCTCATTAGGATCTTTACTAGGATGCCCTGTGAACTGATTTTCCTGAACCATGGTAATCAAGGTAGGTTTCAACTCAAAGTTATTTGCCTTAATTGGTGGCTGCCTTACAGCAGAATACTCTTCTCTAATCACAGGTCTCTATAAATCTTCCATGGTTCTCTGCCTCCTTTGAGATCCTGTTGTTGCTACTACAGGAACATTTTGATTACCTTCTCTTTTCTCACCCATAATTGCCTTCTCAGATTCTCTCACTTTCATCCGATTTCTCAATGTCTTTTCTATCTCAGTATCCATTGACAATAGTTCAACTTCTGATTTCCTATGCATAAGATATGCACCTTCAATAAACACACTGAAACCACAGTAAGATCACCTGATAAATTTGATCACATCTTCAGTTAGAAAAATAAAAAGATATGCAAACTGAATCAACTACTTTTAGTTAGAACTATTTTTCAATTTTACTAAGAATTTGATAAAAGAACAATTATGTTCAACTTAGAAATTCCTTTTTGGTTTAAATATTAATCTATGATTTCCATTGCTTCTATAACGCCCCAAAAATACCCTATAATTTTTATAATAATTTTATTATATATTCCGGGTATAAATATAGCCAAACTTGGGTTTTTCCAGGAACACTAATAAACAGACAAATTGTGAAAAGTGAAATGAATATGTGAGCATATGATTAAATGTTATATGCTAAAATGAGAAATTGATTGAACCCAGAAATAAACCCAAGTGAAAAAAGGTGAATTTGGAATTTTGTAAAATGAGGATAAAAAAGTTGAAGGCCTAGCTATTGTTCACCACGAGAAAATTTTGGATTTTTGTTCCAAAAGTCTCGTATTCGTACACCGATAGTTCAAGGACTAATAAATGACTAATGGGGGTTCAAATAGAATGAAAATAAATGAAACACGTATCGTACCTCGCAGCCTCAGTGAGTTCGTCTTTGGGAAAACTTAGTGTCTTAACCCAAAACCGTTAACAAAGATAATTTGTCATTCACTAAAAATGTATAATAGTTGTTTATCCACTAAGAGTGGCGTAATTGTTATTGATCATGACGGGTGAGGACCCTAACCAGACCGAGATCGAGGGAAGCAGCGAGAGCCGCCTTCCTACTTGCTCACCGCCTCTATCCTTATTTCAAGTGTTTTGGTATACCAAATAAATCTGAAATGATTATATGGAATGAGTATATCTTTGAAATGATATTACGAAAGTGTATATGGATTTGAAAATGTGATATTTGAAATGTCTAACAATTAATTACATGCGAGTGATTAATTGAGTTCAAAACAAATTGGTCAATTCTTGACATCTTGAATTGAATCGATATACCGAACGACCAACATGGAAAGATTCACGAACTGAATCTGTCATGAAGAAAACCCGAAATTGTCCAATGTCCAACTTAGCGGGATGCACCTATCGACATCCGTCATGATGGTGTATGGCATTGAAGAAATGTCCCACTTGGTGGGATGCACCAATCGGCATCCGTCATGACGGCTTATGGCATTTTTAAATGATCACATGGCGGGGTGCACCAATCGGCATCCATCATGATGGGAGACCGAAATTGTTAAATGTGTAAGCACATTATTGAATGATAAAAAGGATGGGATTCACCTAACGGAATCCGTCATGAATGTGAATTGTATAGACAAAGTGAAATAACAAATTTGATAAGTGTAAATGGGATTTGTAAACTAAATACATCTTTGGGAGTATATGTTTCCAACTTTACATTTGAGTTAAGTAAATTGAAAGCATGTGAAAATGCATATTTTGATATGATCAATGATTTGTAAAGTGAAAGCATGTGAGAATGAATGGCATGAGTATATTTTGATATAAAAGGCAAGGTTTTATGATAAATGCATGTCATGTTAAACTGAAAATTGGAATATAACTGTATAGAACCACTAAGCAAGAAAATGTGTAGCATGTAGTTTTTATCTATGTGCATGTTTTGAGTAAATAGGAAAGAAGGCAAGATCAAGAAGCGCAGAGTCATAGAGAAAGTTACGGCGTATAAGTATATACCCTACCATATGCATACCAATTCTTTTTTAGCGTGTGACATTTTGTGAACAAAAGAGTTAAACTCTGAACTATTGTTTTGTATATCATTTGGTAAAGGCATGATACGTCATTTTGTAAATGAATTGTATAAGAGTAAATGTTTATGGGCCTGCCATTTGAAAATGCTTCCGTGTAATTGGAAACTCTAAAATGAAATGACATAAAATAAATGTTTTGATAAGATAAAGAGCAATGATGAATCGGCTCCGCCGATCCACCCTTCCGGGGTCGGGTCGGGATTCAAGCCACACTTTTACAAAAAAAAAAAAAAACACATGAAAAGTAAACAAAAAGAATTGGAACGAAAGATCCTGAATATGGTTCAAATCCGCCAATCGGGCCTGACCGAGCAAAAGTACATCTAAGTGGTATCAGAGCCTAGGTTTAGGCGTTTCCTGGAAAAGGCCCTAAACGATTTTGAAATGGTATTTGACATACATTGTATTTGCATTTAAAGGATGATATGACTCTGACGCGGACCTTGTCAGTCTTATTAGGTAAACATGGATGGATTCCGGGTACCCACATGGTCGGTGACCGGGAAGCGATCACGATAGTCTGCTAGTGTAGTAGGTGGACAAGCATCTCATGCTCCACCAGTAAATGAACGGAACAAGTGGCAGAGTACTGGCGGTATCCTCCCGACGATTAGCTCGAAGCTTTGCAAGAGTCGAGCAACCGAGCGCAATTGCTCGCGGTCGACCGATGGGAGGAATGGCAAGAGTCTTAGAACAATGAGCTTTCTTGGAAGAAAGAAGATGAGCCTTCAATGGCGGAGAATTTGCTCAAGAGTGCAGTGTGTGCAATCCATTGCACATTGGAAGAGAAGTTGGAATGTGCGACCTCACTACTACAGGATGAGGCTTATCAGTGATGGGTTTCCATGACTAGGACCGCACCACCAGAGAGAGTTACATGGAGGTTCTTCTTAGATGAGTTCAAGAAGCATTATGTGGGTTACATCTATTTAAACAATGTGAGATGAGAGTTTCATAATCTGAAACAAAGGCAATTAAGTGTAACCGAATATTTGAGAGAATTCACACGGTTGAGCAAGTATGCTCCCGAGATGATAGTAACCGAAGACAAGAAGTGCCGTAAGTTTGAAGACGGCCTTAATGACCATATTCGAGCCCATGTCATAGGATTTTTCCATGATGATTTCTCGAAAATCATGACATGTGCTCTAAATGTGGAATGAGTAAAGAAAGAGGAAAATGAAAATATAAACGAGGAAAGAAAAATTCGGTCGAGGCAAATTTCTTTCATCAGAGTAAGAAATTCAGGGGACCACAGGGTTCCAGTCAGCCTACATCTCAGGCCATCGGTAGAGAGACTATTCTACCGGCGCCATCAGCTGTAAGTGCACAAGGAGGTGCTTCTAGAGGACAATACATTCCTCATTGTTCTCAGTGTGGGAGAAGACACAAGGGAGAGTGTTGGAGATTGACAGGTGCTTGCTTGGGTTGTGGATCAATGGAGCACAAGATCTGAGGTAATACGAGGGCAGGTCCGTACCACGGCCTGCCAGGACGAGGGGCAGATTTATCGATCTGGAAGGTAGCAAAGTGTTGCATGTAGGGTGTTAAAGGGCGAGGGACAGGACTTTAGGTGGCGAGAGATGGTGGGTACTCCCGGCTAGAGCATATGCAATGAAAGATAGAGATACCCAATGCGGATGCTTGATAGTCGGTGAATTTTACTATCACGTACTATTATGCATGCATTGATAGATCTAGGATTGACTTCGTTCATGCATATGTCTTGACATACCAGTAGGTAATTTCTGAAGTGGCCAGGTATGACATCTTGGTGACAAACCCGCTCGGACATAGTGTTATTGTGAATAAAGTATATAGAGATTGTCCTATCAGAATAAGAGACTATGAATTTATGGGAGACTTGATAGAGTTATCCTTCAGAGAATTTGATGTGATATTAGGGATGGACTGGTTATCCTGTCACCAAGTGATAGTCGATTGTAGAATGAAAAGAGTAACCTTAAGAACACCGAATGAGGATGAAGTAACTTTCATCGGGAGAAGTCAAATCACCTCTCTAATGTGATATCAGTAGCCATTGCTAGAACAATGGTGCGGAAAGGATGTGAAGCCTACTTGGCTTATGTGATTGATACAGTAAAGGCAAGGCCTAGTGTATCCGATATCCCTACCGTTAGTGACTTTTTGGACGTGTTTCCAGAAGAGTTGCTAAGATTGCCTCAACAAAGGGAGATTGAGTTTGCTATCAACGTTGTACCAGGTGCCACGCCGACATCCATTACACTGTACCAAATGGCTCCGTTGGAGTTAAAGGAATTAGAGAGTGCGATTCTGAAGCGCTAGAAAAGAGAGGTTTAAAACCGACCAAATTATCACCATAGGAGCCCCCGTGCTCTTTGTTAAAAAGAAAGATGGTACGCTTAGGTTTTGTATCGATTATAGGCAACTGAACAAGTTGACTATAAAGAATAAGTATCCGTTACCCATAATTGATGATTTGTTGGCTGATTGAAGGTCACGAAGTATCCTTTGAAGGCGACTTGCGATCTGGGTATCATCAGTTGAGGATTAAAGATGCAAATGTGCATAAGATGGCGTTTAGAACGCGATATGGACATTATGAGTTCCTTGTAATGCCGTTTGGTTTGAAAAATGCTCCAGCGACTTTCATGGACCTAATGAATCATATTTTCCAACTGCATGTGGATCAGTTTGTCGTAGTGTTCATAGACGACATTCTTGTGTATTCAAAAAATCGGGAAAATCATGGCACACACCTTGGGTAGTGTTAGAGACCTTGAGAAAATAGTTGTTGTATGCGAAATTGAGCAAGTGTGAGTTTTGGTTTAATGAAGTGTCCTTTCTTAGGCACATTTTATCGAAAGAAGGAATCCGAGTGGATCCAAAGAAAATAGAAGTGGTTGTTAAAGGCACAGAAATGTTAGAAAGTGTAGTTTCCTAGGACTGCAGCGAGGTTACTATAGGTCGTTAAGGGGTTTTCTATGACTATAGCCTTGATAATGAGGTGCTCGAAAAATGTAAAAAGTGAATGGAGTGAAAATGCTCGAAAGTTTTGATAAGTTGAAAGCATTCTTAATTGAGGCATCGGTTCTTACTCAACCGACCTATGGTAAAGAATATGTAATATTTAGCGATGCGTCGTTAAATGGACTTGGATGTGTCCTAATGCAAGAGGGTAAAGTGGTAGTCTATGCTTCAAGACAATTGAAGCCGCATTAAAAGAACTACCCCACGCATGATTTGGAATTAGTCGCAGATGTATTTGCGCTGAAAATTTGGAGACGTTATTTGTATGGAGAAAAGTGTTTCATCTACACTAATCATAAGAGTCTTAAGTATTTTACCTCACAACGAGAGCTTAACTTGAGACAACGGAGATGGATGGAATTGATAAAAGATTATGACTGTGTGATTGATTAGCACCCAGGAAAAGCCAATGTAGTGGCTAATGCTCTAAGTAGAAAGACAGTGCAAACGCTTCGAGCATTGAATGCCCATTTGTCATTATCAGACGATGGTACCGTAGTGGCAGAATTGATAGCAAGACCGGAAATGTTGATCTGAGTGCTAGAAGCACAAAGAGATGAAAAGATTTCTTCCATAGTAATAGTGGAAATGATAAAAGAGACCGAGTTTCACAGTGAGCGAAATGGAGTTTTGTATTATAAGGATCGGGTTACATGTACTTGTCGTAATGGTTGAGAAAGCCATACTTGAAGAGGCACACAATGGATCTTTTGCTATCCATCCCAGTAGCACAAAGATGTATCAAGATTTGAAAATGTCATTCTGGTGGTCTGAAATGAAGAGAGATGTATCAGAGTTTGTAACCAAATGTTTAGTGTGTTGATTCATGTGCCAGTAGGTTGGTCCGGAATCAACAAAATTTATAAACCTAATTCCTCCTACTTCAGTAGCAATGCTACTGCGGTATAGTGGCTCTAGGGTCAAACACAAGGATGAGTTTTCTTCGCATAAATGACTTGTAGTGAAGGCCGAAATGGTGAATTTTGTTTAGATTTTAAGGTGGTGATAAAAACAATAAGGGGTATTGTTTGGATAACTGAAAGTTAAATAAAATAAAATGTAAAAGAAGTCTCCTTGAAGTGTCAGGCTACTATATTTGGGTTCTAAAGGTCACTGAGGGGTTTTCGGGTCCATTTTCCTCGCATTGGGGAGGATGACCTATAGCCATTTCCCGAATCGAATCTTCATGTGGCTATAAAAACTGAACCCTAAATAAATATCTTTGAAAATTTGGTATTTGCTTCCTATTGATGGTCTCGGACAGTGAATAACATCACCTTGACTCACTTTCCAACAGCTAATAAATGATAACTAATGAATATCACTGTATCTAACAATAAGCATACAATGAACCCTAAAAACACGAAATGCCGGCCATTTAAGGTGAACCAAAGGGATCAAACCTAAAATTTGGAGAAAATAAAAACATCCTTGAATCACCTTTCAATAACCCATTGATGATAACTAACGAATGTCAATGGATCTAGCAATAAGCATCCAATGGACCCAAAAGCTTATCAAATACCAATCATTCAAAGCAACCTGAAAGGATTAAAGCCAACGTTTGAATGAAACCATAAATGGTAGAAAATACATTTGTTAAAACATGGAAAACCCTCAGTTTGCCTTATATCCCCTGCCCAGTAGCCTTCTTCTTCAAGGAGAAAGGGTTTCTAGCCACTCATCCTCTAAGTTGTCATCCTCGGAGGGTGTTTGGCTAGTGAGAAAGGGAGAGAAAGTGAGGGAAAAAGAGAAAAAGAGGTGATTCGTGCCATAGTAGGGTGATACGGAATCAACAATATTTGTATCCTAAATTTCCTCCCTCTTCTTAGTAGTCGTACTACTGCGATATAGGTAATCTAGAGATTACAGACACAGGATGGGTTTTCATCTTACAAATGATTTGTATCATGGTTCAAAATGTGATTCGTGCCACAGTAGGGTGATCGGAATCAACAAAATTTATATCCTAAGTTCCTCCTACTGCCGTAGTCAAGCTACTGCAGTATAGTGGTCTAGGGTCGAACACAGGGATGGGTTTTCTTCATACAAATGATTTGAGTGAAATCAAAACTGGTGAATTAAATTTGGATTTTGGGGTTTGGTTAAAAACAGGGGGTGTGGGTGTTCACTGACTTAAGCTAAAACAAGAAAAAAACTGTAAAATAGAACCCCTTGAAGTGTTAGGCCACTGGTTTAGGGTTTTAAGGTAACCACATGTCCCTGGGTATTTTTTCCTCGAGTTGGGGAGGATGACATATAGTCATTTCCCGAACCGGATCTTCATTTAGCTTTAAAAACTAAACCCTATGATTTTCCCTTTTTAAACATAGCATTTAAATGGGCATAAATGTCCCTACAGTGAAAACACATCTCAAAAACCCTACTCCACGATAACTAGCGAGGAGATGACTAAGCGAGACTCAATGGATCTAGTGAAGTATCAAAACAAGACCAAAAGCTTGCCAAATACACATTAAAAGAGAGCATCTTTGAAGAGATTTTAACCTAAGTGAGAAGCGGGAACACAAACAACCATAAATACGTCTAAATTTAAAAAGCGGGGCAGTGAGTTACCTTCACACCTAGCAATGACCGTCCTCTTCAAAGGAGGAAGAGGTGCAGCCAAGACATCCTACGAGTTGTCATCCTCGGAGGAGTGTTTGGCGACCGAAAAATGGAAAAAGAAAGAAGAAAAGGAAAGGCTGCAGAGGCGCACTCCCGCTTCTTTGCATATCAAGAAGAATTAAATCTATCTGCTTTTTGGTGTACAAGCGAGACTTATATAGATGCTCGAGTGTAAGGAAGTTACAAAAAAAAAAACCAAAATCGGAAGGTATTACAGGTAATGGAAAAAACCAAAAGTTGTAGCAAAAAGCGGGCGTGAAAAGCGGAAAAATGAGGAGGCAGGTGCTGTGGGATTGCATTGTTTGTGACTGAAAACACTCTACGGGGTCAATTTTCTTCACAATTTGCTCTTCTTTCCTTCTGATCTTTGATTTGCAATGGTGAGTTTGACTTGAATTCTTCGTGCTTGGATCGACTCAACAATTTCGGCATAATTAGCTCGCAAAAACTGCAAAATTTGCCACAAAATGCGATCATTAAAATAGTAGGACCTTAGCTGAGGTAGAGCTGAGAGGAGGAGGAGAGGAGGAGGAGGAGGAGGAGAGAGGAGGAGGAGGAGGAGGAGGAGGCGGAGGGAGGAGAGGAGGAGGAGGCAGGAGGAGGAGGAGGAGGGGAGGAGGAGAGAGAGTTTAATTAGCATGAGTTAGTACACAGCCCACTCAAGACCTATAATAAATGGGGTTGAAATAGCTTTGGGCTACTAATCCACCCCAACCTACACATTTGCTAGTCCCATGCTTAATGAAAGAAAGAAAGAAAGAAATAGCATACAGATAACAAAATAATGTTCACAAAAATTATATTTCAAAAGGTTGTGAATGAGTAATGCCTAACCCTAAAGGGAAAATCATCAAAGCGTGTCCAATATAACTATCATGGGAAAAATGTCATACAAATTGAGTGTCAGAGCTTCCTTCTCGTGACTCAACTGAAACTTCACAAAATCTAAGTGTTTTATTTGATTAGCTCGCAATAATAAGTTGTCAAAGCACACTCTCCCCTGACCTAGCTACAACCACAACCTAGCATGCTAACCAACCTAAATAGATCAGGACCCACCTTTTATTCCACAATTCTTTTTGCGTTGTAGGGTGCAATGCTGAGGAATCGACCTCACCAAAGTCCATGTAACGGGGATCTACCGATGACTCCCAACCAATTAAGCCTTAGGGCACTGAGTCATAAGGATCTTTCGACCACTAACTCCTACGAGGTTTCACCCGGATTCGAATGATTTCGAGACTCCATGACTACAACCTGCTACAAACTCCACCCATCTCACTCCATGTAATCGAACACTAAGTCTCTGACTTCAACCAAATAAGGCTTAGTGGCACGGTTTTAAAGGTTACCATATACCCCTCGGACCGTGCTCGGGTTTCAAGGCAAAGTGTTGCAATTTTTATTCTTTTTCTTTTCTTTTCTTTTTCTCGTTTTTCTTCTTTTTCTTTTTCCACAGGGGTCCATAACCTATTAAAGGTGGTCAAAGAAACTAGGGTAGGTTATGCAAAGTAAAGGAGGGTAATAGCCACCTCTATCATTGAAATCTAATGTGCTCTGCAAAGTTAGCTAAAGGTGGAAGAAAAAGGTCGAAATCAAAAAGAATTCAACTAATCATTCACTCAATTAAGCATGGAACCAATCTAACATCAATAGAATTGGACAAAGCTTCAATTTTTCAAACCACAGGTTAGGCAAAACCACAAAAATTTTTGTTGCAAAAATCGAATTTTGAAAAAGTAAGTCAGCATAACAACTTTATAAAAGGGACCCAAAGAAGCCACTAAACATCACAAAATGGGCTTGCACAAAATAATAACAAACATAACATAAAATCCACTTCCTCGTTAACTCTCCCCAACCCAAACATCCTGTCCCAAATGGGGCTCTGAATGGAAAAACAGAGAAGGAAGTGTTACCTCCCATGATAAGATGATCATTTCGATAGGTGACTTCGCAAGCTTTCCATCGACACGTTATTCACTCCGTTTGGGCTTCAAATAAACAAGTTAGGAGAAGAAAAGAGAGGAAAAAAGTGACCAGTTGGACCATTTTTAAAATTACACTTTCATAAAAGTGTCAAAAATGTTCTTTCTGGTCATATTTGGATTCTAGACTCTAAGCTTTCCAATCTGCATCTTCAAGAACGCCCAAAACTGAGTTCGGATGAAAAGTTATGAGCTAAACAAAAATCGAGGTCAAATGCGGCATAATAAAAATTCGCTTAACTAGCGAAATTTTCGCTAAGCTTACAAAGTACCTTCGCGACTAGGCTTAAATTTTCGCTAAGCTAGCGAAATTTCGCTAACTAGCGAAAATTTGGCATTTCGCTAAGTTTGCGAAAATTTCGCTATGTCTAATAGCGAAAATTTTTGATTTTTGATTTTTTTTTTTTTTTTTTTTTGAAAAATCAAATAAAATAAAAACTAATAAAATAAAAAATAAATAAATATATATATATATATATATATATATATATATATATATATATATATATATATAAATCGATTTTTTTAAAATTTTTTTTTATTCTAAAAAAAAAAAAATTTTTTTTAAGAGAAATTTATATATATATATATATATATATATATATATATATATACATAAATAAAAAACAATAATAATAAATTTTTTTTTTTGAAATAAAATAATATATAATTTTTTTTTTTTTGAAATAAAAATAATATATACAGAAAAACAAACGTTTTTTTTTTTTTTTAATAAAATATAAAATAAAGAAAAAAAACAAATTGGAAATACTGTGCACTGTTTTGTCTTGTAGTGGAAGACTGTTGATTTCGCTAGGAATTTCGCTATGCTGATCCATTTCGCTAGGCACTGTTCCTAGCGAAATTTTTCATTTTCGCTTCTCACAGGATTTTCGCTAAGCTAGCGAAATTTCGCTAGCTTAGCGAAAATTCTATCTATAGCGAAAATTTCACATTTCGCTAGAATTGCGAAATTTTCGCTATAGTTGCGAAAAATTCCTGTCTTCATTTCTGCTTTCCAATTTCTTCAATAAGCTCCAAAATTTCACTACAAACGCAGTACCACGCAAGAAAATTAAGAAAAATTGCAGAAGAGTAAAAATTAATCTAAAAACATAAATTAACTAAAAATTAGATAAAACCTAAGAAGAAAAATTAACGAAATCAAAATAAAATACTATAAAACAAGATAAGACAAGAAAAATTAAAACAAAAAGTGGGGGAGGAGCTTAGAAATGCCGAGGTTCAGGTGCTCCAAACCCGAACCGGCACCCGAACCAACCACTGTGCCATGCGATGTGAGCAGCTGCCATTTTCTTTGATGTAGTGGCAAAAATCTGAGCAATGGCCACTAGCTCTTGAAGCTCTCGTATGACATGCGCGTCAATTTAGCTTGGGGAGCCGCAGGTTTTGGAAAGTTTGCTTGTGTGTTGGTCAAAAGGTGAAGGTAGAATATATACTGGGTCACCAAGGGCTACCGGCAAAGTGGGTATTCGGGTGTCTTGGCAAAGGGCGAAGGGTGTCCAAATCTATGGGATTTGGTTGAATGACATTCTCTTTGGGCACTTCCACCGGCTGTTTTATCGCCTCCTCACCAACAAGGAAATGATTTCTTCGGGTTCTCCCTCGAAAAACATCACACATATCCGAGGATTCACCAATCCTTCTCGATAATCCAATAAAATCCTCTATAAGCTCCTGGTGTGGCTATTGTTCACACTGCTCCTCTGCCATTATGTCACTTTGACAATCCTCCTAGTGGATATCATAACATCACCAGTCTTCAATGGAATTCGCAGTTATCCCATTTATGCTCAAAATCAATGTTCAGCCCATCTAATCTTTGGTCCAGGGAATTCTCCTCGCATGGATTTTTTCACCAATTGGGCATTGAATTCCTTTTGTTCACCACAAAGACCCACCGCCTTGGTAAGGTCTAGAATCGTCATTTCACCAGGGAGATTGGGCCGATGGTCGAGGTCGAGACAAAGAAGCATACCTGACGTGGAGGAGGTGGATAATGAGGGAACACTATAGACAGTGCACTCATCCATCGGGTCTCTATACCTCATGTAATCTATTTGGATTTGGATTTCTCCCCAAGGGTTGCCGATTTTGCCATGCAAGGTTCCTATAGTCCTCATTGTCATGTAAGCTCTGGTGGTTACCTCATGATCAGATTGCTTCTTCATATGGGGGTTCCATTTTTCTCTCAATTCACTACACTGAAATGCAATTCAGAAGAGAAATAGGCCACACAAAACAACACAAACGACCCCGCATCGTTTTTTTATAGTGAACCTAAAGAAGAAAAAATGATCAGAATATAAAAGAAATTCACCATCACTTGTGATGAGGACTGCCATGTTCCATGTACCACTCTGCACTAGCACCATCCCCAAGATCCGCGCCATTTGATCTTCAGGCCACGCAGGTGGATCCCAATCAACAAAATTTATATCCTGTTCTCCTACCGCCGTAGTCAAGCTACCGCAGATAAAGGGTTCAGTGGTCGAACACAGTGGACGGGTTTTCTTCATACAAATGATTTGAGTGGAAATCAAACCGTGAAATTAAATTTGGATTTCGTGGGTTCGCTAAAACAGGTGCGGGTGTTCACCGACTTGCCAAAACAAGAAAAAAACTCGTAAAATGTAACCCCTCAGTTGTTGTGCCACCGGTTTGGGGTGGTTTTAAGGTAACCACATGTCCCCTGGCATTTTTCCGAAATGAGGAGGATGACATATAGTCATTTCCCGAACCTGATCTTCATTTAGCTTTAAAAACTAAACCCTATGATTTTCCTTTTGAAACATAGCATTTAATGGGCATAAATGTTCCTAATAAAGGAAAAACACATCTCAAAACCCTACTCCACAATAACTAGTGTGAGACAATCTGACCGAGCCTCAATGGATCTAGTGAAAGTATCCATCAACCCAAAAAGCCTCACAAATACACATTAAAGAGAGCATGCTTAAGAGATTTTAAACCTAAGTGAGAAGGTGAACACAAACAACCATAAATACGTGCGTTAAAAAACAAAGGAACCGTGAGTTACCTACACCCTAGCCAACGTACCGGGTCCCTTCATGAGGAAGAGGTCTAGTCAACATCCTCCGTAGCTATCCTCGGGAGGAGGTTTCGCACCGAGAAAATGGAAAAGAAAAGGAAAGAAAAAGCCGGAAAGCTAAGCCGCGGAACCGCTCCGCTCATCGCATATCCGAAAAATTCAAGTCTATCTTTGATTTGTACAACCGAGACTTATATAGATGCTCAAAGGTAAGGAAGTTACAAAAAACCAAAATCGAAGGTTATTACAGGGGTAAATGGAAACCAAAAGTTGTAGCAAAAACTGGGCGTGAAAGCAGGAAAAAATCAGCAGGAGGAACAGTTGCTCGCAGATTTACCGCGGTCGGGCAAAAGCACTACAGAAAAATCCAATTCTTCACAATTTGCCTCTTCTTTCCTTCGATCTTTGATTCGTGAATGGTGAGTTTGACTTGAATTCTTCGTGGCTTCGATCGACTCAAATTTTCGCAGATAATTAAATTTCGCAAAACTCCGCAAAATTTGCCACAAAATGCGATCATTAAAATAGTAGGGACCTTAATGTGCAAATCGGGTTAATTAGCATGATTAGTACACAAAAAGCACTCAAAACTTATAATAAATAGGGTTCAAAATAGCACTTTTTGGGCACTAATCAAAATGGTGAGGCTTTCATTTGGATTTTCGGATTTGCATTAAAAAATGTGGGTGTTGTCACTACTCAAAGTTAATCGACAGCCAGCTTTAAAACAAGATGTGAAAGGGAGACCTTGAAGACTTGGGTCACTAGATTGGTATACTGAGGTTATAAAGGTGTCCTCGGGTTATTTCCTCGCATTAGGGCAAATAACATATAGTCATTGCCAAAATCGGATCTTTGTTTAGCTTTAAAAACCAACCCTTAAAAACATTCCTATTTGAACTTCAAAGCATTTATCGAGCATTCAATGCTTCAATGAAAAATAAAGATTAACCTAATTTCAAGTGGCTCAGAATGACATCTAATGAATGTCAAGGTATCTACCATTAAGAATACACCGAACCCTAAATCATGCCAAGTATCACCAAAGAAAATACATTAAATAGCATTAAACCCTAGTTTGGAAAGCTGAAACACAAAAATGAAGTACCGCTTCCATTTAAAACAAAGAGGGAACACCCGTAAAACCACCATTAACTAACCTAGCAACCTCCTTCAAGGTTTCAGGTTTAGCCAAACATCCTTTGAGTTGTCATCCCCAAAGGGTGTGTTTGGCAGCCAAGAAAATGAGAGAAAGAGGAGAGAGAAGAGAGAAAACTGGAACAAAGGTGAAAAGCTGCGTGGATTGAAAGTTGATTGAAAGTTAGGGTTACAATTTGTCCATAAAGTGGCTTATATAGCCTTACAAAAGATGTGAAATACCAAAATAACCAAAATAATATGATTACATTGAGGGCAAAAGAGGAATTGCACAAAACTGTGGTCGCCGATCACAAAGTAGGACCCATTTTCGCTTATGCATGCTGAATTTCGCTATCATATGCACTCGCTATGATAGAGAAAATTCGCTATCATAGCTTAATCAGCAGGCATAGTAAAATTTGAATTTTCATGGCGCACGCAATTCTCACTAGATAGCACTTTCGCCATCACAGCTTTAAAATCGTCATAGCGAAATTTTCGCTTAGATTGCGAAATTTTCGCTACTATCGCAGTGGCCTTTATTCATAAATTTTCACATATGCCATAGTTTAAAATTCCAAATTCTCCTATTTTTGCTCTCTTCAGATCCTCCAAACAGATTTCATCACTTCCAAATTCGATATTTCTTCCCTCCCAAAGTTTGATGAAATCATCGAGAGGTCAAGGCGACCCGCATACAACAAAGAAATTACGCGTCAAGCTTGAAATGTCGTGGAGGTTCACGAAGCCCGCAAACTACCAAAACAACCTCGAAACAAAATTAGTAGTACTAATGGACCTGCACATGTCAATCGGTTTAATTAATATGATTTGTACGCAAAAAGCACTCAAAACCTATCTTAAATAGGACTCAAAATAGCACTTTTTGGGTACTAATCAAGAGGGAACTGTCGAAAGGTTGGCGCCCAAAAATTTTATTAAAGATCAAGAGCTGTCTCCACAGTGTCTTGTTTGGGGGCTTTTAGAGCCAAACCCCAATACAAATTACCAAAACTACAAATCCAAACACTATTACAAGGAGAAAGTAGGAAGAAAACCAAAAAGAGAAATGTGCGAAAAGCCAAACGGGCAAGAAGAATAGTCAACAGGGGTGAAACTCACGTCAGAGGGGATGAAAATTAGCGTGTCATGGGGTGTTCTTCGCAGAACCTCGCTGAAATTTCGCAGTCGCTAAAATCAGAACTCCGCAAATTTCGCAGCCTTGCTCCATTTCTTTCCCGGCTTTGCTTTCGCTTCTCTCTTTTCTTCTCAGCTTTTGATTCAGCCTACGAGTTGAACTCGATTCTCCATGGTTGAGTCAATCCCTCTACTCGTGATAAAAGCCTATAAAAAGAACAAAACTTGCCACAAAATTTGATTAGTAGCTTTGTTAGGTCCTTAACATGCCAATTGGGTTAATTAGGTTGATTAGTACACAAAAAGTACTAAAAACTTATATTAATAAGGGTGTAAAATAGCACTTTTTGGGTAGTAATCATGTGTCAAGAGTAAAGATAGAGCATCAAGTTCCTTCGGGATTATTACAACCTATCATAATACCAGAGTGGAAATGGGACTAAATTACCATGGATTTTGTAGTTGGGTTACCATTGACAGGGAGGAAGCATGACTCAGATTGGATCATAGTAGATCGATTGACCAATTCAGCTCACTTTCTACCAGTGAGAATTGACTATTCGCTTGATAAGCTAGCAAAGATGTACATTAAGGAAATAGTTCGATTGCATGGGATTCCAATATCCATTATTTCAGACTGAGATCTGAGGTTAACTTAGAGATTTTGGGAAAAATTTCAAGAGGCCTTGGGCACTCAACTCAATTTCAAGATACCGCTCCACCTACGTACTCCGATGGACAATCAAAGAGGATCCAGATTCGGAAGATATGTTATGAGTCGTGGTGATCGACTATGAGGGTGGTCGGGATGTATATTCCTTTTAGTTGAATTTCAGACAACAACGCTTTCCAATCAAGTATTGAATGGCACCTTACGAGGCTTTATATATGGACGAAAAATGTAGGACACCGTCAGGTTGGATTCTAATCGAAATAAAAGAAAGTGATTGGCCCCGACTTGATACAAGAGACTGAAAAAAAAGTGAAAATGATTAAAGAGAGATTGAAAGTGGCCAGCGATAGACAAAAATCATATGCCGACATGGAAAGAAAAGATATTCAATATGAGATCGGCGAGAAAGCAGCTTTGAAAGTACGCTCGAAGAAGTGTGTGATGAGATTCTTGGGAAAAAGGGCAGCCGAGCCCTAGATTCACTGGGTCCATATGAGGTGATTGAAAAAGCGAACGTCCAATAGCATACCATTTGCCTTACCCGAACTTGAAAAGATCCACAATGCTTCCATGTTTCATGTCGAGGAGGCACTCACCAAACCTCGTTACATAAAATTTCTTCCGCAGACAATTGAGTCGAGACCGGATTTAATATGAAAAGAGCCAATGGATCTTGGCTCGAAGTGAGAACGACATGCAACAAGATCCTCGCAACTATTTAATGAAGGTAATTTCGACGAAAAATTTTTCTTGGCTGGGAGAATAGATCGCCCAAAATACCTTAGAATTTTTATAATAATTTTATTATATATTCCAGGTATAAATTGAGCCAAACTTGGGTTTTTCCGGGAAAATTGATAAACAGATAAATTGTGAAAAGTGAAATGAATGTGTTAGCATATGATTAAATGTTATATGCTAAAATGAGAAATTGATCAACTTAAATAAACCCAAGTGAAAAAGTAGGTACCTGGGAATTTTGTAAAATGAGGACCTAAGGGTCAATTGAGAAATGTTTATGTGTTTAAGTGCAAATAGAAGTGATATATGTGCTATAAGGTATATTGAGGCAACTTAAATCCAAAAATGGGTTTTTGATGTGTCAAACATGGCCTTGAGAATGCTCATGGTTGGTTTATGATATTAGACCACATTTTGTCTTAAAATGCTCATTTGAGCAAAAACGTTTTGGAGACAAGAGAGAGAGAAAAGCTAGGGCAAGGTGAGAAGATCAAGATTGTTAGTGATTTCTTCCAATTTCTTGCTTCTAAGTGATCAAGCATCTTAGGTGAAGAAGATTCAAAGGGTTTTAAGGTAAGAACCTAAACCCTAGAAAGTTATATTTGATGTTTGGGTTAGAAAACCCTAATCCATCCATGGGTTTTGCTCATGGTTGGTTTATGATGACTTTAGGATGTTATTGGGAGTGATTCCCATGTTCTGTTTTGGGATTTTGAAGATTTTTGGAGGAAAAAATCGCAAAAGAGCAAACAAGAAATTCTGGGCATTCGGCCCTACGCCGCACCGTAGTGGAACTCCACCACCAAGATAGCCCCACGCCAGTCAAGGATGCCTCATCGCGGGCGAAATAAGGTTCCAAATGCACCCCTCGTATGGATATTTGAAATGTCTGACAATTAATTGTGTGTGAGTGATTAATTGAGTTGCAAACGAATTGGTCAATTCTTGACATCTTGAATTGAATCAATATACTGAACGACCAACATGACAGGATTCACCAACTGAATCTATCATGAAGGCAACCCGAAATTGTCCAATGTCCCAATTGGTGGGATGCACCAATCGGCATCTGTCATGATGGTGTATGGCATTGAAGAAATGTCCTGGTTTCATGATGCACCAATTCCAAGATCCGTCATGATGGCGTATGGAATTTTTTAAATGATCACATGGCTGGGTGCACCCAATCTAAGATCCGTCATGATGGGGAGACGTAAATTGTTAAATGTAAGCACATTGTCAATGATAAAAAGGACGGGATTCACTGAACGGAATCCGTCATGAATGTGAATTGTATGCATACGTGAAATAACAAATTTGATGTTGTAAATGGATTTATAAACTAAATACACTTTGGGAGTATATGTTTGAATCTCATGATTTGAGCAGCAACAAAGCATGTGAAATGCATGATTTTGATATGATCAATGATTTGTGCGAAAGCATGTAGAATGAATAAGAATGAAAGATAGTTTCGCATATAAAAGGCATGGTTTATGATAAATGCATGTCATGTTAAACTGAAAATTAGAATAGAACTGTATAGAACCACTAAGCATGAAAATGTGTAGCGTGTAGTTTTTATCTATGCGTAGGTTTCGAGTAAACAAGAAAGAAGGCAAGATCAAGAAGTTACGTAGTCATAGAGAAAGCTGCAAATGAGGCAGGTACTCGCTACATGCATACCATTTTTTAACGTGTGACATTTTTGCATCAAAAAGAGCAAAACCTAAACTACCGTTCAGATATCATTTGGTAAAGGCATGATACGCCATTTGTAAACGAATTGTATAAGAGTAAATGCTTTTATGGGCCTACCATTTGAAAATTCTTCCGTAATCAAAATCCTAAAATGAAATACGAAATAAATGTTTTGATAAGATAAAGGAAAATGGCTCCGAGTAACCGAGTCTCTGCTCTGATCCCGCCCCTTCGAGTCGAGCCAGGGATTTAGGTCGCAACACTTTTACAAAAAAAAAAAAAAAACAGATGAAAATTAAACGAGCATCCCATAACTAGTTTAGATTCGCCAATCAGGTCGGACCACAAAGGGGTGCTACAGCTTCGATCCTCGGCAGCAACGCCAAAAACTTGTTGGTTTGCCAAATTGTTGATTTCTTTTCTTACTCATTACTATTTAGATTCCAACTTGGTTTTTCTTAATGCAAGTTCACAGGTCAACAAGTAATAAAGTGATTTTAAAGTCCAGATATCGTTCCCATAGGGATCAAGAAGAAAAATCAAGGACTAAGTACTCAAACTACTCAAGATCTTCACTATTTGAATTTCAATGTTTCAAGAGTGTGAACTAACTAACTAGTTGGACTTAAAAATATTTTTGGTTCTTTTCTTTAATTGAAAGAAAGATCAATTCTAAGTCAATTAGAAGTTTCTCTAAGATTGAATGAACACTGGGAATGGAATCAATGATCTGATCACTAGTTTGCAACTTGTTCAAAAACAATTGGTGCATAGCTAAAATTTGGACTTGTCTAAGGATATGTTAGTATAGTCTTGAAATGCATTCAACCACTATACATTACACCGTTTAGAGCACCATGGTCCCAAACCAGGACAGCATCTATCTAACTACCTACTTTTAGGAACTAATTTCCTTTAAGACTTGGATGACTTTCCTAAACTAGTACTCATTAATCAATTCTTAGGACTGAAGCTAACTTGCCCCCATGGACAGGGTAATAAAAGCCTTCTACAACATGATTAGTCCACCACTCTGCATATTAACCAAGTTATCCATCTCCATTGACATAAACAAGATATTTTAATTAAAATGAGACAACCCTCAACATATTAATCACATTTTACAAGGGATCACTATTCTTGGCCTCAAGAACACACCTCAGTTATCACTTGAGGGGATCATGGATATCGGGTATTAGAATAGAATCCTTTAGTTTGGATCAATGAATTACTATATCAAGCAAAGACAATAAGAAATTGAACTAATTATGTAAATCCATTGTTTAAACTCTAATTTACAATTTATTCAAGAATAAAAAGAATAATTATGGGTTGAATCCTGCATTTTTCCAAGGGCATGTTAATATAGTCTTGAAATGCATTCAACCACTATACATTTCACCATTTAAAACACCATGTTCCTAAACCAAGATAGCATGTGTTTAAATGATTACTTTTAGGAACTGATTCCCTTTAACACTTGGATGTCTTTCCTAAACCAGTACTCATCAACTAATTCTTAGGACTGAAGCTAACTTGCCCCCATGGATAGGGTAACACAAGCTTTCTTCAATATAATTGGTACCTCTATCTACAATTCGATCAAAATAATACCTTCCAAGAATGGAACAAGATGATTCTACCAAATTGAGATGATGCATTCAAATATTAAAATGAAAATTTACCATATTGTCCTTCTATCTCAGGAACACACTTCTACTGTCACCCAAAAGGAAACCTTGAAAACTAAGGTTAGGACAAGACCTGTGATTTATCACAGTGATAGTTGGAGTATATTAGTTCTAAGAGTATCAATTTAACATACCCTTCATATACTACTCCTTGATCTTAGGAAAATCCATTATGTTGTCACTAGAAGGTATCCTTGAAAATAGAGCTTGGAACAACTCTTTTGGATATACTAAACTGATACTTAGAATAGTGCATTTCTAGTACAATGCCAATTAGATAAATTCAGTCTTCAAACCCACAACTTAAATTAAAACAATGCAAACATAGTAATCAATTCATTAATCCCTTCCTAGAGGGAGCTTAGCCTTCCATGACTGGATTGCACACAACAATAACGAGTTGTTTAAACAAATACATTGAAAGGTACAATCAAAAAAATGAAGAAATTACATGCAATAATGTTTTTAGCTTTCCTTCAAGTTTAGACGACAATGGAGCTGGTTGGTTATTCAAAGATCACAACTCAGAATCTCTACTTAGATCAACTGCTCTAATGAAAAATGAAAATTAAAGAAAAGAAAAATATGTACAAAAGCTCTAATGCCTTTCCCTTCTCTTTTCTTCCCTCTGTTTTCTTCAGTATCGTCCTCTCTATCCATTTGTAATTTTGTGCCCTATCTCTTTCTACTTATAGTCAAATAGAATGTTGGCCACAATTCAAGGCAGCTTTTGTGGACTTTAATGCAATCCCACTGGATAAATTGTAACGATAACTACTCAAATATCATGACAAAATTACAACCATATTGTCTTCATCTTTGTTGTGGAGTTGTCACGACATTTTGCTGCCATTCTCTAACTGTTTACCTCAAAGATAATTGTCACGACAAAATTAAATTTGTTGCGACATTTCTTCTATGCTTTTGTCTTCAGAATTTGTCAAGACAATTTTCTCTTGATTTTAATTGTTGACTTCTAGAAAATTTGTCGCGACAAAATTGAATTTGTCGCAACAATGTCTTCTCTATTTGTGTCTTCAACATTGTTGTCAAGTTGTCGCAACATTCTTCTTGACCTTCCCTTTCTAATAAATGTCGCAACAAAATTGTAAATTGTCGTAACAACTTTTAGTTGTCTCTCAACTTTTGTCGCAACAATTCTTCTACTATTTCTCTTCTGTTTTGTCGCAACAATTGTTCAAAAGTCGCAAAAATTGTTCTTCCTGCCTTAGCCTTTTCAGTTTCTTTTCTTGCTCGTTTTGCTTCTTTTGATCTTGATTCCTACAAAACAATAACTTTGGTGAAGATTCCATAATTTTGCATTTAAATAGACACTAAGCTCTCAATTATGCATGAAAAATGGAATTAAAACTAGATGAGTTTTAGACTCATCACATTTTCAAAGGTTGTGCCTACTTTAGAATTTGAGGATTTCCACACATATAGTAAAAAAGGTTATGCCTACTTTTGCATTAAAAGACTAGGTTTCTCATCCATTCCCAGAGTTCATTTTTTGGTGAAGTGGGATCATAGTATTGTTCATTTTCACCGACTTAGGTGGAATAGGATTTTAGCTAGTTAGTATTGCTTGCAAATATGATGGAAATTGTTATAATAATTTGTTTATGCATTTTGATCCCTGAATAACTTTGAGTTTGTGATCTGTGTTGTTTGATCCTCAATATTTCATGGGTAGCTAAGGACACCTTTATCTAGTTGGAAGTGGTGGTCTATTTGCAAAGGGAGGAGGAAATCATGGACTTGATTCCCCTCTACCTATTTCTCTATTCACGGAAGAAAGGAAATTTGAAGGATCTTCAATGCTTTGGTGCTTGTACACTTAACCCTGTGTGGGGCTATCAATCCTCATGTGTACACTCTTTCTGTCAATAGGCAAATAAATAATTTAATATCTACAAAGGAGGCACAATCTTTATGCATAGCTATGAACACTTAATTTCCCCCCTCTATAGAGTGCAGATGTTGTGAGATTTTGTATGCACAAGTGCACATGTCGTTAACCAAGTAATATAATGTTGTCGAGTGCTGTACCGTGAGGATTATGTCTATTAATTACTAACCTAATCTAACCCTAATATTGTTTGGATGATGATATTTAGAATGATAATTGAATTTATAAGAACTAAACATTTAAATAAAATAAAACCCTAGATATCAAGAAAACTCAAGAATCGATAAAAGAAGACCTAGGGTTACGAATTCACCTAAATCATTTATAAAAGAAGGGACTTTATTTAACCAAACAACATCAATTTCATGTGTTAATAGTAAATTACACAAAGGTGATTGTTGATCTTTCTCAAGCATCAACAATCCATCCTAATAGCATAGGTGATCTTTCTCAAGCATCAACCCTAGATCTATAGAATTCATTAAGAACAAGTAATCTTTAATTCTCATGCAATCTCAAGAATACCTCTATTCTAAAGAAATCACACGACATTCCAAACAAGGTCTCATCTAATCATCATCTCCTAATCTCAAATTAGATGTCAAGAATAAGTGAAAGATGGCCAATAATCCATAAGCATTAAGACTATAATGAAATGAATTAACACAATGAAATCAAATATCAAAATATCACAACCAGAATCCTCATCAATTATTCATGATTTGGCTACATCATAGACCTAGAAAAATAACTGAGAACATCCTAAAGAAGAGAGAAAACAAAAACAAAAAGGAAAACATAGAGAATAGAATAAGAAAATCTGGGTTTTGATGAAGAGTTATTGTCGTCTCCCTCGGACCTCTCGTTAGAGATGCTTCAAGAATCGTCCCTAATCATCCCTTGTTGTCTCCAAACCTTCCATCCTCTATTTAGAACCCTAATGGAGGCTTAAATACCAAATCTCACGTCAATTGAACCTCATTAAGGGTAATTAGCCAAAAACGTCAAAAAAATTCACATTCTAGGCTACATGACACCATGTCTGGGCACCATGGTGCCATACTCACTATGGGGGACAGCAAGCTAGGCGTCGTGGTGCCATATCTGGGCACCATGGCACCGGCCTTGCTGTATCTTGCTTCAACTTTTCTAATTTCTTCTCCGAACTTCCCGACACCATAACTTTCTCGTATGAACTCCAAATTGAGCAATCTTGGACTCGTTGGAAAGATTGGGAATACTAGAATTCATCCAAATCAATATTAGAGCTACTTGAGGTCATCCTATAGGCTGAAAACTCAAAATATCGGCTTCATGTAGTGACATCTCAATCACTTTTGGTTGGTTTTTGCTCCTTTTGCTTCTGAGTGTACCTAAATCCAAATTACGGTAGAAATGGACATTAGAAGCCTTAAAAACACCTTCAAAACATTCAAAATATAGGTGGGTAGATGATTAGTTCCCAAATAGTGCTATTTTGAACCCTGGTTATTAGAGGTTTTGAGCACTTTTTGTGTACTAAACAACTTAATTAACCCGATTTTCACATTAAGGTCTTGGCTATACTACTGATCGCATTTTATGGCTATTTTTGTAGTTTTTGCAAGCTAAACTCTCCAAAATTATTTGAAATAACTCAAGCACGAAGAACTGAGTTGAACTCTGCAGATTAGCATATCGAAACTCGTGAGAGAGCAAAGCAGAAAAATGTATAGGAATGAGCTAACGGCAAAATTTTGCAAGGTTGCAAATCAAAATTTCGCAGGTTATGAAATTTTTGCAACCTGCGAATTTTCGCAACCTGCTTCCAAATCTTTAACCCAGTTAACCCCCGTTTGACCTCTTTTTGTGATTTTTCCTAAAATACCCTTCATGTAATAGTGGTATTCCATGTATTTTGGTAATTTTCTTGATTTGGGGGCTATATAAGCCCATTTGTACTTACTGTAAAGACATCTCTTTCATTCTGCAATTAATACAGAGAACCTGGGCAGGAGTTTTCCCGCTTCTTTTCTTTTCTCTCATTTTCTCTCCTTTTCTTTCACTTTCTCAACTGCCAAACACCCCTTGCGGATGACAACTCAAGTGATGGTTGGCTAAACCCCCTTTATCCTTGAAGAGGAAGGCTACTGGAGGAGGGTTCCTAGTGTTCTAAGGGTTCTCACAGTTTCAACGCAGGTATTTATTGTCATTTATGTATCTTATAACACCCCGAAATATATCCTAGTCGTTTTCAACATGATTAGGGTATTTTGCAGGCATAAATTGAATTTTTTGTAATTGAAATGTGAAACATGGAAATTTAGAAACCCGAAAATTGTACAAGACATAAGGACAAAACTGTAATTTGTCAAAAAGGGGGCATAAAATTTATAAGTTGTTAAGATTAGAGGTCAAAGTGGAAATAACTTAAGTTGTAGTGGAAATAAGAGAATGAAGGAGGATTAAAAGGCAAATAAGAGAAACTTTAATTATAAATAGGGGAGGGAGACCAAAAATAACTCATTTTGGTCTCCAAACAAGAGAGCATACGGGAAGAGGAGGAAGAGTGTAAAGGACCAAATGATGTATATGTGAAAATATGGTCAAGGGAGTGAATGTGGTAAATACTCAAAAACTGATTTGAAACAAAAGTAAGTGTACTCAAAAACTGAAATGAAAAGTATTACCAACACTCAACCCTTTCCGCAGCGACCCGGTCCTACAGCACAAGTGGACTTGGGAGTCCCGATATCGACCACGAGATCGAGGTCTCTAATTGGAATCTGATCACCCCGATTACAAGGGCCTTCACTATTTAGGCGATCAAATGATGTAGAATAAAATCAATTTAATTGAAACAAAACTCTGACTTAAAACTTTATCCCAAAAATCAACCTAAATGAATAACTCACTTAATTTGTACAAAGAGTCACGCGATGTGATGTAATTATCGTTCTTATTTCTGTAATATTTCCTGTTAATAATTTGGTAGTTGAATGTTATTTATCCAAGAGTTAAATGTGGTATTATTTTCCATACATCATATGATTTTCACTATTCATTTAATCATATTCTTTCGTGACAAATAGTCTAAATAGCTACTTGTAAAAACTTGACTCTCTTTAAGATTTGATTGTTTTTCTTTTCAATACTTCACAACCATTTCAGACTAAAGAATTCTTGCTCTATAGACAGAAAATGCAAGCCTTCCATGTAATTGGTATCTCGCCCTTCAAATCTAATAAAATTTTCTATCTCCTTGATTAGATTCAACACTGATCAAGATCCTTCTATCAATTTGAGGAGAAACCTTTCATCAACTAAATTGATACATCATCTAATTAATCCTCACACCATGAGTAAATTAGTGATCTATCAAAGTAATTTTTCAGAGTTCATTAGTTCCAAGATATTAGTCTAACATACCCCTAAGTTACCGCTCTTTACTCAGAATCTCTATCTCTCGTGTCACCTGCAGGGCTCCTCCTGAACCGCAGCAAAGATACAAATTCTTTCCGGGTATGTTACTAATATTCCGAACAATACCATTATATGAATAATACCAATTATATAAATTCGCTTTTCAAACCCACAAAATAACCGAAAACTACAACCAATGTTCAACAATTAATCCCCACTTCTAGAGGGTGTTTAATGTTCCATTACTGGATTCCAATCATCATCAATCAAACAAAAAGTAAGAAAATGAAGAAAGAAATCAAGAGACAAGAAGAGAAAAATCCATATTTGAGCTTAAATCTTCGCCTCAACAGTAAATAATTTGAATATCTGAGTACAGCACCGAAATCTCTTCAATATAAGTAAAAATATGCTCTAAAACTACTCTAAAATCTAAAACAAATCAAAATCTACAGCTGGAAATATGGGCAGTCTAGAGAGAGAAACCCCATGAGAGAGGCTCTCCAATCTTCCCGCTCCCCTCTTTACCTAGAAAACGAGTATATATATGGTCCTAGGGTGAAATGGGCTTGAAATTAGGTCAAAAACTCAATTTTCGGCATTTTTTAGGTTTCTGCAGCGTTTTTGGTCGCGACCAAGTTTTCTAGTCGCGACACAATCTCCTGGTCGAGACACAATTTCCTGGTCGCGACCAAATTTTCTGGTCGCGACACCATTTCCTGGTCGCGACTAATTTTCTGGACAGCAACTGGTTTTTCTTCTCTAACTTGTCGGGGCCATAACTTCTTCGTTTTAACTCGATTTGGGGCGGTGGAGTACTCATGAAAGTTTCGAATGTAGAGAATGCAACCATGAGGAATTTGAACCATTTGATGTTCCAGATGGTACAGAAAAATTCATCTTTCCAGTGGTGCGCTATAAGACTCTTGGTTGACTCTTCTTTTGAAAATAAATTGCTCATTTTTTGCCAAATCACTTGCTTTTCATCAATAATCCTACAAAAACCAAGTTTAGAGGAAATTTTATGAGTTTTACATGAATATGGATATAAAGTGTACAAAATAGCATGTGAAATGAACTCAAAACACCCCCAAACTTGAAGTTTTGCTTGTCCTCAAGCAAAGAAAAGAAAGAAGTTGTTTGTCCCCAAGCAATGGAAGAGAAGAGTTCATTTCACCCTTTTTATTTAACCAAAACTGAGTAATCAAGCTTTGCAAGGGTATGTGATATGTGTCTCAAGAATTACCCTTACAAGGAATATAGAGAAAATGATCAAGATAATTTATTCATTTTAATAGTGAATTAATCTCATAATTGACAAATTTAGATCATGGTTCTCACTAGTGTGTGTGTGTGGTCCTCCCCTATCCAAACAATTGCAAGCTAGATGAGTTTATGAGAATTGAGATAAGTACGCGGATCTCCTAAGATAATTTATTTAGGTTCCATAGGCTTGTTGTTCTTATCACTCTCCACTAATGTAGGCACACACAACTCTCAAGATCAAGTAGGTCTTTATAAGCTTGTAATGTAAGGCTTGTGTAAGAGGTAGTTGAGTTGTCATTTTAGGCTAAAACTTACCCAAACATACATATTTTTCGCATTGACAAATTCTCCTACTCCATCCTGATTCTTACCATCAGCATAGTGACACTCTCAAACACCCCAAAATCTGTTTAGGTGCATCCTTCCATACTCCTCATATCACTTTTCTACACAAATTCTGCATTCTTTCAACAAACACCAAGAAGCCTTTTTTTTTAAGACAAGGTTATTAGAGTGGTGCAATGTCAAAAACCCCCCTTAAGCTTTCTACCAACCCTTAGCGAGCTTTAAATCAATAGCTCCCAGACCAATTGGCCTTAGGGTACTAGGTGTTCAAACTTGGTTTTTTTTTATAAACAGAATTTTGGCTCTTTAAGGCTCAACATCTTGGTACTAGAGGAATATGCATATGCATATTAATAGGGTTAGCTTGAAAGGCACAATCTTTCCAATGATGGCCCATATCATTTCTCAATTGTTGTGTTGCCTAGATTTCGCTCGTTTGATAATAGAACAAGTTCTAGAACCTATGGAGATCAAAATTGATGGATTCAGTGTCCTTCTTTTAACTAAGTAACAATCAAGCCAAGGGTACTTAGTGACCACATGCATGGATTTTGAGAAACCAATGACTAAATAGCCTATTAAAGAGATAACTCATTAAGCATTAAGTCCTATTATCTCTAATATTGTCCATATGCCAAGGGTTCATTTATGGTCCCTATTGACATCACAACAACTCCAAGCAAAACTCAATTAACTCAATAAACTCTAACTAAAAAAAAATATGCCAAACTAAGATGTAAGTTAGGAAGCATCAAACAAAGTCATTCTCCGTAAAAGACCGTAAAAATTTCATCCTCAAAGTTGTCATTTGCGGTAACATGTGGGGTGTGACATGATAAACTAACCAAAATAAACACCCCCAAACTTTGAGATGAACATTGTCCTAAAATGTCTAGCAATGAGCAAAGGAAGCAATAAAGTAAAAGGGTAATAAAGAGAGTTGGGAAAGGAACTCCCTTGTAGTCTTGGCCACTTTGAATAGGAACCTGATGATTTTCTCAGACATTGACATTGGTGTACTACCCCTTTGATACACTCTTTGCTTCTTTGGAGCCATGAAAGTGGCTTGGCATTTTCTCAAACACTTGGTGTGCACCAACTTCCTTCACTTCAAATGAATGAGTTTTGGATTCTTCAAAACCTCCTTCAATACATGCAAATCACTCCACAATCAACAATGATCCACAAAGAACCCAAAACAAACAACCAAGCACACAAAAAAATTTTCTGTCATTGTAACTCTCTTGATGCTTGGAATGATGGATGGAAAATTGGGGTTCAACAAAGGTAAGTTTGTGGGGTTTGTGATGGGTTTTGAAGCTCAAGACGATGGAGATGGATTGGGGAGGAATGATTTAGGATTTGAGGATGGGAGATGAATTTGAAAGTGGTTGGAAGTTGCAAGGGTTGAGGGAAAGAGTATGTATGAGATAGAGTATAAAGTAGGAAGAAGAAAAATGGGCTCTTAAAGGGTTAAAAGCCCTGAGCAGGATCGTGGTGCCAGGGTCACATCAAGAATTTGCTCAAGACTTCGTTTTTATCCTACTTGTTATACTTTATATCTCCTTCATTTTAGCTCTGAATTGGATGTGTATGACTCGTTGAAAGCTCTTTTTCAATGTAGAATGTGCTCATGGATGAGGTGAACCATTTGGAGACTCAATAAATACAGAAAAAATCAGAATGTTCAATGCTGTCCAGATGATTTCTGACTCTTAGGTCTCTCTTTGCTTTGTCTCTTGCCCATATCACTTGCTATCCTTCAAAAGTCCTTCATGCTTATATATTCTCTCAAAATTCCTCCAATAGTAACCTCTTCTTAATGCTTTATTCATGCTTAAACTCATCTCTTGTCTTCTACCTCCTCAAGCATGATCATGAACCTTCCAACTTTTATATTTCGGGCCACTTGGTTCTTTTCATCTCAAAAACCCGAAATTTGATGAACATCTCCACTCCATTTTTTTCACACTTCAAGCACTATAATTACATCAACCACTTTCCAACTTGCCTTCGCTTCTGCAAACTAGTCATGACAACATGTTGAGCTTCAAACTTATCTTATTCTCGAAAACACTAACAACAAAGAAACATTGCTGGAATTTTCATCCCAAAGAAGAAAAAATAGAAACAAATAAAATAACTAAAAAATAGAAAAGAAAAGAGAATGAATAGAATCCTTATTACCTAGCTTAGGCTATTGCTCCCAAGAAGTCATTCGCTTTTAGAGTCCGCCTAGACTCATTGGAAAAGTACTAGTGCTTCCATTTGACCAATCATTCATCTTGGAAAACACGTCTTCATAACCATTCAGCTCAAGGATGTTTTTTCAAACCCTTGGAAGCAGGGAAAGAAACTCAAAATCCCCTTTAATTATGGCTGCCCAGCCATTAATTTCTTCAAAACAAATTCTATGTGAAGTAGATGTAAAACATTTATGCTTAAGGACTGTTCAAACATGCCCTTTGATTGAAGAAAGTCGCAGAATTCTTCATTACGGCTCTTTCTTTGCTCCATCAAAGGTAATGGTTGCAAAGATTGAACTTTGCTTTCTCCTCACCCACAAGCAAGGTGAGCTCCCTTGTTGATGTCAATCCATGCTTGGCTCGATGTAAAAGAAGTGTCTTCTTAGTAAATGAGAATTTGTAGATCCCCTTCAATGCACCAAGTCACAAAATCCATGGGGAAGGTAAATGTGTCAATCTTCACCAAAATGTTTTCAATAGCCATTATTTGACTTACTTCTTCAAATTTCAGTTTATCCAATAATGACTCTTCATCATCTAAGTTGTTTAGGAGTGCCTTGTTCTCAATTTCCAGCTCATTTTCACCTTCTTCCACATATTTCAGATAGGAACTTTCTGCACACAGCTCAAAGGAGTATCAATGCATTCATCGATTTGCAAAGTGTTACTTAGAGAGGTCCTAGAGAGAATTTTTCCTTGAATGTCGTGACCAAGTGTCCTATTTGAGCTTCTACATTTTTCAATGTAGCACTAGTGTTGACTCGAAGGCATCTAAATCGAAATTTATGCTCATGAAGATTAATCATCTTCTGCTCCTTCCATGTAAATAAATCAGCCCTTACCAGAGACAACTCTTCTTCCTCTTTGAAATGTGGATTTGAACCTTTGATACAAGTAATACTTTGTTCCATGAGGAGCTGGTCAGAATTCTTCGTCCAATATGAAGAAGTAGTTCAAGCTTGGCTTCTATGGAGGCAAATCTATCTTCTATTGAATGTTCCTCCATAAGTACCAACAAATAAGAAGAAAAACAAAAGAAAATAAAGTACAAAATAATTAAAAAAACTAAGAAACAATTCACAACCAAAAAGATAAAAATAAAAATAAAAATTGCCTAAATTAGCAAATTACCCGTTCTTCAAAATGTCACTAATGAGAGAAAGTGAACCGCGCTAATCATCCCCTAAGAACGGCGCCAAAAACTTGTTAAGAGACCAAACGATGTATATGTGAAAATATGGTCAAGGGAGCGAATGGTAACACTCAAAACTGATCTCAAACAAAAGTAAGTGGCTCAAAATCGAAATGAAAAAGTATTACTAAATACTCAACCCTTCCGCAAGTGCATCGGTCATACAAGTAATAAAGTGGACTTGGGTCCTGATATCGTGACTCCACGGTGATTGAAGGTTCTCTCTAATTGGAATTTGATCACCCCGATTACAAGGGCTCTTCTACTATTTAACAACAGATGTAATAAAATCAACTTTAATTGAAACAAAACCGATTTAAAACTAATCCTAAAAATCTACCAAATAAACAACTACTTAATTCTAAAAGGTATGAAGAGAGTCACTAGGGATGGGGATAATTATTTACAAAACATTTTGCATTTCCTTGAAAGCGCAACAATTGTAAGTTGAATGCTAGATTTGTCCAAGAGCAATGTAGTATAGCTTGGATTTCTCCATACACCATACATTTCACTATCTAACACACCACATTCCTTTTCAGGACAAATGGGTCTAAATAGCTACTTGTAAAACTTGACTCTCTTTAAGATTTGATTGTTTTTCTTTTTCAATACTTCACAACCATTTCTTAGGACTAAGAATTCTTGGCCCCATAGACAGGAAAATGCAAGCCTTCTCTAATGTAATTGTATCTCGCCCTTCAAATCTAATAAAAATTTTCTATCTCCTTGATTAGATCTTGCTAACATCGACTGATCCTTCTATCAATTCGAGGAGAAACCTCCGATCAACTAAATTGATACATCATCTAATTAATCCTACACCATGAGTAAATTAGTGATCTATCAAAGTAATTTTTCAAAGTTCATTAGTTCCAAGATATTAGTCTAACATAGTTTCTAAGTTACTCGCCTTACTCCCAGAATCTCCATCTCCGTGTCACTGCAGGGCCTCCTTGAAATCGTGAGCAAAGATAATGGCTCTTCGGGTATAAGCTACTAATATTCCGAATGTACCATTATATGAATAATACCAATTATATAAATCGCCTTTTCAAACCCACAAATAACTCGAAAAACTCAGAATCCGAATGTTCAACAATTAATCCCCACCTCTGTAGGTGTTTAATGCTCCATTACCGGATTCCAATCATCACCAATCAAACAAAAAGTAAGAAAATGAAGAAAGAAATCAAGAGCCAAGAAGAGAAAAATCCATATTTGAGCTTAAATCTTCGCCTCAACAGTAAATAATTTGAATATCTGAGTACAACACCGAAATCTCTTCAATAGAAGTAAAAATATGCTCTAAAACTACTCTAAAATCTAAAACAAATCAAAATCTATAGAAAACTGGAAATGCGCTTAGAGAGAGAGAAACCTCACATGAGAGAGGCTCTCCACCTTCCCGCTCCCTTTACCTAGAAAACGAGTATATATGGTCCTAGGGTGAAATGAGCTTGAAATTAGGTCAAAAACTCAATTTTCGGCCTTTTTTAGGTTTCTGCAGCGTTTTTGGTCGCGACCAAGTTTTCTGGTCGCGACACAGGTTTTCTGGTCGCGACACAATTTCCTGGTCGCGACACCATTTCCTTGTCGCGACTACTGACAAAGAATCGGTTTTTCTTCTTCTAACTTGTCGGGGCCATAACTTTCGCTTTAACTCCTGACGCATGCAGGAGTACTTGTTGGAAAGCTCTTTGAATGTAGAATGCAGACATGAGGGAATTTGAACCATTTGATTTTCAAGATGGTACATAAAAATTCATCTTTCCAGTGGTGCGCTATGAGACTCTTGGTTGACTCTTCTTTTGGAAATAAATTGCTCATTTCTTGCCAAATCACTTGTTTTTCATCAATAATCCTACAAAACCAAGTTTAGAGGAAATTTTATGAGTTTTACATGAATATGGATATAAAATGCACAAAATAGCATGTGAAATGAACTCAAAACATAGATGAGTTTTGCACTCATCAAAGAGGAAGAAGAAGAAGAGGAAGAAGGAGGAGCAAAGCAAAGGTATGGATCTTTGGAGTTTGGTATGGAATTTGAGTATGGAATAGTAAGATTTTGTATAAAAACTACTTGGGTATGGATTTCTTGTTTTTCGATATTAGTCTTACCTCTTTCTAGGGTTTTGTTAGGAATACATCCTAACTCTAGATTTAAGGGAAGTTGGGTTGAAAATCCCTAGTTGATATCAATTAGATATGGAATCCTTCATAAGTGTATGGTTTTGTAAAGTTTGGTGAACTTTGGTATGAATCCTGGATTCTACAATTAAAAGTGTTTGGCTGAGTTGTTCGAGGGGTTCCATGTTGGTTTTTGATGAAAAATGGAATGGAAGAGAAGTATGGAAGAAAAGTGAAGGAAAAAGGGTGAATTCTGCCATTTCAAGGACCACCCCGGTACCGATCAATGCAGGCGGCAATTTCGGCACCACTTATGCGTAAGAACCGCACGGTATTCTTCATCCGGCAGTACTGCACCACTCTCTGTAACCGGTTCCTGCACTGTGACCAAAACAGAGTGGTACTGGTACCACTAGTTCCTCCAACCCCGGTTTTTGGTATTTTTGCACAGTTAAGCTATAATTCGCAAACCGAGAATATAGATAAGGAAGAAATGAAGTGAAAAATGTAATGTACCTCGCCGCCTCGGCGAAGCGAGTTCGATGTGGGCAAACTTCATGCCCTATAATAAGCTAGGAAGTTCATAATACATATAATCGTAGGAATGCCTAAGACCAGGTATTAAATGAGACGACACTTCAAGCACGTGGGGCGGTGCACGTCCGTTTAGTACTCGGCACTCCGACAGTGCTACGCAGACTAGCTCAAAGGCTTCTATGACTTCGCTTTATGCTACCAAGACTTCAAGATCGTATAAGATCTTCTGGGTACTTATCAGGTCGTGGTCTTACTCATTTATTTTTACTGGTCTAGGTATTCCCATAGTTATATGATAATAATCTAAATGAGGAATACGAGTAAACAAGTGTGTATCGTTCTGATCTGTAGTACCTATGGGTACTTTTGAATAAGAATAAGGCTCAGAATCTCACTCGAGATCTCGAACAAGCATAAAGTCGCTTATAAGTATAAGTATGAGTCATACGGGAGATCCGGCAAGCATAAGTCCGTTAGAAGCATAAGTAATTGTATGGGTCCTTTATAAGGAATGCATGCAAATTCTGATATCTCGGTTCTTGTTATACGCCTACTATAACTCGTATGATATTATGTCACGCCCCTCGATTCCTAATCCGACCCGAACGGAGGATCCGACCGGTTCGGGGCGCGAGACTATGCATACCGACTCTTTAATTGCTTTTTTTTTTTTCTCAGAGCTGAACTTACACCTGTGGGTGTACAAACAATTTCTGTAATAACAAAAAATCATTTACATACACAAAAGAACTACCACCGAAGTGGTGTCCATCAAAATCTATACACATATACTGAGTCCCATTTACATATACAAAAACTATACTTTTACATTTACAAATCAGAGTGCGGGACATACTGTGATGAACCCCTACTAGTGTGTTGGCCTAGCTGTATGAAGCTGGACGCCTTCTTCTGTAACTACATCTGATTAAAACCCGTGCTAAGCTTTACGCTCAATGAGAAACATATGTCTTATGCATATACATATTTAAAGCATAAAACAATAACAGATATCAGAATTTTCATGCATTCATATAATGAACTTATACCATTACTTATGCTTATAATAAACTTATGCTTATTCGGATCTCCCATCGGAGTTACAGAGCTTATTACCCGTACGTACTACAAAGCTTATACTGACACTTCTTATCTTATACTTACTCGAACTTACACTTATAGCAGACTTATTCTTATTCCGATCTCTCGTAGGACACATATTTATACTTATCTCCCGTAGGACACATACTTATTCAGATTCCTCGTATACGGTACTGAACTTATACATATACTTAGGTGGAGGTACTTATCCACATACTCATACTTCTATCTCTCTTATACTTGTTCAGATCTCCCGTAGGAGTTATAGAGCTTATGCTTATACAGAGGTACCCTTAGGTACTACAAGGCTTATACTTATACCATAGGCCATATTCTTATACTACGTAGATATTACGAAACGATATAATCGATATTTATGAACTTATTCTTATACGAGCATCGTAAGTACTACTTGTTCAAATGTCCCAAAGACACGTACTTGTGCTTATATCAAACTTATATTTAATTAAAAGTACCTGTAGGTACTACTAACTTACTCATACGGGTACCCATATAGGTACTAATCGAGTTTATCCCTTTATCTCGAGTTTATAATTATGAGGTACCCATAGTACTAAGCAAAATTAATCGATACTGCAGGCACTAGGTACTAGAACTTATACTTATTCTGGTATTTCGAATCTTACTCTTGTATTACAGAGCATATACTTGTCTTACGAATCTTATACTTGTATTACGGAGCTTATTCTTGTATTTCGGATCTTATAATGCATTACTTAAACTTATACTCTGTCTTACGAACTTATACTTGTGTTACGTATTTATTCTTGTATTTCTCGGATCTATACGTGCATACGGAACTTATAATTTGTCTTAATGGAACTTATACTTGTGTTAAAGATTATTTAGATTTGATTCTGATACTGTATTATTTAATCGGGAGACTACACTCACAGAACTTACACTGCAGAACCTATTCTATTTCTCGGATCTTATACTTGTATTACAGAACTTATACTTATTTTACCGATACGGAAGTACCCGTAGGTACTACAGAGATTTTACTTGTACAAAAGTATCCATAGGTACTACATAACAGATACAGAGGTACCCAAAGGTACATTCAGATCTTTACCATATTCATTCATTACTCTTATTCTTTATTCAGAGTCTTATCATATCTTTTCACCACCTGCACCAATCATAAGAAATGAGTAGACGCAGCGACAATAAGTACCCAAAGGTATCAGACAAGATCAAGTGCCGTAGCACAAAGCAAAGGAGGTCAAGACCGAATAAGAGTGTCAGAGCACTAATCAAAGTACCGCAGGATTAAACATCGTGAACGCGGCTCGCCCATCGCACGTATGTCATAGGCACTAGCGCGGAGTGCCGAAGCACCGATCAAAACGTGCCTGCCCACGTAACAGAAGTATCGTAGCACTAGCAGGAGTGCCAAAGCACCGATCAGAACGTCCGCTCATTCATTCTTCGGTCCTAGGTAGTCATACCATCATGTGTCTTTCAGAACTCATAACATATCCTTATCACATTCTGTGTTCATGACATATTGCTTTTCATGTTCATGTTCATGTTTATGTTTCAGTTCGTTTTCATATTTCATATCATATTCATGTTTCATGAACACATCTATACATATTGCATTTCATATACTTGTATGGTGTGATACCTATGTATTCACACCTCATTCATGTTTTCTTGTTCCTCTATGAATCTACTTTACTTAGAAATTGGAATCATTCCAATTGAATTGTCCAAACTAAAGTTATGGCATTTTCATGCCAAACTAGTCAATTTACAAATATTACACTAGGAATAGTTTGTAATACTCATTTTTCCAGGGTCTTAGCTCCATACCTAACACTGGTTCTTTGTATTCATTTGAAGCTAAGGTGCTAAGGGTTCTTCTCCAACTAGAATCACCCAACCGGAGCAATCGAAACTCGTAGTTATGTCCCAAACAACCCTGGGACTACTCTATGATCAAAACCGGCGTAAATTGCCAAACATAGCCCCTCTTTGAGTGAATTTTTGGGCTACATAGAGTCAGAATTCGAAGGTAGCTATTTCAGGTTTATTCTCCTTGAAGTCTAGTTTAATCATCCACTTGAATCACTCAAATCGGATAAGAAATGAGAAAGTTATGGCCAAAATACTAACACTGGTCAAAATAGTGAATGTGGGCACGCACCGCCTATCTTCTACACGGCACTCACCCTTCTCAAAATTGTCTAGAAAGGTGGTTTTTCTCCCATTTTTCCATATTTTTCTACCCAAATCAACTCAATAATCTATATACACATCAAAACCACTCCATATTCATCTTGTAATCTCTTTTCTACTCAAATCATCTTTCAATACTTGTCTTTCTTCAAAAACCTTTCATGAATTACTCCTAAAACCACTCTAATATGGGTCATAACCCATTCACAAACCAAACACAAAGATTTGTTAGGGTTTGTTCTAAACCCTAACTCAATTACTTGCAATTTAACCATGAATCTAACCTCAAAGGGAGGATTCCATATTCTTGATCCCATAAGAATTTATTTTAGGGTTAGGTTTCTTACAACCCACAACCTACAAACATGTATCATACAAATCTATACAAATTTCCATACAAAAATCCAAAGGTCCATACTAGAATCCATACTCAATGTTAGTTTCCATACCTTTTTGCTCTTCCTTTCTTCTTCTCTTCTCTTCTTCTTCTCCTCCTCTTCCTCTTTCTAATGCTGTCTCTCAAAATGAGAGACCACTGTTTATCCAAATTCTTACTTAAGGCCATGTTCGGGCCATTGCATTTTTTAATTATTTTTCTACTTTGCATTTAGGTCCTTTCTCTCTTTATTATTCTCAATCTAACTTATACATATTATACTTTGCATCCATCTTTCAAATTCCATAATTGCATATAACCTTATTGTTTTATGCCTTTTATGTCCTCCAACGGTAAATGACCACTTTACCCTTGTCTCTAATATTCCTTTCGAGTCTCTTGTTTTATTTCCGAAAATTCCCATTTAAATTTTATTATACCCTAAACATGTCCGAAAACTACTAGGGTATATTTCGTGGTATTACATATTACCTATGTTTCCCACTAAGCATAAAGCTTAGCACGGGTTTTCAATCCGTGTAGGTATAGAAGAAGGAGACAGTGATCTTCCGCATTCTGCTAGGGCAGCACACGAGTAGGGGTTCATCACTATAGGTTCCGCACTCTGATCATGTAAATGTAATGTATAGTTTTGTATATGTAAATGGGACTCAGAACTGTATGTATATGACATTGTAAACACCACTACGGTAGTAGTTTTATTTTGTATTTTTGTATATGATATGTTGATATTAGCTTATAAGACTTGACATACCCAATGTCCGATAGTGAAGGTGTGAAGAGTCCCAAATCAGCCTCACGCTCCGGTGACATATCTCCTTCCAATCTTAGGTTTAAATCCCTTAGATGCATCTTGAATGACCTGTACTTGGCAATCTTTTAGGGTTCATTGGATGCTTATTGTTAGATTCACTGATATTCATTAGTTGCCATTTATTAGTTACTGTAAGGTGGGTCAAGGAGATAGGTTTACACTGTCTGAGACCATAAATGCTCAATAAATACCATCTTTCAAAAGGAAAATTATTAGTGTTCGGTTTTTAGTGTCAAATAAAGATTCAGTTCAGGAAATGACTATAGGTCATTCTCCCCAACGTGAGGAAAAGGACCCGAGGACCCCTCAGTTACCTTAGGACCTCAAACCTAGTAACCCGATGCTTCAAGGAGTTCGTTTTCACATTTTACTTCATTTTATTTTTAGTATGCAAACCATCCACATCCACTGTTTGTACAACAACCCAAATCTAAACTGAAATTCACCTTTTTGATCCAACTGTTAGTCACTTACACGAAGAAAACTCATCCCTGTGTTCAACCCTAGAGCCACTATGCTGCAGTAGCTATGCTACGGCAGTAGGAGGTTTAGGTTTATAAATATTTTTTATTTCGAGCACCAAATCTCTAACCTCTACTGCATTTTCCCACGAATCAAATGGCACCGTTGTCGGGGATGGTGCCTTAGTGTATTTGAAGAGCTGTTGAACACTTGTGATCCTCATCACAAGTATTGGTGAACTTTTATCTCTTTTGTCATATCTAGCAGTTCACTGCTAGGTTGATTCAATTTTTATACTATCCATACACATTCGTTTTTTTTTTTAACAGTAACCTTTTTTTTTTTTTACCCTTGCTTTTTGTTTCTTGTTGGTGTTTTGTGTTGTTCATATAGGGGGTTTATGCACCACTGGGATAGGAACACAATAGGCAGGTTGGAAAGAATCAGTGCCCCACAAGAACAAAGCTGTGAAGTGAGCTTGAACAGTGGTCAGATGGAACCTCCACCTGAGGAGGAACAGAGCCAATAGGGGGTACAGAGGAATCCCAATGCATATAGGGTTCATGAGACCACATATCCCCAAGGGTGAGTGCACCTCGCTGCATCGTACCCCCATCGAGGATATGATTGTCGGATTCTACACAGGCTCTACTCCCCACTTTCCACTAAGGTATGGAGAGTGAAACCCTCACTCACACATCCCGAATTTCCGCAGGAAGTTTCCAGAACACCTTCAAAGAGGATGCTTCCAATATGGATCTGATGAGGCTGAAGTTTTTTCCTCTGACTCTGAAGGATAGGGCCAAGATTTGGATTAACTCTCTGAGGCCGAGGACCATTCAGAATTGGACAAAAATGCAGGCTGAGATCTTGAAGAAATTTTTCTCCACACAAAGAACCAACAGTCTAAAGAGGCAGATTTACACCTTTGCAGCCCATGAAAATGAGAAATTCTACCAATGTTGGGAATGGTATTTGGAAACCATCAATGCCTATCCTCACCATGGCTTTGACACATGGATGCTAGTCAATCATTTTTATGAGGGAATGTCCCCTGCTATGAAACAATTATTAGAGACTATGTTTGAGGGGGACTCGTATAAAGAATCCTGGATGAACCATGACCTCCTAAACTATGTACCAGACATCTAAAGTTTGACAGAACCACAAAACCCAAGAGAAGAGAGAGGATGTGGAGGCTCACAACTAGCCTTGCGCCGGAGGGCATGTATCATTCCCCCACGGAGGACGTGGAAATGAAGGTAAAGCTATCCACCTTGTCAAGAAGGTTGGAAGAGCTTGAAATGAAAAATCAACATGAGGTGCAAGTTGTTTCGCTTCATGTTCAGAAGCCGCCCAACCAATCCCTTGGGCTTCATTCAATCTAATGCAGCACCAAGGAGAGTTACTGCCTAACTAGCTTTCCCTTCAATGAGGGAGATGATAGCTGAACAAGCCAATGTTGTGGGTCAATACAAACCACTAGCCAATGCCTTATACATCAACACATATAATCCCAATTGGAGGAACCATCCTAACCTCTCTCCCGAAACCAAACCTCCAAAGAGGCATGTGTGTGTGTGTATCCCCGGTGCACACCAAAGAGCTACAGTGATTGTTCTTCATCTCAACCACAACCACCACCATCCTCATCTCCGGTTGAGCAAGCTATAATAAATTTGAGCAAAGTTGTAACGCCCCGAAATATACCCTAGTCGCTGGATGTTTAGGTATTTGTAGGCATAAAATTGAATTTTTCAAATTAAATGCGAAAAATGGAAATCGAGGAAACCTTTCGAAATCAGATAATACTTAAGGACAAAATTATAATTTGTAAAAAGGGGCCTAAAAGAAATGAATTGAAAAGATTAGAGGTCAAAGTGGAAATAACATAAGTTGATTTGCAAAAATAAGGAAAGTGGAGGACTAAAAGGCAATTAAAGAGACTTAACCCAAAAATGGGTTTTATTTGACTTGGCCAAACATGGCCTTTAGTTGGGAATCAAAATATCTCATATTTTGGGTCTCCAAAGAGAGAAAAACGGTGAAGGCCAAAAAAGGAGAAGAAGAGGAAGAGTAAGAAGAAGAAGAGGAAGAAGAGGGAGGAGCCAAAAAGGTATGGATTTCTATGGTTTTTGGTATGGAATTGTATGGATCACTTGGATTTCTTGTATAGATACATGTTTGGGGGTTGTGGGTTGTAGGAACCCAACTTAATGAATTCTCAGATGTGGAAATCATCACAAATCCTCGCTTGTGGTTTTGTTATGAGAGGACCCTCGGGAGGTCCTATTACATGTGTTTTTAGGTTCTATGGTTATGTAAAGCATGGATGATGTTATATTTTTGTTTCTAGGGTTTGATAGAAACCCTAGATTTCAAGTCATTGAGTAAAATCCAAGGCCTTGTATAAGAGATGAATAGAAAGCATGTTTGAGTTCAATAGAGTGCATAAGATAAGTATTGAAAGATGATTTGAGTAAAATAGAGATTACAAGATGAATTTGGAGTGGTTTTGATGTGTATATGGAGTATTGAGTTGATTTGGGTATCAACATATGGAAAAAAGGAAGAAAAACACACATTCTGGGTAAATTTCGAGGGGCTGTACCGGTACCGAACAGAGCTAGTACCGTAAGTGCTTTGTTTTTCTATTTTGACCAGTGTTCGTATTTTGGCCATAACTTGCTCATTTATTATCCGATTTGAGTGATTCAAGTTGTTGGTTAAACTAGACTTCAAGGATAACCAAACATCCTGAAATAGGAACCCTCGAATTTTGACTCTATGTTTCCCAAAAATTCACTCAAAGAGGGGCTATGTTCAAGCAAAATTTCTGCTTCAGTTTTGATCATAGAATAGTCCCGGTTGTTTAGGACTTAACTTGAGTCTGCGTTCCGATTTGGGGTGATTCCAGTCGAGGAGGAACCCATAAAGCACCTTAGCTTGAAAGGAGTACAAAGAACTAAAGTGGTCAAATTATGGAGTCACACTGCATCTACAAAATGAGTGAGACATTACAAACTGTCCCTATAATATCTGTAATTGACTAGTTTGGCATGAAAATGCCATAACTTTAGTTTACGATCCACCGAATAATTCCAATTTCTAGCAATAGATTCATGAGGACAAGAATACAGAATGATGTGTGAATACACAGGCATCATACTGTACAAGCAAAAAGAAATGCCATATGTAATAGTACAGAAAAATATAGGAAATGCAATAGTGTGTTAGTCGTGTTCATGAAACATGAATATGATATGAAATATGAAAAGAATCAAACATGAACATGAACATGAAAAGCAATATGGCATAAAACACAGAATGATAAAGATAGGTTGGTGAGCTCAAAGATATATGATAGTATGACTACCAGGACCGAAAAATGAATAAGTGGACGTTCACCAGAGTTTCGACACCCTCGCTAAGATTCACACTTTTTACGCAAGGGCATCGCTCGCTTAAGATTTCGCAGATTCTCGACAATAGCTATCAAGACTGCTCGCACTTCAGACTTCCGTTAGTGTTACTAAGACTCCCGCTTCGCATTTCCTAAGATCTCGCTAGCGCACGACACTCCCTGTTACGTGCAAGGCACGTTCGCTCAATACTTAAGATTCTCGATTACATATCAAGACTCTCGTCAAGACTTCTGGCATTCTGATTAGTGCTACAAGACTCCCGCTCACAAGATTTCAAGTATCTCCGATTAGTGCTACACTTCGGCTCGTTTCGACACTTGCTTCTCAGGCTACGACACCTCGCATCGTATTGTACTCCTTCTCTGGGTACTTATCATGTCGCTAATCTACCATTTCTTATGTTCGTCCGTCGTAGTCAAATAGTTATATGATAAGACTCCCTTAATGTTAATAAGAAGAAAAGAAATGAATATGGTAGCATCTTAATGTACCCACGGTACCCCAGATCTGCTCAGAAGCATCTACTCTAGTACTTTTGTACAAGTAAAATCTCAGAAAATTCCACGTGGTACCTTATTATCGGCACATATAATTACAAGTTCGTAGTACCCACGGGCACTTCCGCACGGTAAAAATAAGCATAAGTTCCCAGAGTACCCACTACTCCCAGACGGTAAAACAAGTATAAGTTCCCATAGTACCCACGCACCTCCAGATAAGGATAATAGGTTTCAGAGTACCCGCGGGTACTCCCGAACAAGTGTAACTCAATATGATTATATGATATAAACCGATAAATCCTTTGTTTTGGATATGTTCGAATCGTATGAACTAAAGATATGTATCTGTTGTGATCTGTACCTGCTATGGACTAATGTCCGTATCTGATATGTATATGCATAAGTCTGATCTGACCTTGTATGTATTATGACTCTGATATGTTCCGACTTATAGTACTGATGAGTGCAAAACTCATCTATGTTTTGAGTTCATTTCACATGTTATTTTGTGCATTTTATATCCATATTCATGTAAAACTCATAAAATTTCCTCTAAACTTGGTTTTGTAGGATTATTGATGAAAGCAAGTGATTTGGCAAGAAATGAGCAATATATTTCAAAAGAAGAGTCAACCGAGAGTCTCACAGCCAGCGCTTACTGGGAAGATTAATTTTTTAGTACCATCTGGAACATCAAACATATCAAATTCCCTCATGGATGCATTCTACATTCAAAGATCTTTCCAACGCAGTACCACACGCCCAAATCCGAAAGTTAAAACGAAGAAGTTATGGTTCGACAAGTTAGAGAAGGAAAACCGCTGGTCGGTTCGAAATTTGTCGCGACGTGAGGAGTATGCTCGCACTAGTGAGAGTATGTCGGACCAATGCGTCGCGACAGGAGAGAGTGTCGGTGGACCGATGTCGCGACAGAGAGTATGTCGACCGATGTCGAGACACAAAGAAAATGGTGTCGCGATTTAAAACCCGGTGGTCGCTGACCGTAAATGCCGCAGAAACCCAAAAAAGGCCGAAAATTGAGTTTTTCGACCTTAATTTCAAGCCTATTTCACCCAAATAGACCATATATATATACTGCTTTTAGGTAAAGAGGCATGCGGGAAGATCGAGAGCCTCTCTCTCGGGTTTCTCCTCTAGACCGCCCATTTTTCCAGTTTTTCTTCTCGCATTTTGATTCGTTTTTAGATTTGCAGCGCTTTATATAGCATTTTATTTCTATTGAAGAGATTTCAGGTCAGGAGTAATAGAGATTCAGATTTCACTAAGGTTAAGACAAAGATTGAACCTTAAGAATTCGATTTTCTCTCTCTCTCATGGGCTTTTCTCTCTAAACTCGCCCATTTTCTTAGTTTCGCCGTGCATTTTTATTTTAATAGATTTTAGAGTAGTTTTAGAGGAGATTTTTATTTGTATTGAAGAGATTTCAGTGCTGTACTCAGATATTCAAATTTATTTACTGCCGAGGCGAAGATTTAAGCCTCAAACTGGTTTTTCTCTTCTTTCTTGGATTTCTTTCTTCATTTTCATTTTGTTTGATTAGTGATGATTGGAATCCAAGAATGGAACACAAACACCCCTGTGTGGTCAGGATTAATTGTTGAACATTCAGATTTGCGCTTTTCAGTTATTTTGTGGGTTTGAATACTGAATTTATATAATTGGTAATTGCTCTCATATAATGAATTGAACTGAATAATAGTGTGCTTATACCCAAAAAAGAGTTGTATCTTTGCCCACTTCCTAGGGAGGCCTTCCGAGTGACACAGTAGACGAGATTCCCGAGAGTAAAGAGCGGTAACTTAGGGGTATGTTAGACTATCATCTCGAACTAATGAACTCTGAAAATTACTTGATAGATCACTAATTTACTCATGGTGTGGTGGATTAATTAGATGATGTACGATTTCTAGCTTTCGATCTTAGGTTTCCTCCTTAATCCGATAAAAGGATCTTGATCCCGTGTTAGCAAATATCTAATCAAGGAGATAGAAAATTCTTATTAGACGGAAGGACGAGATACCACCATATCAGAGAAGGCTTGCATTGTCCGTCTATGGGGGGGCAAGAATTCTTCTCAAATATCCCGAGAAATGGTCAGGAAGTATTGAAAAAGAAACAATCAAATCTTAAAGAGTGCCAAATTTTTACAAGTAGCTATTTAGACCCATTTGTCCTCGAAAAGGAATATGGATCTCTAACTAGTGAAAATGTATGGTATGGAGAAATCCAAGCTATACTACATTGCTCTTTGACAAATCTAGCATTCAATCCTCACAAATGTTGCACTTTCAAGGAAATGCAAACTCTGCTTTGAAATACTATCCCCATCCCTAGTGACTCTCTTCATACCTTTTAGAATTAAGTAGTTGTTTATTTGGTAGATTTTTAGGATTAGTTTTAAATCAGTTTTTGTTTCAATTAAAATTGATTTTATTCGACATCCTACTTGGTCGCCTAAATAAATAAAAGAAGAGTCTTGTAATCGTGGGTGATCAAATTCCAATTAGAGAGAACCTCCAACTCGGTGGGTACGATATCCGGACTCCTAGAGTCCACTTTGTATTACTTGTATGACCTGCACTTGCGGAAAGGGGCCGAGTGTTGGTAATACTTTTCATTCTTTACTGAGTATACTTACTTTGTTTCAAATCGCTTCAGTATTACCACATCTTCACTCCCTTGGCCATATTTTCACATATACATCAATTTGGTCAACCGTTAACAAGTTTTATGGCATCGTTGCCGGGGATTAGATAATAGTCTTTGGTAATAGTGTCATAAATTTGTACATGGTTTCTTGTCCTATTTAACAAGTTTTTACCGTTTGTTCGGGGATTACGCGGTTCTACTTTCTCTCATGGAAGTTGACATTTTGAAGAACGGGTGATTTGCTAATTTAGGCAATTTTTTTTTTTTTTTTTTATTTTTGGTTGTGAGTTGTTTCTTAGGTTTTTTTTTTTATTTGTTATTTTATTTTTTTACTATTAGTATTTTTGTACTTTCTTTTCTTTTGTTTTTCTTCTTATTTGTGGTGTACTCGCTGAGGAATATTCAAGTGAAGATGGAATTGCCTCCATAGAAGCCACAAGCTGACTTCCTTATTCATCATTTGAATCAAAGAATTCGCACGACCCACTCATGGAACAAGGAGTATTGCCTTATCAAGGGAGCTCAACCCCCACATTTCAAAAAGGAAAAGAGTTGTTTCTTGCTAAGGAGCATAATTTTACCGACATGGATGAGAACAAGAAGATGAGTAGTCTGCATGAGCAGAAATTCCCAGATTTACATACCTTCCAAGTCAACACTAGTGCTAGATTGAAAAAAATAGAAGGTCAAATTGGAAACTTAGTCCAAGCATTCAAGGATCAATTTTCTAGGACCTCTCCTAGTAATACTTTGAAAAATCCCATTGATCTATAACTCCGTACGGGTATGTTCCGAAATATTCCGACTTATAGTACCTACGGGTACCTCCGTACACATAGAAGCTCTATAACTCCTACAAGAGATTTGAAAAGTATATGTCTGTGATAAGGACAAGTACATGTATAAGTATTCGTATAAGATATGAATCCGATATATACAAATATGTGCCCTTCGAGAGAGAGGTAAGTCCTCAGTGATATCTCACGGTACCGGGTGATAATGAACTGGTAGTACCCCACGGGTACTTTTGTACCAGAATAAGCTCCGTATAAGATCCGTAATACAAGTATAAGATCCGAAATATAAGAATAAGTTCTATAACACAAGTATAAGATCCGTAAGACAAGTACATGTTCCGTAATACAAGTATAAGATCTGAAATACAAGAATAAGATCATAAATACAAGTATAAGTTCTGTAAGACCAGGATATGCTTCGTAGTACAAGTATAAGATACGAAGTACCAGTATAAGTTTTGTATGCACGAAGCCGGTACTTCGTATAAGGATAAGTTCCGTACACAAGATATCGCCCGCAGAATACTTATAGTACCTACTGCACCAACATGTGTGTAAACCCATAGTATAAGTATAAGCCCCATGGTATAAGTATAAGCCTTGTAGTACCTAAGGGTACCTCTGTATAAGCATAATCTCTGTAACTCCTACGAGAGATCTGAACAAGTATAAGTATGAGTATGTGGATAAGTACCTCCGTCTAAGTAATTGTATAAGTTTATTATATGAATGCATGAAAATTATGATATCTATTATTGTTTTATGCTTTAAATGTGTATATGCATAAGACATATGTTTCCCACTAAGCGTGAAAGTTTAAATGGGTTTTTAATCCAGGTACAGAGAAGACGTCCAAAACTTCCGCATACTTATGGGGTCAAAGACACTAGTAGGGTTCACTACATGTATGTCTCGCGCTCGATTTGTAAATAAAAGTACGCTTTTAGAAGGCAAATGGGACTCCATATATGTGTATAGATTGTGATGGACACCACTCCAGTGGTAGTTCTTTTGTATATGTATTCGATATTTTGATTCTCAAGTATAAAAATAAAAAAACAGGTAAAAGAGTCCCGCATCCGATATGCCCTCGCCCCTAACTCAGGTCGATCCGCCACTGGTAAGACTGAATCTAAAGTGACAAAAGTGGTGGGTAGTTTTAGCTGTAAGGTAAATCAGAAAGCAAGAATACCAAGCTAACCGCAGGATCGACATAAAGAGGAAGGCACAATGAACAGGCGATTGAGAACTCCGCGTACCTTATCTCTTGCCAAATAATTTGACAACTGCAGATTCGATTTCTAAAGTTGACAACCGGGCCATCGAGGTGCAAGAAAAAGGAAAGTTCCCCTCTCAAACATAGCCCAATCCTAGGGGAGTGCATGAATTGAGCTCTTCTAGCAAGCCAACTTCTAGGATAGATGAAGTCAAAGCAATGATCACTTTGAGAAGTGGAAAGGAGGTTGAGCAGCTAGTCCTCAAACCAGTAGAATTAAATAAAGAGGAAAAGGAAGTTGAACCAGAAAAGATTGTGATTAAAGAAGATGCAGTGAAGAAGACCACACCTCCACCTTTTCCTCAAGCACTAAAAAGCAAGAAGGCCATCAACCAAGCTGAGATTCTAGAAGTGCTAAGGCAGGTGAAAGTCAACATCCCCCTATTAGATATGATTAAATGGGTTCCAACTTATGCAAAAATTTTAGAAGATCTGTTCACAGTGAAGAGAGGGTTAAATGTTGATAAGAAGGCCTTCCTGACATAACAAGTCAATGCCATTATTCAATGCTAGACCCCAGTGAAATACAAAGACCCGGGTTATCCTACCATCTCGGTGAACATCGAGGAAACTTGTGTAGAAAAGGCATTTTCTGCTAGACTCTGGGGAGACAAATGTTGTTAACCTACTCCTGCCTTCTCGCGTACAATTAGTCGGGCTCCTGAGACCTTTAAGCCCACCACCATCACATTGTCCCTAGCAGATAGATCCATAAAAATCCCGAAGGGCACTGTGGAGGATGTGTCCTGTAGATTTTGTTGTGCTTGATATAGAGCCAGTTGCAGTGGGAGCTAATTATGTGTGTATAATCCTTGGAAGACCATTCTTAGCCACCTCCAATGCGATCATCAATTGTTGAAATGGAGTTATGCAACTTACATTCGGGAACATGACTTTGGAACTCAATATCTTCCACTTGAGCAAAAAGCATATGCAACCAGTGGAAGAGGGTCCAAAGGAGGTTTGCATAATTGATACTATTCTAGAGGAACAAGCCAGCAGCGCGCAAAACTGCGTGGATGTACCGATTGAGAGTTATCTGATTGCTCAACATCGCTGTGGAACCCAAAACTTGTGTACTACTGTACATGGGCCATGGAGAAAAAAGGGAGAAATTCTACCTTTACTGATTGAGGAAGGAACCAATGAGCCTCAAAAGTTGGATCTCAAACCTCTACCTATGGAATTAAAGTATGCATAGTTAGAAGAAAATGAGTCGTCCATTGTTATATCCCTCCCCGCCTCACGTTTCACAGAAAATCCCGGCTCGCCGACATCCTGGGTGAGAACAAGCAAAGTTATCGAAAGGGAAAATCTATGATTTTAAGGAATTAGCCCTTTGTTTGCACACACCATCTATATTTAGGAAGAAGAAGCTGCAGATCACAAAAAGAACAACGAAGATTTAACCACACGTAGAAGCAAGACGCAAGTGCAGGTTCTTAAACTACTACAAGTCGGCATCATATACCCCATATCCGATAGCACCTAGGTGAGTCCAACTCAAGTTGTGCCAAAAAAATCTAGGCTGACTACTAAGCACAATAAGAAAGGAGAAGAGGTGCCCACCCGCCTTACTACAGGTTGGAGGGTATGCATTGATTATAGGAGGCTGAATGAAATGACAAGAAAATATCACTTCCCATTACCTTTTATGGATCAACTCCTAGAGAGAATTTATGGGCTGTTCTACTGCTTTTTGGATGGCTATTCAAGGTACTTCCAGATCGAAATTGCTGCAAAGGACTAAGAAAAGACCACTTTCACCTGTCCATTTGAGACTTATGCTTACAGGAGAATGCCCTTCGGCCTATGTAATGCTCATGCCACATTCCAGAGATGCATGCTTAGTATTCGCGCAGCTTATTCACAGGTCTACATGACCTACATTACGTAAAGATACAGGGAGTTTTGAAGAATTCTTGATCAACCTCGAAATTGTCCTACACAGGTGCATTGAGAAAATTTTGTGCTCGAATCGAAAAGTGCCATTTTATGGTCAACCAAGGAATTGTGTCAAGATATCATATCCAACAAGGACTGAGGTCGACAAGGCAAAAAATCGAGCCACTTCCAAACCCTTCTCCTACAAATGTGAAAACAGTAAGGCAATTCCTTGGGCATGCAGGCTTCTATAGGAGGTTCATCAAGGACTTCTCAAAAATTGCTAAACCTCTTTACAAGCTGCTAGAAAAGGACGCCAAATTTGCATGGGATGAAGACTACCAAAGGAGCTTTGAGGAGCTCAAAACCTACTGACCACCGCACCGTGAAGGAGGGCCCCCAACCCGGCGCTACCTTGAGGTTATGTGTGATGTGAGTGATCTTGCCATCTGAGTGCTTCGTCAAAGAGAAAGGCGGAAACCTTATGTGGTATAATTATGCAAGCAAAACATCATCGAAGCATGAGGAATTATACCACCACGTAGAAAAATCGGCCGGGCAAAGGGTCTATGCCTTGGACAAATTTCATGCATACTTGGTGGGGTCGGACATCATTATCTTCACAGACCATTCGGCTTTGAAGTACCTTCTCACCAAGAAAAATTCCAAGGCTAGGCTTATTAGATGGGTCCTCCTACTCCAAGAATTCAACCTATAGATCAAAGATATAAAGGGAGTGGAGAATATTGCGGTGGATCATCTTTCTAGACTAACCATAGCACACAACACCCATAACCCTCCAATTAATGATGAGTCTCCTGTGGAGTCCCTGTTGCTAGTGGAAAATGCCCCATGGTATGCTCACATTGCCAATTTCTTGGCAACGGGAGAATTACCAGTTGATTGGAAAGCACAAGACAAGAAGTTCTTCTTTGCAAAGATTCATTCCTACTATTGGGAAGAGTCATTCTTGTTCAATATTATATATGCTAATAAGATAATTAGAAGATGTGTGCCTGAGGAAGAACAATAAGGAATACTCAATCACTGCCATGAGAGTGCATGTGGAGGCCATTTTGCTTCCCATAAGACTGCCATGATGGTGCTCCAATCTGGGTTTATTGGCCTTCTCTCTTCAAGGATGCCCACAACATATGTCGTCCATGCGACAAATGCCAAGGACTATGGAAGATCTCTCGCTATCACATGATGCCCCTAAACCCAATTTTAGTAGTTGATTTATTCGATGTTTGGGGCATCGACTTTATGGGGTCGTTTCCGGTTTCCTTTGGATACATATACATATTAGTGGGGGTTGATTATGTGTCTAAGTGGGTTAAAGCAGTTCCATGCAGAGCAGTAGACCACAAGGTGGTATTAAAATTCTTGAAGGAAAACATATTTTCAAGATTTGGGTCCCCACATAATCGATGGAGGTTCACACTTTGCAAATAAACCTTTGAGGACCCCTGGGCTAAATATGGTGTAAAGCACAAAGTGGCCACCCCTACCACCCGTACTAGTGGTTAAGCTTATCGCAACAGGGAAATCAAGACCATATTGATGAAAGTGGTGAACTCCAACAGGAAGGACTAGTCTCTCAAACCACTGGACTCCCTATGGGCATACAGAACAACCTTCAAGACCATTCTTGGAATGTCGCCTTATCGCCTAGTTTATGGCAAGGCATGGTGGGCCATCAAAAAGCTGAACCTGGATTTGGGAATAGCTAGCCTAAACAGGGTCCTCGACATCAACGAATTGGAAGAATTGCGAAACGATGCCTACTTGAACTCCAAAATTGCAAAAGACAAATTGAAGAAATGGCATGATCAAATAATAGCCTGCAAATCCTCGCTACTGGGACTAAGTATTGGCCGTATGATTCGAAGCTCCACCTCTTCTTGGGCAAGCTCAAGTCAAAATGGATTGGTCCATTCATCATCCATCAAGTTCATCCTAATGGATCAATGGACCTGCTCAATTCTAAGGAAAACAGGGTATTCAAGGTCACCTGGTAAATAATAGCAAAGTCTACAAGTAAAGATGTGTCTCAGAAGTGCATAAGGAGGAAATCCTCCTTGATCCTCCATGAACTGGTAAGGCACTGCGGTGGGTGTGGTTTCAGAGACCTCATAAAACCACTCCAAATTTTGTTGAATTGCTTTCTCCTACTTTAAGTTTTATTTGTAATTTTACACATACTTCAATCTTAGCTAGTTTCAGAGTTTTTCTCATTTTCATATGCAATATTCCTCATAATTTTGTATTCTCGTTTTTACAAGTGTAGCCGTGCGTAGTTTATACCAAGGCTTGTGCCCCCGAAGGGTGTGGCCCTAGCAGCCCGTGAAATTCTCAGCCGCAGGGCCTCGCCACCGACCTTCGTCTCTTCAATTTCCTACCTCTTCGTCTCCCTCCATATCTTCGTTTCTTGCACCCTACCATAAATTTCCCCATATCTTTTAACCTAGTTTATAGTGTCCATTTATGGACATTAATTAACTAACCCTTTCACCTTCCCCAATCCCTCTATATAAACCCCAACCCCTTTTCTTTCCTTCTCATTTCATTTCCTTTCCTAAAGAAAAGAAATCCTCCCAACCTTTCCATTCCCTCCCAAATCCAAACATCCAAGCATGGCCAAGACTCGCGGAGGGCATAGTTTCAGCCCTGTGGCTCTTTCTCTCGCTCTCCCTCGCAAGAAATGCCGCCCTACCGGTGCCGCCAACCCCGCAGCGCCCTGCAGTCGAGCACTCCTCTTACTACGCCCGCCGGCCGCTCTCATGCCCCGTTCTACCGGCTTCCTACCCTGCGGTATGATTCGTGCTACGTAGGTGTTATGAATCAACAAATTTATAACTCAGTCTATTCCTAACGCCGTAGCTTAACTAATGCAAAGATAACGCTTCCAGGATCGAAATCACGTGACGTGGTTCATACCAAAATGATTTTACAAGAGGCTTAAATGGTGAATTTGTTTTGGATTTTAGGATTTGTGTAAAAAGTGTGTGGAGTTGATGTTAATGTGGGAAATTGAAAAATAAATGAAATAAACTAAAAATAAAGTGTAAAAAGAAACTCAAGTGTCAGCCGCAAAGGTTGATAGGTTACAAAGAGGTCCTCGTTCATTTCCTAGCGTTGGGGAGATGACCTGTAGCTCACCTCGAACCTGGATCTCTATTTAACTTTAAAAACTAAAACCCTAATAATTTTCCTTTGACATAGAAAGCATTTATTTAGCATTTGCGTTCCTATAGTGAAAATCTATCACCCGAATTCATCCACAATGATTCGTAAAGGGCAACTAATGAATCCAAGGATCTAATAATAAGCATCCACTAACCCCAAAAGATTACCAAGTAATAGATCAATGAGGATGCATCTACAAGTGAAAATATAACCCCTTAACCTACCTCCAATGGTCAGAATAGCAACTAATGGATATCAAGGCATCTCAAGCTAAGAATACACGAACCCTAAAAAGCTTGCCAAGTATTACAAAGAGAGTACATCAAAGAGCTTTAAACCTAGAGTTGCAAATTGGGAACCAAATGTCAAAACTCCGTCGCGCGAAAAACAAGGGAACAAAATGCAAACCTTACTTCCCAAGCCTAGAAACCCTCTTCTTCAAGGATACGAGACCTTAGCTAAACATCCTTTGAGTTGTCATCCTCAAAGGAGTGTTTGGTTTCCTAGAAAGTGAGAGAAAATGAAAAATATAAGAGAGAAAATCGAAGAAAAATGTGAGCACCCGTATTTGCTTTCGTCAAAAAAATACTTAGGTCAACAGTGTATTACAATGGCTTATATAGCCTTACAATCAAAGTGAACTACCAAACTAACCTAACCAAAAACGGGGTTGTTTGTAAATAAAAACAGGGAATAGGGATTTTCACTATAGGGGGGAATTTCGCTACATAGCAAATCAAGCACAAGAGCGAAATTGCTATGTAGCGAATTTCTAGCTTGTAGCTTAAAATTTGCTATTCAAAGACTGCTCACATGGCTATTGTTTCATTTCTCCCTGCTGCTACTATTCACGCCGCACGGTCTACTTCTTCTTGCTTTGATATCTTCATTCTCGCTTGTCGAATTGATAAAAACATATGATATTGACGGAAATCAACCCGACTTTGTTATGATTGGATTGACATGACGATTTGGCTTCCACCCCCGTAAACTACAAAAACAAATTCTTAATGCGATCAAAAGTAAATATAATCCGAACATGTCAATTGGGTTAATTATAACAATTAGTACACAAAAAGCGCTCAAAACATATTTAAAATAGGGTTCAAAATAGCACTTTTTGGGCACTAATCAATATGATACACTGGTTGGGCCTACTCCTCCATCTCCTCCTCATCTGTGGCCATCCTGGAGGGCCCCACCTCCAAAGAGGGCCCGGGCGAGTCATCCAGTTCGAGGCCCCAAGAGCCCTATTCCCCACCTGTTCAGGGACCAACCGATGACTTCTCCCCGGATCTGTGTCCTACTTCTATTATCCAGCGTCCCATCTTCCATTGCGGCCCCATTACAAGTAATTCAGATTGCAGTATCTGGGAAGTGCACAGTGAAACATATTATGATTTTCCAGCTTTTGCTACCAATCCCGAGCTCAGAGATTCCATGAGGCTTGTGCAGCGGTACTCCCTAGAGCCTTTTATAACCCCACGTCGGTTTTTCAACCCCTGGGTGGTCATTAAGTTCTACCATACTATGACATCCAGGCGAGTCCCCCATCCTACTGCTATCCACTTCTCCATTGATGGCCGTGAGGGGACACTTCGGGCCGCCGACATTGCAGCTATATTCAACTTCCCAATTGTCCTAGCCAACTCGACTGACTACAGACTGTGGCCCCACCCCTCGCCCCGGGAGATGGTTCGCCTATTATCTAGAGACGCAACAGCAGGATCTATCCTTTTCCAGAGGTTGCTTCCCCCGAGTATGCTCCTTATCGACCATATACTGTGGTCCAACCTCTTCCCACTCTAACATATTGTACAGCGGAGAAGAGCTATTCTGGAGGCTCTATATCGCATATCCGAGGGTTTTTTGTTCAGCCCTGCTGAACTTTTCATGACCTCCTTGTTCCACTTTGAGGACAAGGTCCACCGCAAGAACCTAACCCGGGCTAAGTCCATACCCCTCCTATTCCCAAGGCTACTATGCCAGGTGTTAGAGCATATGGGTTTTCCTGTTGAGTCCCGATTAGAGTGCCACCGAGATTGCGAGGCCATTCTTACTGTTGACAGGTGGTAGCTTCTGCCTCTTGCTCAGCACCTCCCACCTCAGGACATAACTGAGGACATAGCAGTTGACCATCCTGCAGAGGATATAAAGGAGCCCCAGACAACTGACCGCAGCCTCCAAAGAGGTCATTGCTCCATTACCTATCAAGTTTCAGATCCTCTACACCTCCAAAGGCCTCCACTCTCCTACAAAGGTTCATTGACCTATACACATCAACGCCACCACCACAAAGATATCTCCATATCCACTGGATTTTCTCAATTAGTTCACACCTCTCACCACGTCAAGATTCTCTGCGGTTGCCCATAGCTTTAGGGATGAGGATGATACGCACAGAGACCAAAATGCATTGCATAGAACCACGCCATCCTCATGCAGATTTAGAGTCACTTGGGCCTACCTCCTATCTCTCCATCAGTACCTACCCAGCCTCTTCAGATCATCCTCTTAGCAAAGACCAACAAAGCAGCCTTCACTCACCCACATGACCCTTGGCTACCTTCATTGATCGTGCTAGCAAAGAATAGTTAAAGCAGATTCTCCTCCAAATTTCATCAATGTTTTCTCAACCCAGCAGAGGATGACATCCCACCAGCTACTCACCACTGAGGAGGTAGCACTTCCTTCTCTAACTTTCCAATCCGAGCCCCATTGAGGACAATGTGACATTTGGTTGGGGGGAGAGTTAGCGAAGGAAGTGGCTTTTACATTTATGTTTTTACTACTATTTTGAGCAAGTCCATTTTGTTTTGTTCAGTGGCTTGCTGTTTGTTTTGGTTGTGAAGCTATTAGTTTCTTTTTGTAAAGCCGAAAATATAGTCATATCTATTTTTATACATATCATACAACTTATAATTACGTCAAATACACCCATTTTTTTTTGTGTTTTATTTGCACTTGCGCTTGGAAAAGTTGAAACATTGTCCACTTCAAGATGTTAGATTAGTTTCATGCCTAATTGAGTGGATAATCGCAATTCTTGTTCTTTCAACCTTTCCACCTCTAGCTAACCACACACCGCGCATCGTGCCTCAACAAGTAGTTCGAAAACTGCTCTAGCCTCCTAAATCTTGCAAAAGCCTGACCTAGTTTTGTTGACCACCTTTAATAGGTTAAGGACCCCCATGAAAAGAAGGCCAATGAGTCTTCTAAAATAAAAAGAAGTGAAAAAGAAAAAGAAAAAGAAAAAGAAAAGAAAAATTGCAACGCTTTGCCTTGAAACCCGAGCACGATCCGAGGGGTATATGGCGAAAGTCTTTAAAGCCCGATGCCCTAAGCCAACTAGTTGGGAGCCCCCGACTTAGTGCTCACTACAAGGGTGAATAGGCGAAGTTTAGCAATTTGTAGGTGTTGGAGTTTCGAAATCATTGGGAGTCCAGGGTGAAACCTGAAGAGTTAATGGTTGAAAATCCTTATGACTTGATGCCCTAAGCCTTAAGTGGCTGGGAGTCATCGGTGGATCCCCGTTACATGGACTTTGGTGAAGTCGATTCCTTAGCATTGCACCCTTGTAACACAAAATGAATTGTGGAATAAGAGTGGGTCCTAATCTATTTAGGTCGGTTATGCTGCATTTAGGTCAGGCAATAGCTTCGTTTGGGAGAAAGTGCTTCAAGTGCTTTATTGTTGAAAACTAATCATATAAACACTTAGATTTTGGTGGAAGTTCTAGGTTGATTCTCTAGAGAGGAAACTATTTTGATGCTAAATTTTGTATGGCATTCAATTTCTCGAGATGATTATTGGGCAGGGTTTCAGTGATTCTCATTGAGGGTTAGGCATTACTCATCCACATACTTTTTGAAATACCATTTTTGAGAACATAATTTTGTTATTGTTTTGTTGCTCTTTCTTTCTTTAATTGCTATGGATCAGCAATGTCGGTTAGAGTGATTAGTGCCCAAATAGTGCTATTTTGAACCCTAGTTATTGGAGGTTTTGAGCACTTTTTGTGTACTAATCAACTTAATTAACCCGATTTGCACATTAAGGTCCCGGCTATACTACTAATCGCATTTTATGGCTATTTTTGTAGTTTTTGCAAGCTAAACTCACCAAAATTATTGAGTCAACTCAAGCACAAAGAATCCGAGTTGAACTCAAGATTAAGTGTGATCAAAACCGTGAGGAAAGAGGAGCAGTAAAACAAGAAGAAACGCCACCGCAGTACCTTGCAGGTCGCAATGTGACTTCGCAGTTGCGAATTTTGCAACCCGTCCAAATCTTTGACCCAGCTTAACCCCCGTTTGACCTCTTGTGATTTTTCCTAAATACCCTTCATGTGGCAGTGGTATTCCATGTATTTTGGGTAATTTTGTTGATTTTGGGGGCTATATAAGCCCATTTCAGACTTCACCGGTAAAGACATCTCTTTCATTCTGCAATTAATACAGAGAACATAGACAAGAGTTTTCCCGCTTCTTTTCTTTTCTCTCATTTTCTCTCCTTTTCTTTCACTTTCTCGGCTGCCAAACACCCCATGCGGATGACAACTCAAGGGATGGTTAGCTAAACCCCCTTTATCCTTGAAGAGGAAGGCTAATTCTATGGAGGGTTCCTAGGGTTCGAGGGAAGTTCTGCTAGTTTCAACGTGTATTATTGTCATTTATGTGTCTCCTTCCAATCTTAGGTTTAAATCCCTTAGATGCATCTTGAATAACCTGTACTTGGCAATCTTTTAGGGTTAAATGGATGATTATTGTTAGATCCACTGAGATTCATTAGTTTCCATTTATTAGTTACTGTAAGGTGGGTCAAGGAGATAGGTTTACACTGTCTGAGACCATAAATGCTCAATAAATACCATCTTTCAAAAGGAAAATTATTAGGGTTCGGTGTTTAGTGTCAAGTGAAGATCCGGTTCGGGAAATGACTATAGGTCATCCTCCCCAATGCGAGGAAAAGGACCTGAGGACCCCTCAGTTACCTTAGGACCTCAAACCTAGTAGCCCGATGCTTCAAGGAGTTCTTTTTCACATTTTACTTCATTTTATTTTTAGTCTACAAACCATCCACATCCACTGTTTGTAGAACACCCTAAATCCAAATTGAAATTCACCTTTTTGAGCCAATTGTTAGTCACTTACACGAAGAAAACCCATCCCTGTGTTTGACCCTAGAGCCACTATACTGCAGTAGCTGCTACGACAGTAGAAGGTTTAGGTTTATAAATATTTTGATTCCAAGCACCAAATCTCTAACCTCTACTGTATTTGCTTGCGAATCAGTAGAGGGGCATAAATAAGTATAAAGATACACCTATCAGTAGACAATCCAATAAAATCGATCAAAAAATCTAATAAAAAATTCTTGAAATCCAGAGGAAGGGAAATTTCCATCAACAACACGGTTTCATGATTTCAAGGAATAAAACTAAAATTTCCATCAACCACATGGTCTTACGATTTCAAGGAATTAAAACTTACCCAAAATGAATTATTCAAAAGAAAAACAAACCAAAATACATAATTAAAACCCATGAAAATCAACAAGAATTAACCAAGGGGAACTTGTCAACATAAAGTAAAAACAAGAAAACCAACAAGAAAATTACTCCTTCGGTCTCATGTGACTGTTTCCAAGAACAAGAAGCTTCTCCAGGGGAAACTTGTCTACGCGAGCCAATAACGGAGATGCAACGGCAAAAAATGATGCATCAACGAAAGACGATGCAGTAGCAAAGGGAGATGCAACAGTGGAGGGAGATGCAGTAGCAGAGGGAAAATGGAGATGTTGCGGTTATCTCGGGATGGGGAACTTGGGTCTATGGGTATGGGGTTGAGCTGTGAGATGAGGGAAGGGAATAAAAGATTGTATCTGACAACCCTAGGGTTAAAACTTAAAATGTGAGAAGAAAAAAATATTTTTCTTAAAATAACATAAATATCCTTTTTTTTTTTTTTTAATTTAGGCCTATTCGGGCAGGCCCGACTCAAACCCTAATGGGTTGCAGGGACTATACGGGCCAGACCTATTTCAGGCCACTAATTTCACAACCCGACCCTCCAAAAATTTGAGGCAAAGTGGACTGGCCCATCGGACTCAGCCCATACTCCTAACTCTACTAAAAATGCCTATTTGCATACCAAAACTCAAAAAAACCATTAGTCTCGAGTTTCGGGGCCAACAACACGCATAACTGGTTAAGTATGAGTTTCCACCACAAAAAGGCTTTTATTTTGAAAAATATAAGTATCTAAAAATGCACTTTTTGAGTAGTTATCACACAACACCCCCCACCCAACTTGTCGCTAGTCCTCCTTAGCAATGGATAAGCGTATAAATAGAATTAGATGGTCCCAAGGAATTTAAAAACTAAAAATAATGAAAGAAAATACTGGAAATAAACACACAAAACAAATAAGATAAATTAGAGTTGTATGGTGCTAATATCATTAAGGAAGCTTTGATAAAAATCTAACAAGTCTATAAGTTTTGTCGTGATCCCAAGGTATTCATAATTTCAAGTAAACAAGGTTTCATGTGGTATGGTGATCAAGGCAAGCTCGCCCCCAAGATCTCAATTGATCTTTCCTAAAGGAACTTGGTGCAAGTGTGATTGTAAGATCTCAAATATAGACAATTTTTTCAAAGCTCTCCCAACCAAATTCAACTCACCCTTTTGATATATAAAAGATTAGAACATGCTGAGAACGCACCTTTTATTTATTAATTCTTTTTTTTTCATGTAGGTGTGTAACACCAAAGATGTCTAAGTTGTCGCTCATGTAGTAGAGATTCATCGATGGCTCCCCACCAGTTGGTTAAGGGCATTAGGCATTAAGTTCCCCTCGAACTTTACTCTGAGCTAAGCACCTAAGCAATAAGGTACCTACATTGTGAGATTGATCCATCTTCTATTTCTTTTCTTTTCTTTTTCTCTTCTTTTTGTTTAGGGGGATCATTGGCCCTCTTTTGAAGGTGTCCCATCACTAGTATAATCAATTTAGCATCTTAAAGTAAGTGGTATTCGAGAAGAAGAGGTAAGACCCAAAGTGTATACAAGAGATTTAGTGTGTGTGATGCAAGTGCAAAAATAAGTGATTTTTAGAAAAACAAGTGGGCTAACAAACCAAGTCCCTAAAATCACTAGATTCTTCATTAACAAGATTTCATAAAAAACCAAGGTATCTCAACTAAACTAATGACTATCAAATTAATGTCAGTGCAACTCATAACAATATTTTGCACCAACTAACTCTTAGGACACACAATCATGCAAAAGAAAAATAAAAACAAGCAAACATGCAATAAAACAAAAAAAGAACTCCTTAACTTTTGGGATGAGAAGCAACTTCCTCAAGTGACTCCCCCTAAAGGTGGGAAAAGGGCCAACCTGACCCATTTTAGCATAGCCCGATCGAGCCATGCGCCAAAATGGACGGGGCCAATTCGGCCACTTCTATTCAGGCCTACGTTTTATCAGCCTAACCGACCCTACATGGGCCACAAGCCAAATCGGGCCAAAACAAGTCAAAATATATAAAAATACTATAAATTGAAAATACTCCAAAAAAAACTTTATATATATATATATATATATATATATATATATATATATATATATATATATATATATATATATATATATATATATATATATATATATATATAAATACTATATCATCTTTATTATCCATTGAGGAGTAGTGGATTACAATTAAAAGAAAGCCTTGAAAAAAAATGACAAGAGATTACAATAATCTGAGATAAAAAAAATTTAAAATTAAATAAAATAAAAAATCTCTTATTCATTGTTTTTCCTTTCCTCTTCCTTCTTTTCCCTTTCTTCATTTTCTGATTCTACCCTTCACTGCTGACTTGAGATTATGATAATTAGAGAGAAACAAAAATCCTTATTTTTCCTTTCTTTTCTTTTCTCCCCTGTCATCACTCTCCCCACCCCTTTTTTCCCCTCTTTTCCCCTCTTTTCCCTCCTCCCTTTTTTTCCTTCCTTCTTATTCCCATGTTGTCCTTGTCCCACCTTAGAGAGAAAACAAATTTCTTTTTTTTCCTTTCTTCTTCTTCTCTCCCCTGTCGTCACTCCCCCCTCTCCCCTTTTATTTTCCCTTTTTTCCGTCATTCTTTTTTTTTCATCCTTCTTCTTCCCCCGTCGACACTGACCCCACCCCCTTTTTTTCCCTCCTCCCTATCCTCTACCGACATTTCTTACTCTACACGATACCAACTTTCCCATCATCATTTCAACAAATCACAAAAAAAGGTAAAAATCAAAAAGATAGGAGAAGTACAGAAGACTAACGATTTTATGAGAAGCCTTTTCGTTGTTGAAATACCGCTTAAAGCATTCTAGATGCAAAAAAGAAAAAGAAAAAGAGAAAATGGTTATGCTTTTCCTTTTTGTATTGTGTTATTCCTTCTCCTTATGTTTGAGTGCCCTCTCCAGCAGTAATGACTTCCTAATCTCGCTTCCTCACAGGGCAATGCTCGATGTGAATTATATATGCATTTTGAGTGTGCTTTTCATGTATTTTTGTAACCTAAATGCCTGATTCACACCCTATTCATCAATATTACACTAATTCCCCATTCTGCAATGTTTTATAGAACATGAAGAAAAAGCAATGACAAGAAGGCAAAACAAAAGCAAGAAGGCAAAATATGCAGGAGAACCTTTTGGGTTCACCTAGGCATAGGCAAACCCTCACCTAGGCGTAGAGGTTCGCCTAGGCGTGACATCTCGCCCGTGCGCAGCATAAAGACTTGAAGACTCCCTAAGCTCAGTGTTTGCCTAGCGAACCCAACACTGGGTGTAGCTCACCAGCGTAGCTTCCCTCTAGGCGAAGGACCACCACAGTAGACAAAGGCACGTGTCTTCTGCTTCAGGCAAAGAATGTTAAATAGAATAATAATATTCCCATTTAGGCTCCACCATCGCCCATTTCCAAGTGGGCATATATATCACACCTGTTTTTCAACCTAAAAGGGGGGAGACTCGAGAAGAGGCAGCTACACTTCCATTTCTAGGGTTTTTCTCTCTAGGCTTAGTTTTTCTAGGTTTTTAAGTTTTTACTTGATTTTGAGCCCATTTTTGGAGCTATATTGGAAGATCCAACTGTTGGGGACATCTTGTAGCAGTGGAGCTGAGTTTTGGACGGGATTAATTACACATTTGTTTTGTATTCCTTAACTTTGCTTTTATTCTTAATCTTTCAGTATTTTATTTGGTGCAAATATGATAATGACTAATTTTAAGGCTACCATGAGTGGCTAATTTCTCCCCTAGGGCTGATTGTTGAAATTGGCGATAGGCTTAGGGTGTTTATTGAAAGATTTATGTGAATCCATGCATGTGTTGAGGTTGTATGTTTGTGGATCTTGGATTTTTTACGGTTTTACTTAATTGTTGTGCGTTGGAGGGTGAAATTGAAACCTAAAGCTCAAGGGGTTCCAAAGTGATAGCTGGAAGCATCCCCTTAGGGATTAGTTTCTAACTTTAATGTCCCACAATTATTGAAATCAATTTAACTTAATCAAAGATACCTAGGAAACTAGGAATGCCTAGTACTAGGTGGATTTTATTAAGATGGACAGCATTCAATCTTATGTAAAGATCGTAAGGACGTAAAGGAGACTGACTAGCATAACCCGCATATTCTATTGCAAGCACCTAAAGGAGACCAATAATTCCTAAGGACCGATTCACATAGAACTAATATCACACTTTCTGACCTAGCTAACTAAAAAGGAGAATAGGAATAAAGTGTGAGAAATCAAGGGGAGACATGAGAGTGTAAACCTCGTATTGGGTTCCTTAGGTAAGCATAAGGATATACTCATGTTAATAGGTATTTTACAATTTTAAGTCATAAACCCACCAATGGATGCAACCAACCCTAGCATTAATCATTAGAGTTTTTCTTCAATTTCACTGCACTGATTTGTTTATTTTCAAGATCTAGGTTAGTTTAATTCACTTTTAAGTATCATCAGTCACCATCCTAATCAGTTCATCGCTTAGATAGTGAAATTCTTTAGTAGTCGATGTACTTAATCCCCATGTAAACCAATTTTTCCCTATGGGTTTGACACTTTGGGTTTTTAATTAAAAAGTCATTATATTACTTGTGAACCGTACACTTGTGGATATGGTTGTTTTTATGCCAAAATTTATATACATGTAAATAACCAAATAAGTTTTTGGCGTCGTTACCAGGGAAAGCACAGTTTAAGTGGAGTGGATTAATATTCCAGCAAAATAGACAATTTCTAATTTAAGCAAAAAAAAAAATATGTAGGAGTTTTATATTACTTCTCTTCTTTTCATTTGTAATCAATTTCTTTACTTTGTGTTCTAGTGTTAATTTCTTATTTCAGGTACCAATCTTACATGCCTAGAAAATCCAGAACTTAACTACTACCATTCGATCCTCAAATAGACAGGAATTTGTTCAAACGAAAGAAAGCGGAAGCTGGTAACACAGAGATGGAGGATCATAACAGTGACAGGTTCAACGAAGGTCATTCAGACCATAATGAAATGCCTGGACTTAGAGAACCGACACTACGGGATTGTTGGCATCCTATGATGAATGAAGACTATTCAGGAATTCACCATCAACTGATAGATGCAAATAATTTTGAGCTAAATCCTACATTGATCAACATGGTTCAGTAGCAACAGTTTGGGAGCAGCCCTTCGGAAGACCCCAATGGACACTTGTCAAATTTTTTGCAATTATGTGGCATAATTAAGATAAACGGAGTGGATCACAACGTAATCAAGCTAAATCTTTTTCCGTTCTCTTTGAGGGATAAAGGTAGAAATTGGTTTAAAGATAAACGGACTCTTCTTTGTCGCACCGCACGTCGCGAATTTCGCTTTAGGCCGCAACCACATTTCGTTTGTGTCGACTTAATGTGACTTCTTTTCCGTCGCGACCTTGTTGGTGGTCTTCGCCTTCACTGTGTTTCAAATTCCTCGTCACGCACCCCAAGGTGATGTCGCGACCTCTTTGATGTTCATTTCTCTTCCGGGTCGCAACCTCACCCTTTATTGCAACCGCTTTCCTCCGTCTAACCTGATTCCGTGTCGCAACCTCAAGGTGATGTCGCGAATCTCATGTCATTTTTCCCCGGGTCGCGATATTATCTTAATTGTTAAACGAAGGCGACCGGATTTCTTTCACTGGGCCAGCCGTGTCGCAACCTCGAATGAGTGGTAGCTTACATCGCTTGTGGTCCTTGATTAATAAATGGTTGCAACTTCGCCCGTCGAGACTTCAGCTCGTATTCATGTCGCTAATTCTCACGGTATGTTGTGACCTCAAATGGAGCTCTTCATTTAAAAACTAGTTGCAACTTTGTTTTCTTTGCAGAGACTTCCTTTGTGGCTTTATTGACGGATCCCCGTCGCGACATCAGCTTGACGTCGCGACCTTAGTTATATTCAATTGGCATCGCGACATCAGAGTGGTGTCGCGACCAAAGATTCTACCTTCAATAATTCCTTTAGTCTCAACCACACTTCCTTTGTCGCAACCACTTTCACTTGTTGCCTTGGTCATTCTGGTCGCAAGCTCAACTTCAAGTCATGACTTCGTTTGAATAATCCTTCTATTTCTTCCTCAAGGCTGGTCTTGCTGATGTCGTAACCTAGAGTTTAACTGAACACACAAATCTTCTTGTCAGGACTCGACTTTCGCTTTCTGCGAACTTCATTTCGCTTATAGGTCGATCTCTTCCTGGTTTTGTCGATTTTATTTCTACGTATTTTACTCGCAAAATTAAATTTGAGTAAATATCTATATTTCGCATATGAATCAACATTTATCTTATAATAAGCTTTAAAATGGATTAAAATCACGAGTTTTTTGACTCCATCAAATTCCAAACTTAAAATTTTGCTTATCCCCAAGCAAAGAAAAGAAAGAATTGTTTATCCTCAAACAAATAAGCTCAAAATTTTAAGGACATTTTTCTTATTCACACCAGTCTTTCCTATTCCACCTTCTAATTTTAAATAAGAGATAGCAACATCATTTTAAATTTCAGTTTCGATTCCAAAAAAGGAATGGTCTCTACTTCTATCACAAATTTCTTGATGAAATAATGAATTTAAATAGTTTATTCAACAAGTCTTGTTCTCTGTGTGTGTGCAGGTCTTCAATCCTTTTCATCTTTATGTTGAAATTAATTAATCTTCTAGGAGTCTCCTTGGACTGTTGGTCAAAGTCCCATAGGCTCGTTTTTCATATTGATCTCCACTAATGTAGGTAAATTCAACCTTCAAGATCAATGAGGTCTTTCAGGCTTGTAATGTTGGGCTTAGGTAATTGGGTAGATAATGGGAAAATTTAAGTTGCAAATCACCTAGTTTCCACCTTTTCTTTGTACTTATTGCCTTTAGCTTTCACCCTTTTTTTCTTCTTTGTACTTGTTGATTCTCCTCAATCTTGGCCTGATTCATCTTTTTGAATTCTTTTTATGGAATTTTGATTTCCACTTGCACTTTATTCAAGCCAGTTCCCTTGTTCTAGAACTCTTTTGCTTCTGTTTTTCTTAGGTTGGGAATAGTGCAATGTTTTGTCTTCTTAGGCTTTCTATTACCCTTAGAGAACTTTGGACTAGCAACTCCCATACCAGTTGGCATTAGGGTACTAGGTGTTAAAAACCCCCTACGAGCTTAATTGTTCAAGTGAAATAAGCCATAAGACAAACTTATTTCCTTTTCACACTTCCTACTTTACTCTCCTCCTACCTTGTAATATTTGGAAATAATTTTCCCCCAGACTTGTTTCTTCCTTTACAGTAGACCTTTTTATACTGGAAACTGGATAATTTGGGCTCTTTGCTGTAGGATTATTGCAAGGAAGGGAATTCAAGTTTTTAGTTGCTGTTTATTGAAGAAATAAGGCTTGTTTGGCTCAAATCATGGAACTAGAGGGTATGCTTTAGCATATATTGAAGGTAGGCTTGGAAAAGATCAAACTGCCAAGGATGGCCTCTATCACTTCTTGTTGGCTGTTTTTACCAAGGATTTCGCCTTAATCAATATTCTAACAAGCTCTAGGACCATGGACTGTTAATCATGAATTTCCCAGAAGATGTTCCTAATTCCTCTCAAAGTTTCATGAGTTTTGTTGACCAAGTGTATTATTTCTTCAAGACTTGTACTTATTCACTGTTTATTTACACTATTTCAACCAAATTATTTGTTCCTTCAGCAATATCCATTTTCCAATTTTTGCAATCTAAACTGGATTTAAACATTCAGGTTGCAACTCCTAATTTCAGCCTATGCTCTTATTTTTCTGTATTTTTGTTCTTGGGAGAAGAACAGATTTGGTCATTTGATCCTTGTACAGAAAAGGCATTCAAAATTTTTCATGCTAAATAGGAAATGACACAAACACATAATTCAATATATCATGTTCATGAACCAACAGGAATTTTATTCAAATATAAAAACAATTACATCTTATACAATCTGATTTGATCTAATACAAAATTTCAAATAAGAATATATCTAATCTAGAGGAAAAACTCTCTATTTCTTGACCTAAATTCCTTTATCTTACTCCTAAAGGATGTAGCTTCTGCTTTATCGGTTCCCCAAATTTAACTACACGTAAGTGAAGGGCCGTTAATGTTGTTCAACAAATTGGGGCCCTTCCTTTAAACTCTGTTGGAGTTCCTCTGGATGATGGGTTCTAATTAACCCTTCTTCCAATTCCTTCCCATCATCCATTCTCTTGATTACACAGTGTTTTATGGAATAATGAATGGAATTGGTTTGTTTTCCGACTCCATTCATTCCATACGCTCTGCATTTGCAACCTGGGAACTCTTCTTTTTTTCTTCTCATTCTCCTTTTTCTTCATTCTCGTTGCTTATTCTTCCTTTGTTTTCCCATCCTTTTATAGTGATCTTGCTTCTCTTGGGAACTACAAGGCTTTTTATTCTCTTTTCTAGATTTCCGATGAATGAATTAAATGCAGTTTCTTAGATTTAAGCGTCCTGGCTATTTCCAACAGGAGGTTTGGAAAAATTGGTGAGGAATTTTGATTGTTTCTATGAGAGTTATTGAATTTCCTGGAATTATTCTTTCGAAACTAAGCAACCTAAACTAATTCATTTAATCAAGGCATCGGCTTCGGTTCTCAGACACTACAATTTATTTCAGGGGTCCCGATGGTATGCACTGGAAAGGTTGGGATGAATTGAAGATGACTTGAAATTGAAATGACGTTGGCCCAATGTCATAATTGCGACATTGAGAAGCTATGGCATTAAATTTGGAGCCTCTTAATTAATGATTTGCAATGAATTTTATTTTCAATGCTGGGATGCCCAAAATGAAAGGTTTTAAACCTATTTTTATTGAGGTTTGGGTCGTTCTTGTCGCAACCTAAAATTTTTGTTGCGACTTGAAATGTGGTCACGACAGGGGAATGGATGTCACGACCGCTCTTCTTTCCTAGTTATTTTAGTCAGACCTCATTTTCAATCGCTTCAATTTCTTTTCTACTTTTATTGTTTCCACATCTAGCATTCTTGGTTGCAACTTTTGGATTGTTGTTGCAACCAGAAAAATTTTCAAGTCTCCCTAAACAATCAAATTCACAGCAATTTCAATTTATTCAAATCTAATCAAAACAAATACACTCAATTCATCTTCATCATTTCAAATATTCAATAAATCCATTCACTATGCATCAGATTTAAAATTAAAGCACCAGAACAAAATAAAATTCCCTCAAACTTTCAATCATGCCATATCAGAGACTAAATTTAAATAAGTTCAAGAAAAGTATACTGCCCCTTTTTGTCTCTTTTGCATATTGGAATTTTTATTGTAGATGCTCCCCATTTTACACATTTTTATTGTCCTACAAAACTAAAAAAAATATTTACCTACTCTTCAATCAATAATGAATAAAATTACACAAAGCTATTAGAAATTTAAACACAAAAAATACAACAAGAAAAACTTAAAACAAACTCGATGTGATCATTTTCCACAAGTCGCTTCAATTTTAGTCTTTAATGACCTGTCATACCATAGTTATGTTTCTTCAAATTTTCTCATTCAGAACTAAGAATCATGAATTCCTCATGATTGCTTGTTCTAAGTGTCACTGCCCCAAAATTTGTACTTGATACTACTGTATAGGGTCCACTCCATTTTGATTTAAGCTTCCCTGCCTTAAATTTGTACTTGATCTCCTGCCTTGAATTCCCTCCTCAAAATTCTTTGATCATGCCATTTTTTTTGTTTTATCTTTGTAGATTCTGGCACTATCATAGGCTTCATTCTCAACTTCCACCATTTAGCTAGAGCAATCTTCTTCTTTAGCAATTTTGAAATCAAAATTTAGCTTCGATGGCCCACATAGCTTTATATTCTAGCTCAAGAGGTAGGTGGCAAGGCTTCTCAAAAACAAGTCTCAGATGACATTCCAATGGGAGTTTTAAAAGCAGTCCTGTATGCCTAGAGTGCATCATCAAGCTTCAGAGACCAATCTCTTCTGCTGGAGTTTACAGTTTTTTCAAGAATTTTCTTTATCTCCTGATTAGTACCCAAATAGTGCAATATTGAACCTTGTTTATAGCAGGTTTTATGCGCTTTTTGTGTACTAATCGACTTCAATAACTCAATTGATACATTAGGGTCCCGGCTTTACTACTGATCACATTTTTTGTAGCTATTTTAGTAGTTTTGCAGGTCGAATGCCTACTATTTCTTCATTTGACTCAAACACATGAACTCAGCGACTCAAGATGCATGATCAATAAGAGGAAATTCGAACAAATTTATTGTATTAAGGGAGGAGCAAACTCGTTGAAATTTTGGGGTTTGCACTTGGCACCCACAAATTTCCTCAGCTGCCAATTTCACAACCTCGCTAACACCGCCTCACCCGTGCCTCACCGTGCTCGTTGACTCCGCTTGACCCACCTTTTTGGTGGTTTTATACAAGTTTGCCCTCATGTATTTTTGGTTCTTTAACACATTTTTGTAATTTCCTTTTACTGAGCACCTATATAAGCTCAGCCATGCTTGTAATCAAATCAACTTTTGGTCACTTCATCAATCAATCAAGGAAATTGTGCACGAAGCTTCCTCTCCCTCTGTTTTTGGTGATTTTCTCTTCTTCTCCTCACTTTTCTTGCATCTTTTTCTTGGTAGCCAAATTAATTCTTTGATGATGATACCATGATGCTCACAAAACCCCCATCCTTAGCGGGGAAGACTAGTAAGTTGTTTTAGGCTTAGCCGCAGTTCTCATGTTCTGCGTATGTATTTAAGGGTACTATGTCCCGCTTCTCACCTAGTTAAACTTTAAGTGCTCTCCCTAACGCAGATTCGTGTTTTTAGGTTCAATGGATACTCTCACTAGATCCACTGAGGCCCAGTTAGTTGTCTCCTATTAGTTATTGTAGGGTAGTGTTTTTGAAATGTGTTTTCACTTCTAGACATTTACGCTAATCAAATGCCATATTTTCAAAAAAGGAAAACACTATAATCTAGATTTTAAAGCTAAATGAAGATCCTGCTCGAAAGGACTATATGTCAGTCCCAACGCGAGGAACAGACCAGCACATGTCGACAACCTAGAACCCTAGCCCAAAGGGCTCGAGACTCTTGCTGATTTTCCAACTTTGCGATCAATTTCAGCCTTTAACCATTCACACACACTGCTTTCCACAAACCCTATAATCCAACGAGAAAACACCATTTCGCACAAAAATCAAACTCTCTCACGAAGAAAACCATCCCCGTGGTTCGACCCTGTGAGCCACTATACCGCAGCAGCTTTCTACGCCGCAGAGGGAACTTAGGTTATAAATTTTGTTGATTCCGAACCACCTACTGGAACACGAATCAAATGGCACTGTTGTTGTGACAGCCCTAGTGAGAAAGAAAATAAAGGAACTTGTGATTGGCCATCACAAGTTTTGGTGCAATCTCATTTCTTTTTATTTTATCATTTTCCCACGGTACCTTGCTGCGGAAATTGAAATTTCACCGCAGGGAGTTTGAAAACCGCACCGCAAGTGCACTGTACTCGTTTTGATTTCAGTTAACTATAACCTTTTGTTAGTCTTGTTTTCGTTGGTTTCTTGTCAGGGTGTGTTATTAGTAGCTATGGGACAGAACACCTACAGTGTGCTGGAAAGGCAAGGTGCTCCAATTGAACAATGGAAGTTAGCCTGGCACACCAATCGTGATGGAAACTCCACCAAGAACAACAGAGGCTAACAGGGGGTTCATCAACCACGCTGCGATTGATGAGGGATCACATACACTCACCAAGGTGAGTGCACCTCATGCATGACACTTCCTGGTGAGGATGGGCAAAGAGACCTACTTTTTTTTTTTCTGGTTCCCCCGTCCCACTTTTCATGGTATGGAAAACGAAACCATACACACATATTCGGGATTTCGAGGGAGTTTGCACTACTTTCAAGGAGGGCATTTGATATGGACTTGCCTGGGTTGAAGGCCTTCCCTTTGACCTCAAAGATAAAAGCCAAAATTTGGCGAACTCCACTAAGGCCATGACCATCAAACTAGGCCGAGCCAGCAAAGGAATTTCTTCAAGAAGTTCTTCAATGCTCATAAGACCAACAACCTAAAGAGGAAGATCTAAACCTTTGCAGCTCATGACAGTGAAAGATTCTATCAGTGCTGGGAAAGGTATCTAGAAACCATCAATGCATGCCCACAAAATGGAATGTCCTCTTCCATGAAACAACTCTTGGAAACCATGTGGGGGGGCATTCCTCAACAAAAATCCAGATGAAGCCATGGATTTCCTCAACTATGTCAGCCGAGACTTTCCAAAGCCCGGGATAACCAAATCCTGTGAAACCGACAGTATAGGCCCCTCAAAGGGAACCAAAAGGGGGCATTTTTCACTATCAAAGGAATGGAAATGAAAAGTCAAGCTATCTTCTTGACTAGAAGATTGAGTTAATCATAATCAAGATGCTGAAGTATGTGCATAATCGAACTAATTGCATCTATCCATCCTGCTTTAATTCAAGCAAATCCAATTAGTCACTATGAGACTCAATGTCCACTGCTCCCACCAGAGATTTAATGCAAGAGCAAGCAAACATAGTGGATCGGGCGTAGGCACCAAATAAGTGCTCCATATGGGAATACCACAATCCGCATTGAGGAACCATCCTAATTTATCATGGAAGCCAAACCCTGCGCCTTATACTCCCACAAAGTTCACAAAGAAGAACAAACCCCACCTCGTCACCAGAGCAAGCCATAGTGAACTTGAGCAAGGTAGTGGGTCACTTCGTTGAAGAAACGTAAAACAATTAATTGCTCGCACTACAAAAATCAAACGTTGGAAGGCACTTTCAATGAAAGATTAGATGACCTGCAGTACTCAATCTCTAGGTTGACTAACCAGCAGCAGATGCAAGAAAAAGGAAAATTTCCCTCTCAAAAACAACCAAACCCCGGTGGATTACATGAAGAGAGCCCTCCAAGGACCGAATCTAAATTGAATGAGGTCAAGGCAATCATCACACCGAGGAGTGGTAAGAGCTTACAAAGCCATCACCAAAGGCAAGACACAGAATCCGTGTCATTTATCAACTGTGAGGTGTCATCATGCACTATTATGGTGTCAGTGGTCCACTTTTCCTCAATTATTAAAATTCAAAAAGAAGGCTATTAATCAAAGGAAATTTTAGAAGTGTTGAGGCAAGTAAAGGCCGGCCACTCTACTACTTGGATATGATCATGCAAGTCCCTACTTATGCAAATTTCTAAAGGATTTGTGCACAGTCAAAAAGGGGTTGAGTATTGACAAGAAAGCCTTCCTAACTAAACAAGTCAGTGCCATTATCCAATGTAAGACCCTAGTGAAATACAAAGATCCAGGTTGTCCGACTATCTCAGTTAATATAGGGGGCATTTGCATAGAGAAAGCACTATTAGATCTGGGAGCAAGTGTGAATCTCCTCCCCTATTCAATGTACAGGCAACTCGAGTTGGGGGAGCTAAAGCCCACCTCCATCACACTTTCTCTTGCTGATAGGTCGATCAAAATACCAAAGGGGACAGTGGAGGATGTTCTGATTCAAGTGGACAAATTTTACTATCCTGTAGATTTTGTTGTACTTGATACAGAACCAGTAGCAGCAGGGGTGAACTATGTACCTATCATCTTGGGAAGACAATTCTTGGCTACCTCCAATGCAATTATCAACTGCAGGAATGGTGTCATGCAACTCACCTTCGGAAACATGACTTTAGAGCTCAACATCTTCCACCTAAGTAAAAAGCACATGCAACTGGAAGAAGCATGCACCATTGACACCATCCTGGAAGAACAAGCTGATCAGTAGGGTATGCTGGATATATTGGGGATGAAGAGTCGATCGAGTGTGCGTAATCAAAGAAAGAGGAAGTCGCATGAACTGCGTACAAGAATATTGGAGAAGAAGAAATGAAATTTTTCCATTGGTGATCGGAGAAGAAATCAGTGAGCCCCAGAAAATAGATCTTAAGCCTCTGCCTGCGGAATTGAAGTATGCTTACTTGGAAGACCATGAACAATGTCCAATGGTCATTTCAGCCTTGCTCAGCACTGCACAGGAGGGTAACTTGTTGCAAGTGCTCAAACATAACAAGAAAGCCATTGGGTGGAGAATTTCCGATTTGAAGGGCATTAGCCCAGCAGTTTGCACCCACCACATCTACTTAGAGGAGGAGGCAAAGTCAGCGTAGGCAACCATTGTTATTACCGAATCCCACATACGCAAGAAGTGGTTAGAGCATAAGTCTTAAAGTTTATAAGTCGGCATTATTTCCACTCGATTAGTGCCCAAAAAGTGCAATTTTGAACCCTCTATATTAGGATAGGTTTTGGAGTGCTTTTGTGCACTAATCATGTCATTAATGCCAATTGAAGTGTCTGTCTTCTTAGTACCACTTATGCCATTTGTGAGGGTATTTTGGTTGTTTCGCGTGTTTCAAGGCACTATGGAGTTCAATATCGAGATGTATGACGAATCATGAAGCTTGAACTCAAGTGTCACCATCAACCAAATCTCAAGAATCAATGAGGTTCAAGGCAAAGTGAAGAAAATTGGATGCAGTAGAAGACAGGAGTGAAGAGCAACAAAGCAGGAATTTTCGCTAAAGTTGCGAAATTTTCAGATTGCGAAATTCAACCTTAGCGAAATCTCCAAATTTCGCTAGATTCAATCTGGGGCTCGCTAGGGCACCATTCCTAGCTTAAAATTCGATTTCGCTTACCACAACAATTCGCTTGTTAGCGAAATTTCGCTTAGCTAGCTTAAATTACCGGTTTCAGCTTAAATTTTCCATTTTCGCTATGCCTGGTGATTTCGCTAGTTAGCGAAATTCTTCAGCCTAGCTAAATTTAATGCCTCGTCATGTTTTGTAATTAATGCCAAACCGACTTCAAATTTGGTGTATTACTCTTGTCCTTTAACTTAGCCAAATTTGTAGGTTTTTTGGTATTTTTTCATGCCTCGAGGTGGCCTATAAGCCCTTTGTATATAGAGAATTTTGGGGGAGAACAATTTGGGGGTGAGAGAAGAATTTTTGTAAGTTTTCATTTTTGTAAATAAAGTCTTTTATTTTAATTAGGTTTTGCTTTTCTCCCTTCTCTCTCCTCTTTCCCCTACTCTCTCCTACGCTAAACACCCCTCTTGAGGATGACAACTCAAGAGATGCCATAGTTCCTCCTTTCTTTGAAGATAAGGAAGCCAGCTTGGTGGTGGGGCATATGCATATGTTGTCCTTGTGTTAAAAGCTACAGTAATCAGGATGAGGGCCTCTCATCTTCTCAAATTAGGTTGAATAGCACTGGAATGTTATTGATTTGGCCAATACTCCATGTTTTTAGATACAAAGGCATACTTAATGTTGGGATGCACTGTGGTTCAGATGGTCTTTACGAGCCTCTGAAATGATATTTAAATGCTAGGTTTCAAATAAAGAAAGGGGCCATAGATGCATGCTACTTGTGTTGACTCAAATAGGAGTTGTTTCAAGGGTGAGGCTCATAGTTAAACATAGATCCTGCTATGCCTCGACTATAGGTCAGATGTCATAACGCCGAGGATAAAAACCCAGACACTCGCTTGCCCAAACTTACCAAGTTAGTGACCTAAATCTTCAAAGTTAACTTTCTCACCTTTAACTTTTAGTTTTTACAATTCTCAGTTTTCAAACCATTCCCACTGTTTTTGAAACACAAATCCAAAGAGTCCAAATAAAAAGCCTTACCTTCATGCACTGATGCAAACCATTTTAGGATGAAAACCCATCCCTGTTCGACCTTGACTAATTATACTCAGTAGCATTTGACTACTACAGTAGAGAACTTAGTATATAAATCTTGTTGATTCCCTGGATCAATCTCTACTATGGCAATCGAATCATCTAATTTATGATTTATAGCACCCTGTATCTCAACCCAGAGTACCAAGAAATCGTGTGGATAACTACTGCATAATGAAAAAAAAAGGAGAGTAGATACCCACTTTTACTACAGCGTGAGGGTATGCATTGATTATCGTGGTGTTAATGAAGTAACACGGAAAGATCACTTTCCTCTTCCATTTATGGATCAACTGCTTGAGAGGATTTCTGGTTACCCCTTCTATTGTTTCCTGGATGGTTATTCAGGATATTTCCAAATCGAGATGGCTATAGAGGATCAGGAAAAGACAACTTTTACCTGTCCATTTGGTACGTATGCATACAGGAGGATGCCCTTTGGCCTTTGTAATGCCCCTGCCACATTTCAACGGTGTATGCTCAAGCATTTTCAGTGATTTAGTAGAACGCATTATGGAGGTTTACATGGACGATATTACAGTATATGGAGAGAATTTTGAGGAGTGCCTAGTCAACTTGGAAACCATCCTTCACAGGTGCATAGAAAAAAATCTAGTGTTGAATTGGGAGAAATGTCATTTTATGGTCAGCCAAGGCATTGAATTGGGGCATATCATTTCAGAGAAAGGGATTGAAGTTGATAAAGCAAAAGTTGACTTGATTTCCAAACTGCCTCCACCTAAGAATGTTAAGACTGAGGCAATTTTTTGGTGCATGCGTGTTTCTGCTGTGGAGGTTCATAATCGGACTTCTCAAAAATTGCCGCTTCACTTTATGTTTCTTGAAAAATGCTACGTTTGAATGGGATTCAGACGTCAACAAAGGCTTTAAAGAACTCAAGGCTTATTTAACCACTGCACCAATAGTGAGAGCCCCTAATTGGCAGTTGCCTTTCGAGGTTATGTGCGATGCAAGTGACCTCGCGATCGGAGCATTCCTTGGACAAAGGGCAGAAGGAAAACCGTATGTGGTTTACTATGCTAGCAAAACACTGAACGAAGCCCAGAGGAATTACACTACCACCGAGAAAGAATTGCTAGCAGTAGTTTATGCCCTGGACAAGTTTCATGCTTATTTGTTAGGGGCAGAAATAATTATCTTCACGCATCATCTCAAATAAATATCCGCTTCACCAAGCATAATGCCAAGGCTAGGCTTATCAAGTGGGTCCTCTTACTACAGGAATTCAACCTGCAAATTAGGGATAAAAAGGGGGAAGAAAATGTTGCTGATCACCTCTCCAGACTAACCATAGCACACAACACCCATAACCCCCTAATCTTTGACGAATTCCCGGAGGAGTCTTTACTCGCTGTGGACAGTGCTCCTTGGTTCGCCCACATCGCCAACTTTTTAGTAACCGGGGAGTTGCTAACAAAATGGAAAGCACAGGACAAGAAGTTCTTCCATGCAAAAATCCACTCCTACTATTGGGAGGAGCCCTATTTGTTCAAATATCAGGCCGATCGATAATCGAAGGTGTGTGTCAAGAGAACAACTAGTGGATTCTCGCCCACCGCCATGACAAAGGCTCCTCGAGGTCATTTTGCCTTAAAACGGCACGAAGGTGCCGCAGCGTGCTCTCTATTGGCCATCTTTGTTTAAGGACGCCATGCCATGCAAACACAAAATGCCAAAGGTCGGGAAAATCTCGCCACATATGATGCCACTAAATCTATTATGGTTATTGAGTTATTTGGCGTTTGGGCGTCGACTTCATGGGACCATTCCCTTCCTTTGGGTATGCCCATCCTCGTGGAGTTGACTATGCGTCAAAGTGGGTGGAAGCGATCTTTGTGTAAATGACGGACCACAGTCCGTGAGACAGCGAAGGAGAACATTTTCTCAGTTCGGAGTTCCCAGAGCCATGTCGGTGATGGAGGTTCACATTTCTCTGACAAACCTTTTTGCGAATCTCTATCGAGTATGGTGTCAAGCACAAAGTGGCCACCTTATCCTCGGACAGGTGGCCAAGTAGAGGCTAGCCATTAGGAAATCAAAGGTATATTGATGAAAGTAGTGAACTCGAACGGGAAGGATTAGTCTCGAGCTTAGATTCCTTGTGGGCATACAGAACAGCATACAAGACCATCCTTGGAATGTCCCCCTATCGCCTAGTTTATGGGAAGGCCTGCCACCTGCGGTGGAAATTGAATATAAGGCATGGTGGGCAATTAAAAAATTGAATCTGGACATGGGAAGAGGCGCCTTAAGAGATCATGATCTCGAGATTAGTTAGAGGAGCCTCGGGGAATGACCCACTGCTGAGGTCGAGAATTACGAAAGACAAATTAAAGAAGTGGCATGATCGACTATAACTTCGGAAGAACTTCAACCCGGGGGACCAAGTCCTGCTGTGACTCAGGCTCCACGCTTTTTCGACGAGCTCAAATCAAGATGGATTGGACCATTCATCGTTCGTGAGCATACCCCGATGGTTCGGTAGACCTACTCAATCCAAATGATAATAGAGTGTTCAAGGTCAATGAATGAAGTGAAATTTTATGTTGTGCGCGGCTATGACGAGGAGGAAATTCTCCTTCTAGACCCTCCTTAAGAGCATCAAGCTATACATTTAGGAGTGGCTCCTGCAGTGTCTCAGAAGCCACTAATTTAATTGCTTAGTCTTGTTTAGGTTTCTATTTTGTTAATGATCTTGTTGTGATCAGTTGGGCGACGCTTTCTTTATGTTTGGCGGTGCGGCGGCCCGTACTTCTGATAGCACCTCGGCCACACGCCTAGGCTAAGGATGATCCTTCTCATTTGCCCGGGTTGAGGAGGTACCACTTCCTCCATTTCTTTCCGTCCAGTCTTTGAGACCGATTAGTGTTGGAAGATGATCGTTCTCTTTGATTTTGGTATTACTTGTACTACATGCCCAGCAAAACCCATTTTTTTTGTTTATATAGAGGCTTGATGTTTACTTCTTTTTGCAAAAGTTGAAAATTTTGTAAATTCACCTTGATATATACAATACAAATATATTTTTCTACACTTGTGCATCTCATTTTGGCCCTATATTGTTATGATTTTGCCTTTCCTGAAAATTGAAAAAAAATTGTAGCACTGTATAATACCAAATGTTAGAATGGTTCCATATCTGATTGAGTTTGGTCAGTTGATGACCCTGGTAATTACTCATTATCTTCCGCAGATTTCTACAGCCACGCTACCTGGATTCATTAGTTTTAATCAATGGGCTAAGAGGCTGCATTCTTCTTTTACTTTATAAAACCGGCCTTAGCATCGTTGACGAACCATAATAGATTAGAGTTCCTTAAGAAAGAAGGCTAATGAGTCTTCCAAAAGAAAAAGAAAAGCCAAAAGAAAAAGAAAAAGAAAAAGAAAAGAAACAAGTAAAGTCGCGTCACTTTGCCTTGAAACCTGAGCACGGTCCGAGGGGTCTACGGTGAAAGCCTTTAAAGCCTGGTGCCCTAAACCAATTGGTTGGGAGTCACCGACTTAGTGCTCACTACATGGCTGGACGGGAGGAGTTTAGCGAGTTGTAGGTGCTGGATTCTCGAAATCATTCGAAGTCCAGGGTGAAACCTGTAGAGTTTGTGGTCGAAAGATCCTTGTAACTTGATGCCCTAAACCTTAGTTGGTTGGGAGTCGTCGAGTGGATCCACGGATTACACGGACTTTGGTGAAATCAATTTTGACGTACACCTGATATAATAGAAGTATGAAATAAGTGTGGGCCAGATCTATTTAGGATGAATTGACATGTACATGGTTTTTAGCGATGGTTTGGTTGGGGGAAGAGTAGCTTGAAACATTGGTTTCGTGATCACCTAAAAACACTTAGATTTTGGTGGAAATTCAGGCTGATTTCCTTGGAATAAATGTTGCCCTAAAACTTATTCATGTATGCCATTTGTTCTCCTAAGCTGGTCTTTATACAGAGTCCTAATTTGTCATACTGAAGGTTGGGCATTATTTGCACATACTTTTTGAACAGACAGTCCATTTTTGCAAAAACATATCCTGCATGATCTCCACTGCACCCTTCTTTTATCATTGCTAGGGACTACTTGATGTCTCGGTTGGGGGAGTGATTAGTACCCCGAATAGTGATCCTTGTTTATAGCGAGGTTTATCGCTTTGTGTACTAATCGGCTTGTCTTCAAATTGATACATTGGGGTCAGGCTTTACCTCTGATCACATTTTTGTAGCTATTTTAGTAGTTTGCGAACCGAATGCCTACTATTTCTTCAATTTGGCTCAAACACGATGGTTTGAGCCAAATTCAAGATGCATCATCAAATCGAGAAATTCGAACAAATTTATTGAAGAAGAAGAATGGCCCCATTCCCAGGAAATTTTAGGGGTTGCAAAATTTGACAACTGCGAATTCCTTTGAGTTGCGAAATTTCCCAACTGCGAAATTGCGAGTTGCCAATTTCTAACTGCGAACTTTGCTCACACATTGCCTCACACACAATGTTAATTGCGCATTACCTTTTTGGTGGTTTTTATACCAGTTTGCCCTCATGTATTTTTGGTTCTTTAACACATTTTTGTAATTTCCTTTTCTGCGAGCACTATGCTTCAGCCATGTAATCAAATCAAATTTTGGTCACTCCATCGAAATCAAGAATTGTGCCTGGCTTCCCTGCGCCTCTGTTGCTAGTGATTTTCTCTTAACTTCTCCTTCGCTTTCTTGCACTTTCTTGGCCTTAAACACCCTTGATGATGACAAATCAAGGGATGCTCGGCTAAAACCCTGATCCTTGAAGGGGAAGGCCACTGGGTGTTGTTTTTAGGCTTAGCTACATGTTCTCATGTTCTTCATGTATGTATTTAAGGGTATTTGTGCCCCTGCTTCTCACCTTAGGTTAAAATCTCTTAAGCATGCTCTCCCTAATGTGTATTTGGCAAGCTTTTTAGGTTCAGTGGATACTTTCACTAGATCCACTGAGGCCCAGTTAGTTGTCTCCTATTAGTTATTGTAGGGTAGTGTTTTTGAGATGTGTTTTCACTACTAGGGACATTTATGCCTAATCCAAATGCTATTTTCAAGAAAACACTAGGGTCTAGAGTTTAAGATCCAATGAAGATAGGTTGGGGAAAAGGACTATATGTCATGCTCCCCCAGAGGAAATGGGCCAGGAGCACATGTCGGTTAACCTAGAACCCTTAGCCCGAGTGGCTGAGACTTGAGGATTTCTCTTAGCTTTTTACATCGGTTATTTTAGGTCTTGACCATTCACACCTGCTTGTTTTTCCACAAACCCTATAAATCCAGCAGCTTCCATTTCAATGCGTAACTCTTCTCTCATGAAAACCCATCCACATGTTCGACCTAGAGCCACTATCTTTGCTTGATAGCTTTCTCACGTCGGTAGTAGGAATCACTAGAGTTATAAATTTTGTTGATTAGAACACTACTTGCCATAAGCGAATCATCTCCACATTTGGAAATTTCGGCTGCCCCTTTGGATGATAAATAAGCTCATAATGTGTTTGATACCATATCTGCCCATGAGTTTGTCAAACACTTTGTTGCAAAGTGGCTTGCCCGTCGATTATAGTTAGGTGTCCCAAATCTGCGAGAATATTTCTTTATAAAAAATCCTGGCTTGTATTAGCATCATTCTTAGGACAAGCTGCTGCCTCAACCCATTTTGATACATAATCCAAAGCTAGGAGTATGTATATATTTCCAAATGAAGCTGGAAAAGGCCACAATAAGAATTGATAACATCAATCAGTGCCTGGGATCTTCTGGGTTTCATACCCTAATCTTACCATTCTATTAATCACCATAACACTATAAGTAATCACAAAAATATGACAAAAATCTATTAAGATGGCCAGGCTATTTTGTCTCTATAAAATGTCCCCCGTATGGTGATGCGCGACATTCTTGTAAAATCTTACTTTTCTCACCTTACGGTACACATCTCCTTATAATCGAGATCAGCTCCTCTTTTAAGCAGTAATGGGTCATCCAGATGTAGTGCGGGATGTCGATCCGCTTAGCTTTTCCTCTGCTGGTAGCTGAATTTTGGTGGCATAATTCCGCAGGCTAGAAGTTCACAATGTCGGCAAACGAGGTGATTGGAGTGTTGGAATAGCGCTCATCGGAAAGTTTTACGCTGTTCTCTTTCTTCTTCTTATACGGCTGGTTTCTCCTCTTGACAAGTGATCAGCTATCACATTGTCACAACCTCTTGTCTTTTATTTCTAAATCAAATTCTGTAATAGCAATACCACGTCGATCTTGGCTGCTTCTTTCTTTTCATTAGATATTTAATTCTTGCATGATGGTTATATATCTTTATGAGACCCAAAATATATGGCCTAAATTTTTCACATGCAAATACTATTGCCAGCATCTCCTTTTCAGTAGTGGAGTAATTTTCCTGCGCTTCATTGAAGGTTTTGCTTGCATAGTATATGGCGCAGTCTTTTGTTTACGTCCCAGTACAACTCCTGTGCGAAATCAACGGCATCACACATCATTTCAAATTCTACGATTTCCAATCCCGGTTTTCCATAATGGGAGCTTGACTAGTCTAGATTTATTTCTTGAAAAGTGCGCGGGATTCATCAAAATTGAACTTAGTATCTTTTTCAGTAATCTGCATAGTGGTCTAGCAATTTTGAGAGTCTACGATAAATCTTCTGTAAAATCCGATGTCCTAAAAACTTCTAGATTCCCACATTTGTAGAGGTGGTGCTCAGTTTCTTATAATTGAAACTTTGCTTGGTCTACTTCTAGCCTTCTTTGTAGAAATCATGTACTTACTAGGACAATTCCTTAATAACCGTAAAATGGCATTTTTCGGTCGAGCTAGATCCTTGTCTCTACACCTTTGAAGTATTGTCCCCGAGTTATGCGAGGCATTCAAGCTGGATCCATACCTTTGTGAAATCATCCATGAAAGGTCTCCATAGCTTCTTACGCTAAATCAGAAAGCTATAGACATCATTGCATCTTTGGAAGGTACCGACGGCATTACCTGAAACCCAGATGGCATTCTTCTAAAGAAAAAGTACCAAATGGGCATGTAAAAGTGGTTTCTCTGATCCTTAGGTGCAATGGCAATTTGGATTCATCAAAGTATCGAGTCAAGAAAACAAAAGTGAGAGTGTCACGCTAACCTATACAGCATCTAATCGATGAAGCGGGGGGAAAATGATCCTTTCTTGTTGCGGTGTTTAGTTTTACGTAGTCATTACACCCTCCGTCCACAATCACGATTCTTGTAGGAATGGGTTCATTCTTTTCATTTAAATTCACGATTGAATCCACCTTTTAGGAACCACATGTACTGTGCTCACCCGAACTATCTTATATAGCATATATAAAACACCGCATTAAACCATTTGAACTTCTTTTGACCTTCTTTCATCGCGGGTTTAGCCTCGGTACTTTCGATAGAAGTTTTTGCATTATCATTCAGCGATATTTTGTGCATACAAATGGAGGGGCGATACCTTCCAGGATCCTCGATTGACCCGAGCTATAGCTTCCTTGTATTTTCTCGGAATTTCCATGGCTTCTTTTCCCGGATTCGATCAATGCGGTGATATGATGACTGGTTTTCTCTTTTAGGTTCTAAGAACTCATATTTCAAATGACTAGGCAATTCTTTCAATATTAACCCTTACTTGCACCCCTAATTTCACCTTTCGGTAGTTTTACGTCTCATTTGCATACATCATCTTGACTGCTTTCATTTATGCTCGAGACTATTTCTTTGTTATACAAATTTGAAGGCAACATTTCACAATCAATACTCTCAAGATACTGAAAATTCATCTCATTTTCATTGATAGATGTTGAAGAATCTGATTAAATTCGATTCAACGAGAAGGCTATTGTTTTCTCTGACCATCTGAAACTTTACGCATCTGCATCGAGATGTTCCAAATACTATTAAGATTAAAGTACCTTTGCTTCATTTCCCCACCCTTAATTGTCGCGCTACGCACATCTGCTCGAGTGCTCAGGTTGCTAGAAGGTCTTCCTAGCGACAAAGGAACTTGGGTGTCTTCCTCAATCTTCATAATAACGAAATCCACGGGAAGATGAATTTTCCCATTGACAAGTACATCTTTGAGAACACCTTCACAGTTTATTGCCATTGATTTGTCGGCCTCATTTGAAATGTAATTGTTGTTGGGGTAAGTTCCCCCAGGCTTCGATCCCATGCACGATAGAGGCATCAAATTTATATTAGCACCAGAATCACATAAAGCCTTCTTGAATTCATATTTCCCTATGGAGCAGGGATGGTGGCTATTTGGAGTCCTTCATTTTTCTTGGGAGCTTTTCTTTGGATAAGCGCACTACATGTAGTCAAGTTCTTATTCCTTCTCGGTATTTCCTTTTCTTGTTCGAGTATCTCCTTTAGAAATTTTTTCATAGTTAGGCATTTGGATTTGATTACCTGCCGAATGGGATATTGATTTCTATCTTCTTGAAGATGTCGAATTTATTGCTCTTCCGCTTTTGCTTTAAAACCTCTGGGGAAATGGCACTATAGGTGTAAGGCGGTATTTTCTTCTTACGTATCACCTTTCGCTACTTCTTTCGGGTTGTTGGTCTTTATCATCTTCTTTCATACATGTATTCTTTGGGCGTGCTCTTCTCTCCTTGCTTTCCAGCTTCTTCTTATTCTGCATCAGTCTCTTCTTTCCTTTCTTTTCAGCTATTGTTGCCCACTTCTTTTCCACTTCTTAACTGAATTTCCATGCAATCTTTGGATTCTTTTGAGTGTCACTAGGGAATGTACCCTTGTTCTGATTTAGCATATTTAGGGCCAGCTGCCCTACTTGTGTCTCCAAGTTCTTCAATAAGAACTGCCCATATTCTTAAATACTTGAGTATTAGACTTGGCTTCAAGTCGGACATTTTCTATTCGTGATGTATAAGCCTTTGTTGTCCCCCGTAGGCTATGTTTGTTCTTCAAATGGTTAAGTCCTCCCTATGACCACGATAGTCATTCCTTCTCCTTCACCCCCTTGATGCTGCTACTAGAACCTTGGTGGTACAGCGATATCCTGTTGATTCTGTCCATGTGGGCCTTGTAATGCCCCTCCACCATATGAGAAATTCTCATGGTTCCTGTCTTGGATTATGTGTAGGCGAGGTTAAGTTTGTGAAATGGTAGTTTCTTGGTTCATTCACATACTTAGCCTCCTCAACCTCATAAGCATCCTCTTCTTTTGGTATTTCAGCACTTCTTCTCATTCTCTTTCCCTTTGCTCTTATTTCACGAAGCGGTGTGTGCATTTCTTTTTGTTTGTCCATCACATGCAGAGTATCTTCTTTGCCTCCATGGGTACGTATTTACTGACTCCATGACCCCTTTTCCTCTGCTATTACCCCTTTTGGAAACTCAGATGGAGCTTTCATATTGCATGGCTGGGTCTTACATCGGATCCACTGGCTTCTTCGGCCCTTTTTCTTTGGTCTCCCATAGCATGAGTATTGATAATGCCTTTAGATGTATCATTTAAGGCATGATATACTATATCCATATGGGTTTTTAAATCGATTCCATGCATAGGGCACCTCTTCCAACAACCTCTTGAATCTCTCCCCGAGCTATATATAGGCTCTCGTCTTCCCTTGTTGGAAAACTATTATCTCTCTTCTTCTTTCGAGGGTGAGATGGAAAGAACACCTTGATATGTACCCATTTCTTCCCAAGTATCCCTGACTATGGTAGGACTCATGTACCATGTGGCTGCTATATCTCTTAAGGAAAATGGGAAGAGATGAAATATCACCTATACGGCCTCACACCATTCAGCTTCACTTTGTATTTTCCATCTGAAATCTACCCAGTGCTACGTTAGGGTCTTCGATTGGGAGTGGCGATGAAGCGTCTTCTTTGCACCATTATTTAAAGCTGGCTTTAGTTCAAAGTTATTTTCACCTCGGTCAAACATCTTCTATCCTCCTCAGGCATATGAATGTAATCTTGACTCAATGGGCTTTCCATAGAGTCCAAGAACACCCAAATCGGAGTTCAAACAAAGGAGATATGACCTTAGAAGTTGGGTCATGCGTAGTCAAATCTGACGGTGCGAAATTTGGAAGCGACATGCGTGGTAGGCTCTACGCGACGGGCGGTCTATCACCTCCAGTCGGCGCAGCCATCTCCCTCAGGTATATGAATGGATTCTTGACTCAATGGGCTTTCCATAGAGTCCCGAGAACCTGAATCGGAGTTCAAGCGGGAGGGATATGACGCCAGAGTTGGAGGTCATGCGTAGTCAAATCCTGACGAGCTGACGAGCTGAACTGACGAGATGACGAGCTGAGCTCTACATGAAGAGCTCGGTCTATCACCTCAGTCTGACACCTTCTATCTCCCTCAGGCATATGAATGGATTCTTGACTCAATGGGCTTTCCATAGAGTCCAAAAACACCCAAATCGGAGTTCAAACGAAGGAGATATGACCTTACGAAGTTGGAGGTCATCATTAGTCAACACGACGAGCTGACTGAAGCGGCTGACCAGCGTTTGACAACGCTGTTGGGCGACCTTTGTTTGATGACCAGCGTTTGGCTGACCAACGCTTGTTTGGCGACCAACATTTGGGCGACCAACATTTGGCGACCCTTGTTGGCGACCCTTTGTTGGCGACCAGCGTTGGGCGACCAGCGTTGGGCGACCTTTGTTTGACCAACTGTTTGGCGACCCACTTGTTGGAGCGACACTATTTAGCGACCCTTTGTTTGGCGACCAACTGTTTGGCGATGCTTGTTGGAGCTGACCAACATTTGGCGACAGCGAACGACGACCAACGACAGACGACCACTCACCCCATTTGATTGTTGAGTAAAAGACCATAACTTGGTCTATAGGAGTCGAATTAGAAATTCAAAAGCCTAACATCAAGTTCATTGATGTGGCTACAATTTCCACAGAGGGACTTACCGCCAAATTCTCTTTATTTCTGACCCAAAACCGTTCCTGAGTCCGGCTAGTTGGCCGAATTGTAGCCCGGCCCGACCCGGTTTAGTAGAGTGACCTCATTAAAGAGGTATAACTTAGTCTACAAGGTCCCGAATCGAAAATTCAAAAGCTGACATCAAGCTAATTGATGTGGCTGTTACTAGAAGGAAACGCACCAAATTCCCTTCACTTCATACCCAAAAATCAAGCTCTAAGGTTACATTTGATTTGCCTTACCACAATGTGGCGGCTTCCCATGGTTTAAAATGCAACTAAACATTCCCCTAAGGCGGATAACCACTCAACAATCCTTAGGGTAGAGGACTGACCAAATGGAGAAGACCTACCTCATGGGTTTGTCGAAAGTCCGATTAGGTCTACTTGTAGCTCTTGTCACTAGGAAGGACTTCGTGCCAGCCTGGGGAGACCTATGGCCCGATCGTCGGAAAATCTAGAGAGAAGGTGGAGCCTCTCTCTCTAACTCTCCCTTTTCTTATCGATCACTCTTAATCGTATTTTAAAAAGGAGGAAACTTCCTCCCACTTTCCTACATGCCACATGCCATTTCCCTGATTTTTTTTTTCTTCTTTTTCTTTATTTCTTTTTATATTTAGGTCCCTCCATTTCTCTATTATTTTCATTTAAGTCTCCTATTTTCACTTAGACATATAAACTTACTTACAATTATTATAGGTCCCCATTTTAAAATTTCCATATTTTCTCTTTTCACTTGGGCTTATTTAGGATTCGATAATCATTTAATCAATATTATTAACAATTAAAAAATAAATTGACTGATTATACGGAATATATAATAATTTTATTATAAAGTTACAGGGTATTTTGGAAACGTTACAACTCTCCACACTTAATTAAATTTCGTCCTCGAAATTACCTTAGTCAAACAGTTGCGGATATTGCTGCCGCATCGTTTCCTCACTTTCCCAAGTGGCTTCTTCAGTCTCTTGTACTAAATCGAGGCCACTTATTTTCTTTTTACTAAATTTTGTCCAACACAATGGTGTTCTACATTTTCTCCCCTATAAAGCCTCGTAAGGCGCCATTCCAATTCTTGATTGGAAACTATTGTTGTAAACAATTTTAACAAAAGGGATGTGTATCCGGCTACCTCATAGTCATTCTACTGACCTTTTAACATATTTTTTCCAAAGTAAAAACAACAATTCATAATCATTGGGTACTAAACCACATCCTTATAAAACAAGGATCCATCTTCTTTACCTCAAACTTGGTTTTCTACCATCTCGATATCACATCAAATTCCACGAAGGATAACTTCAATCAAATCTCCCAAAGAATTCTTACTCGTATTTTGATGGGACAATCTCTATACTTGCTGTTCACAATAACATATATCAAGGCGGGTTCGTCACGAGATATTCTTTCGGTGTCACTCCTCGGTAAATTTCCTGATTGGGTATGTTGGGTACACATATGAATGGGTTGACCCAGATCACATCGATGCATGCACAATAGTATCAAAGACAGTAAAATTACCGACTATCACATCTGGGGCGTCGGTATCTTCCACTGCTTTCATCGCATATGCTCTAGCTGGAGCATGACCATCTTGCCTAGCCAAATTCTGTGTCCCGCGTACCGAACACTTGGTGATGCAACGCTTTTCTTGCCTCTGGCCCGATGAAACATTGCCCCCAGTTTGGGTCTTATGAAGGGACGTGCCCTATTACACTCTCGTATTTTGTGCTCCAGGGATCCACAACCCAAACGGCACCGGTGCGCAACAATCTCCCTTGTGCTTTCTTCCACAATGGAAACAACGAGGTACATCTTATCCTCTAGAGGCACCTCCTTGTGCACTTGCAATGGCGTCGCGAATAGATATCTCTGGGTGGCACGGTATGGGCTGCTAGGGGATCTGTGGTCCCCTGAATCTCTTCCTCTGCTGCTGATGAGCACTTGGCGGCCGGGTTTTCTTTCCTGTCTTCTATCTTTTCTTTCATTTTTCCTCTTTCTTTACTCGTTCCACATTTGGCGCATGTTGTGATTTTGGAGAAATCATCATGGCAAAATCTGTGACATGGGCCGAATGTGGTCGCAGGTAGATCTTCAAACTTCTGGCACTTCTCTTCCATCACTTACTAACATCTAGGGAGCATACTTGCTCAACTGTGTGAATTCTCTCACATATTCGGTTTACACGCCAGTTGCCTCTGTTTCGGATTATGAAACTCCTGGCCGCATACTATTTAAATAGATGCGGCCCACATATCTTCTTGAACTCATCCAAGAAGAACCTCCCATGTAAATCTCTCACGGTGAGTGCCGGTCAGTCCGCGAAACGCTGTGATAAATCGTCACGTGTAATGAGGTTGCATCGACTTCTCTTCCGGTACATTGCAATGCATTTGCACAAGCATTCGCTCGGTTCTCTTGAGCCAATTCTCAGCCATTGAAGGTTCGTCTTCTTTCTTTTCAAGAAAGTCTATCGGTCGGTACCTTGCCATCTCTCAATGGCTGATCAGTATCGGAACATTTGCGGTGATTTGCCGGCTCTTTGCAAAGCTGAGCTAGGCTCTTTGGAGGATGCCATAGTACCTCCTCTTTACTTGTTGCAAGTTCACTCATTGGTGGGGCGTGAGATGCTTGTCCACCTATCACTAGCGGGACTATGAGGCGATTTCCACACAGTCTGTCGACCCTTTGGGTACCTGAACTATCCATGTTTACCTATTAAGACCCACAAGATCCACGTCAGAGTCATATCATCCTTTAAATTCAAATGCAATGTATGTCAAATACCATTTTCAAAATCCTTTTCAAAATCGTTTAGGGCCTTTTTCCAGAAATGCCTAAACCTAGGCTCTGATACCACTAAATTGTAGCGACCCCAATCCGACCCGACGAATGGCGGATCAGCGAGAAAGCCACGAGGCCTTATTCAATTACTTTTATTTTTATTTATTAAGTTTTCTTTTCAAAAGTGTCGCGACCGAATCCGACCCGACCGAATGGATCGAACGGAGCCAGTTTACTCGGCGTTTGCTATTTATCTTATTAAAGCGTTTAATTAATTTGTTTAGTTCTTGAGCGGTTTTGATTTTAGGCAAACCCACAATCATTTACAAATTTCAAAGCAATTTGGTAGGCCCATAAACATTTACAAAATACATTTACAAAGGAAAGCATTCTATGCCCTTTCAAAATGATATACAAAAAAAAAAAAATCAAGGTTCAGTGTTTAACCTTGCTTACATGAAAATACCACTTGTTCAAAAGAGATGATATGCAAATGACTTTATATACTTTATATGTCAGATTTTCTATGACTCACATTATAAGATCTTGTCTCCCTTCTTGTTCACTAAACCGCATAGATAAACTATACGCTAAGCATTTTCATGCTTAGTGGTTCTATAATTTTATTTAATGTAACTCAGCATGCATTTAACATTAAACTATGCCTATTAATTCAACACATATACTATGCTATTTATTTCGTGATGCTTTCAATTTCTAAATCATTTACCAAATCACATCATACAATTTCAATGCAACAATTCATTTCACAATTAGATATATGAGATTTAAGCATGGCCCATAGAAATCCTGATTTATACTCTTCGCCAATGCTGGTTATTTCACCTCGACTATTTAATTCACGCTTTCTCGACGATTCGTTTAATGAATCCCGCCCCTTATTGGTCTGCAATGTGCTTACATATTTAACAATTCGTCTCCCTATCATGACGGATGCTTGGTGCACCCCCACACGTGGTATCGCTTAAATGCCATGCCATCATGACGGAGCGCCGATTGGTGCATCCCGCCTGCGGACATTTCTTCAATGCCATACGCCATCATGACGGATGCCGATTGGTGCATCCCGCCAAGTGGGACATTGGACATTTCGGGTGCCTTCGTGACGGATGCCGATTGGTGCATCCCATCAGGCGGTTCATTCAGTATATCAATTCAATTCAAGATGTCGAATTGTCCGATTCATTTACATTTCCCCGATTTATCAATCCCATTCATCTTGGCTGATATCACAGCTTCAATTCCATATTCACTTTCTCATATTCTCTTTTCAAGGATATACTAATCTATACTCATTTCATATACACATTCACATACTCATTTCATATACTATTCATGCACTCATTTTCATATGTTTGGTAAACTACCAAAAATACTTAATAAGTAAGAATAGAGTTTAGAACAAACATTCAAAACTTGAATCAAGAATAGGATTAAGTTGAACAAAACCCAAAATTCTTTGTGAATTTCTTGATTCCAATCCTTGGAATCTCAATCTCGCTTATTTTTCCTCCTGCTACCCCTATTCCAAACCATTAAAGAACAATGATGATCGGTGTACTAGTAGCTAACAGATTGATTTTGGAGTTTAATATGAGTTCCAATTTCAATTAGATATATATAGATGCTTGGATTCTTGACTAATGGGCCTCTATAGAGTCAAAGAATCCTGAATCGAGTTCGACGAAGGAGTTATGACCTTCGTTGGAGGTCATACGCAATAAATCCCGAACGATGAGCTGACCTCGACCTGGACGAGCTTGCTCTATCACCTCCTCGGTCAAAACATCTTCTATCCTCCTCAGGCATATGAATGTATTCTGACTCAGCTGGGCTTCCTATAGATCCAAGAAACACCCAAATCGGAGTTCAAACGAAGGAGATATGACCTTCCGAAGTTGGAGGTCATGCGTAGTCAAATCCTGACGAGCTGACGAGCTGAACTGACGAGCTGACGAGCTGAGCTCTACATGACGAGCTCGGTCTATCACCTCAGTCTGACACCTTCTATCTCCCTCAGGTATATTAATGGATTCTTGACTCAATGGGCTTTCCATAGAGTCCAAGAACACCCAAATCGGAGTTCAAACGAAGGAGATATGACCTTCCGGCTGGAGGTCATGGTCAAACTCGACGAGTCGACAGCTGAATCGACGAGTCACGAGCTGAGCTCTTACATGACGAGCCTCGGTCTATCACCTTAGTCTGACACCTTCTATCTCCTCAGGCATATGAATGGATTCTGACTCAACGGGCTTCTTCCATAGAGTCCAAGAACACCCAAATCGGAGTTCAAACGGCGAGATATGACCTCCTCAAGTTGGAGGTCGCGCGAGTCAACCCCACGAGCCGACCAACCGACGGTTCACCGCTTCGACGACCACCGCCGACGACACCGCTGACGACCACCGCTTCGACGACCACCGCTTGACAACCACCGTTGACGCACCACCATTTTGACGCACCAATCGCTGACGCACCACCGCTTGATCGACCATCGCTGGATTCCACCACCGCTGGACGACAACGCTTGGACGACCAACGCTTGACGCACTAACGGGCTGATCTACACTATTTGACGACCACCGCTTGACTACCACCGGCCGATCGAATTAACGGCTTCGACGATTAATCGCTCGGACGACTGACCATTGACTCACCACTCACCCATCAGATTGCTCAGAGTAAAAAAGACCATAACTTGGTCTATAGGAGTCCGAATTGAGAAATTCAGTGCCTAACATCAAGTTCATTGATGTGGCTACAATTTCACAGAAGTACTTACTGCCAAATTCTCTTTATTTTTGACCCAAAAACCCATTCTAAGGTCCGGCTAGTTGACCCGAATTGGCAAAACTGACCCGACCAGATTTAGCTGGGCTGACCTCATTAAAAGGACTATAACTTAGTCTACAAAGGTCCAAATCGAGAAATTCAAAAGCATGACATCGCTTTCACCGATGTGGCTACAATTTACTAGAAGGACGCACTGTCAAACCCTCTCACTTCATACCCAAAAATCAGCTCTAAGGTTCGAAGAAGGCGCACTACCAATAAATTCGTGGCGCTCTTCCCACATGGTTTAAAAATGCAACCAAACATTCCCTAAGGCCGATAACCACTCAACAATCCTTGTAGAGGATCTACCAAGTAGAGAAGACCCACTCATGGAATTTGTCTAAAGTCCCCGGTTCGGTTCTACTTGTAGCCTTGGCCACTAGGAAGGACTTCCCTTCGTGCTTCACGAGACTCGATCCGATCGTCAGGGGACCAGAGAGAGCGTAGAGTTTCCTCCTCTGGGTCCTCCCTTTCATTTTTTCCTTTTCTTATCGATCACTCTTAATCGTAGATTTTAAAAAAGGAGGAAACTTCTCCCACTTTCCTACATGCCAGCATGCCCTTTCCCTAATTTCTTTTTCTTCTTTTTCTTTATTTCTTTTTTATATTTATAGTCCTCCATTTCTCTATTATTTTCATTAAGTCTCCCCATTTCTACTTTTATATAAACTTTGCTTCTACAATTTGACCTCAGGTCCCCATTTTGTACTTCCATATTTTTCTCTTTTCACTTGGGTTTATTTCCGGATTCACACCATTTAATCAATATTCATCTGAACACCCTCCTTAAAAGGCCTAAGTCGCCCAATTATATTCCTCGAATATATAATAATTTTTATTATAAAAAATTCTGCAGATTTCAAGCATTCAGCCTATTCATTACCGACATCACAACTTCCTAATCCCTTAAAGCTCATTTTGCCCACTTCATCCACCATGATTTTATTTATTAAAGGAGAAACACTAAAAACTCTAAAAACTGGGTATTAAAATTGCTGAACTAATTTGAAAAAATAATAACTCCCCCAAACTTAGAGCATGGATCATCCTGAAATAAGTGAATTAAGAATAGTAAACTCCCCTGAATGATCACTTCTGCTCATTGAGTTTGGGTTGGAGTTTAGTCTTGATCAATCCCTCAATAGATTCAGCTTCAATACCCTGAGAAACAAAAACATAAACATTAAAAATAAAATTCAAACTGCTACTCTAACTTAACTGAAAGTAAACTAAACTAATTGGATAAAATCCTTATTATGCTTGGGGTGCCTCCCAATAGTTGTTCCAGTTTTTAGAATCCAACTAGACTCATTGGAAAAGTACTAGAGCTTTGCTTTTGCTTTTCATCCATCATTGCAAATACTCCCTCTTCATCCTCATTAGTCATGAAGATGACTTCCTCCACCTTAGGAATAGGAAATATAAGCTCAAAATCCAACTCTTCGATGGAGAAAGAGTTAGTATTTAATTCGATTCCTTCAAGAGTTTTCTCTTGAAGGAAGTCTGGTGCTTACCCCTTAAAATGTCGAAGTGAGCTTTCTATCCACATGCAGTTATTCTTTTCTTCATAAGTCAATTGTATGCTTTGTGAGGACAACTTCACTTTTTCCTTACCCACTTAAGTAAGGTCATCTCCCATATTTTAATAATCATGCTTGACTCATGGGCATTGAAGGTCTCCTTTAGCTTAGCTTGATTGTCCTCTTCCCTACCCAAAGTTACAAGGTCTATGGAGAAATTGAACTTGTCAATCCTAACCAAAACATTTTGAAATTTGATCTACTGATGTTGCTCTTCACCTTTCCTCTTTTCCATTGTTAGCTCTACCTCATTTGCATATTCATTCTTTTTCTCTTCAAATCTACAAATGGCTCCAAATTCTTCCTCCTTAATTCTTAAAAGCATGTTGTTACATTCTCTTTTGTCCTTCTTCACCTCATTCCATAAGGCATCAATCAGTTCTTCAGAAGAAGAAGACTACTGGATTTTTTTTTTTTTTTAGACATATGTAACTTGAGCTTTCTCTAATGTAGTTAAGATATTGAGGTTTTCTTTGATTAAGGAGTTGTGTGAGAGCATCTATTTTTCTCTCAAGTGCATATAGGCGCTCCTCCATCAGTTTGCTGCTCATCTGTACTCAGCACCTAACAGACAAATACAAAATAAAACAAAAACAAACGATTCAGAAAATAAAATGTCAGTCCAAGAAAATAAAAGAAAATTGTAAATGCTCAAATTAGAAATTCCCTTTTTTGTTGGAATATTGATCTATAAACCTCTTGCTTCGATCCTCGGAAAAAACTTGATTGACCGATTTTGAGTATATAGACCAAATTAAATCTGTCCTTTTGTGTTCAACATTGAAATACCCAACATTAGCAATTGCCTAGAAAATCTGCCATTGTTTTTAGGACCGAATTGCTTTGCTACTGGTTTTTCTCTCTTTTTAAAACACGATTAAAATGTAGATTGGTCTAAATAAATTGCTGCAAGTGCACAAGTCGTACAAGTAATAAAGTGGACAATTAAGTCCGAGTTATCGTTCCCACAGAGATTGATAAGAGAATCTATAGATCAACTACCCCTACTACTCAAGGTCATCACTATTTGAACTTCTAAATTTCTAAAGATGGGATTAATCTATCAAAACTAAAATAACAAATTAAAAATAGCAAAATTCATCAAATAACAGATTCACGAGATACCACCAAAACCGAAATGGATCGTTTTAACTATCGATTTGCAAATAAAGTTCTTTAAAACGGATTTGTTATGGGTTTTGAAACCTGAACTTGTTCAAGAGCAAGGTAGTATAGCCTTAGAATGCCTCCTGACACTATACATTTCACTATTTAACATAATGAGAGTTTTTCACGACATAAGAAACTATGTTGTGACAAAGTTCACTACCTTTAGCTTTTCATTATGTCCTGACATACAATATCTATGTCACAACATTGTTCCAATGAGTCGTCAGTGATTCCTCTCTTCTTTTGTCGTGATAGAGTATTTGAATATTGCGACAATACTTCTGCCTTAAGACTTGCATTAAGTCACCACATTAATCTTGAATGTCACGAAAAACTTTTTTCTTTCTTCACAAAATATGTCGCGACATAGCTGTGAAATGCTGAGACATTTCTTAACTATTCTTCTGAGGCATTCTTCTTACTCTTTGTCGCGACATAGCTTTTGAATGTCGCTACATTCTTTAATTGTCGCTCAGGAATTCTTCTCAGTTTATGTTGCAACAATAATTTGATTGTTGCGACATAAATTTTGCCACTTGCCCTAAGTAATGTCGCAACACTGTTGCAATAATTTGCACTGCCTGCTTTAGCCAAATTTGCTACTTTTCTGCTTCTTTTCTCTAAATTCCTAAAAAAACCCAAATTTGGGTGAATACTCTATAATTTGGCATTAAACTGGACTTTAAGCCTTAAAATTAGATGAATTTTAGACTCATCATGTGATCATCTAACATAAACTACCAGAAAAGCTGAAAGATCTGGGTAGTTTCACCATACCATGTGTCATCGAGGAGCATAACTTTAGCAAACCATTGTGTGATCTGGGTGTCAGCATCAATTTTATGTCATACTCAATGGCAAAGAGGTTGAATTTCGGAGAAATATAACCGTCAGCTCTATCACTTCAAATGGTCTATAGATCTCTGACTTACCCCAAAGGAATTATTGAAGATGTTTTGGTTAAAGTCGACAAGTTCATTTTTCCTGTGGATTTCATTATGTTAGATATGGAGGAGAACAAGGTAGCTCCGATAATTTTGGGAAGACCCTTCCTTGCCACTGGTCAAGCACTAATTGATGTGAAAATTAGGGAGTTAACACTAAGAGTTGGTGATGACCAAGTGAAGTTCAATCTTTATAAAGGTATGGATTTCCCGAGCGATGAAAATGCAAGTTGCATGAGAATAGACACTTTGATCCCTTCTCAAGACGAAATGCTTTATGATTTTAGGAAGAGAAGTTCACTTGAGCAATTCTTAACAAAATCAATGTCCACATAAAAATTAGATATTTAAGATCTATCATTAACTCCAGAACTAATCAAAATAGTGCTGGCATTTGAAATGACTGAAGAAAAAAAATTTTAAGAAGAAGAGAAGAAGACTCCTAATGGTTTTTATGGCACCCCCTTGACCCGACCCGACATGACGATGGGACCGAACCTGGGGACACATACCACTAAATCCATTTATCTATAAAACACATTTCATATACTTATTTTTGATGGGATATTTAATATCCGTTTGAATCATATTTATGTATGTATGAAAATATGATCTCATTACTAAGATGCATTATATATATAAAAATATACATCAATCATGGTAGAGAGCCCATCATTTGCTCAATTCCCACATTCATACAAGGCGGCATTTCTTGCCCTTTTTAAATCATTTACAAAACATTGTCATTCATGTCTAAATGGAGTATTTACTTATACTCCACACGATTCGACGGTGACTCCGGGCTCTACGATCTTGATCTGCCCACCACTTGACCGCGTCATAAAACAACGCTAAGCATTTTCCCCTCGCTGAAGGGTTCTATGCATTTCTATTTTCATTTCAATCAAACACAAAATATTTATCTTCGAAAAACAACATTTTGGCACATTTTCAATGGTCAATGCAATAAACAATATATATGTTAATTTTTCATTCAAAACTCAAATTATGCATTTCACACATTTACTTATAAGTTTGCCCAAAACGAATTTAACCATGACTTTCGGAGCATAGGATAACGGAATCACTAAGAGAGTTCTAGGCCATGCACTGAACATAAAAACATTTAATAACACGTACGGTCTCGGTCGCTGGATCGGGTTATTTACAAATTCACGTACACTACCAATACCGTCCCATCGGGCTACTGACGGTATGCCACTATAAATCATTTCGCTTATGCATCGCTATCACCCTTATTGGAATACTGGCGTCAAAGGGATGTGTAAAATGTATATGCCTATGTGCGCAAGTGCACGCGTTGTATCATGTAATACAGTGTACCTAAGTACGGATATCGATCCACGGGGAGAAGTGCATTGACTACTGAGTTTAGCCTTTGAATATTATCTGGACATAAGCTTTGAGTGACAAATTAACTAATGTATGAGATTAAACTAAACTAATTTATCTTAGTAAATTACTGTGTTATGGAGACTAGGGCTCTGTCTCCCTCTGCCACTTCTGATGGATTACTACCTAGAGAAATTACTATCTCATCATTCACGACTTATCATGACGAGATCGCGGTTTCACGAGATACCTCTCGAGGTGTATCCGCCTATCTCGCAGCAGGCTGAGTGTAGATTATCTCTACTCCCTACCCAATGCTCAAACGCTTTAAATGTTCTAACCTTAATCGCCAATCCTAACGGGATATCTCTATAAAAATCGAATCGACCAAGGGTCGCCGAGTCTGATCTCTTGGGTGTCCTCATCTCATCTCTGGATATTCAAGAAAATCATGCCAATGTCACGTACATCACATGTATATAATTCATAGATATAGAGCAAATACTAACAAGTCATGAATAACTGAATAAGAAAAAATCAAAATCTTAATCCATGCAATCATGATAAGGTTCAACAAAAACCCTATATGTGAATCTAGAACATACTGGACTTGGTTATACACATAATCAATCTATAAAATATCGTACTTCTCAGGAAGAAGAAAATACAAAAGCAAATCGCCTTCTCCATCGATCTGGTTCACGCCGCTCATGCCGGCCCTCGTCCGTAGTTTTTCCGATCCTCAAATTCGTCCTTTTGCTTTAATGATGGTGAGGCGTAAATCGTGATCGACGTCGCAACATTGCAACGTCGCGACGTTGAGGCGTCGCGACGTTGGCCACTTGTTGACTTCCTCTTTTCGTTGACCCGACGTCGCGACGTTCCTGCCAGTTTTCTACTCTTCTTCTCTCTACTCCAAAATGATCTCAAAAATTGCCCGTTCCACCTGCTATTCACATAAAATGCAAGAATCAGATATCGGGCTATAAAAATACGTATTTAACTGTAAAATTAAGCTAAAACCATAAGACAAACGCGGCGGGTATGGCATGAGTGTTTTAGGCACTCATCACACCCCCAAACTTAGCTTCTTGCTTGTCCCCAAGCAAGAACTAACTCTAAACCGGACACATAACCTACATACTATAACCTAACACTAGGATTATGATACACATGCTGGCAGACAAAGGATCAAAATGGACCGACTCACAACTCTTGCCTTTTTGTTCGTATTTCAGGGGATCCGTAAGGGTATTCGACTTTCGAAAAAAATTATTTTGAACTCAGTGCAGTTGACAAGCGCCTCAACCTCCAAGGTATTCAATAGCCTTTCCCAAGGACCCTATGTGCATTGAATATATAACCTCTAGTGTATACCTTGGTTCCGACACCCCCAAACTTGAGTTCAACTCACCTAGTTGGGAGAATCTAACTACGAAAGGACAGGAACGCACCGTTTGTAGTCATTAACATACTTACGCATAAAAGAAAAAAACTAATGCCCGTAAGTTTATGCTAAGTGTTCATGTAGCTGACAGTTTGGTGACTCCCACCCGATTGGCCATGGGCACCTAGTTCCCAACGTCACTCCCAAACATTCAACTAAACCCAAGGGCCCTAAGCTATGGAAACTTCCATCTTCCTCGTCCCCTCGTAATGGCAGCTGAAGTCAATGGCTCCTAGCCGCCTGGCTCAGTGGCACTGGGGTTTTGAAAGGCCCTGACCGTGCTCTGATTCGATTAGAAGATCCCACTTATTCTGTTCCTATGGTTCTTCTCTTTTCCTTTTTTTTTTTTTTCTTTCTTGGGGATCGAAGGCAATCCTCTTTTATTTAGGGTGTCCCATCACTTTGGTGTTTAGAGACTCCCAGGGTTTGTTTAACTTTAGTAGCCGGGCTCGGCACCTAGGCATACCCTAGAGGTCATCCGTGTGTGAGTGTGAAAGGTTCGTTGAGAAACAGTTTCTTGAATATCCCGGAGGTGATTCACTTTGCCTCCCTACCTATTCATCCTGAAATTCTCGAGCATCTAACACCCTACGAATCCCTTATGGATTTATACTATGTTTGTACATGATGATTGTGGACTCATTCAAAAGAGATCCTTGACTCTCAAGCATGGCAACACGACACACTACCTAAATACTCAAGCATGTTTGTACAAACTAAACACATGACTCGCATACTAAAATAAACAAACATTAACTAACCTAAACTAAAGTAGGAATAATACGAAAATAAAATAACTCATCACAAACTATGCCCAATCGAACAACAAAAACCCGATCACCACCCACCCCAACAGATGTGTCCAATGTCCCCATCGGGCTGTAAAAGAATAAGAGAGGGAGAAGGAAACTTCCGGTGGACGGCCATGTCACCGTATGGCGGTGGTGGTCGGTGGAGGGCAAGAAGCGTCGGACGAAATGGTCCTGAGAGGGACCATCGATTTCGAGAATGGTCATCAGTTAGCCAAGACTCAGACGCATGTCGCGCGAGGGCCTCCATATCCCGGGGGGTGATGAGGACTCGCTGTCTGGTCTCGTGGCCCCGTAAAGCCGCCGGCTGGGCCGCTGAGGGAGCACCCAGGTCCTCTAGATCGAGGCTGGGACTAGATGAGGCCGCCTCCGAGGCCTGGCCGCGGGGCGGTGTGGGCGAGTGGATACCGCCTAACGTCACTTCGCTGCGGATTCGGCCGGGGAGGCCAAAACGAGCCCGACACGCATGAAGCTCATCCGCCTCGAGGGTTCATCGAGTCATACATCGCTTCGTGTCGCGGGTACACCGTCGGTCACGCTTGACCATTGCTTTAATGTATCCACACCTCAATATCCTCTAAGTGGCATTCATCATTGAGATAGACCTGTAGATATGAGAAAGGTGCCTAGTTCATTTCTCAAACCACATCCCTGCATGGAGGAGGGCATCCTCGATAACCTGCCCAACATCGAAGGGTATGCCCTAGATGATGGCGTAGTTGAGTAGGGCACGCTTAGCAGTCACTTCACACACGTTCGTCGTCGGAATGAGACGCGACGTGATGAAGTGATGCCATATCTTGGGAATATATGCAAAATGTTCGCTCATGCACGGCATGCCTTTTCACTATTGAGCGCTTCCACTACCCCCGCCCGTTGGTCGACCTGGGAGGACTCTGGGTAGTCTCGTCAGCCATAAAGCCGATCAAAAGGCTCAGGGGGGACCGGGTCAAGATTATAGAATTGATTGATAGACTGCGCGCTGAAGTCTACCAACACACCACGCACTCGGACCTTTTTGACGACATGGGAGGCGAGGTTGGCTTATAATTCTCGTACCACACTCGTCACAGCTAAACGAGGTGGTTGGCTTAGCACCCGCCATCCCTTAGTCACAATGGTCTTGCGAAAGAAGTCGTCAGGGTGGTGGAAGCCCTTTTCCTTAATGAATGACCGATTTTTACAAATGGTACCAAAAACCGATCGGCGGCACCTTCATCGACAACTTCTAGAGGTCACCGATGGGTCCTCATTGGCCCGACCCCGTTTAGCGGTCAACTTTTGCCGCTTACCCGACATAGGTGCAGAGGGGTGGGTCTAAACTTTCAAAGCTCCAAGGGGCACACTGGGGCCGAATGGTGCAAAGGAGGCCACTCCTTGGTGACCTAGACAATAAGTCGAGCACCTAGGGTGCACAATGGGACCAAGGGTTGGAATGGCAACAGAGATCACGCGACCCTGTGGCAATTTACTTCGACCGCTTCTGCCCAACCACCCACAGTAGGGAAAAGTCAGGTCGACCCGCTGAGTTCCAAACTCTCTTTAGAACCGATAAGTATGATTAAAGGGGCACCAAACCAGGCCACTCGAGTCAGGGTGAAGCTCGAGATAAATAGAGTCGATGTTGGTGTGCTAAGGCCGGTAGTGGAGGCGCATAGGTGGCCTGAGGTGGCAACAATGAGGTGCAAGTCCCGTGAAGGGTGTGCGAGGAGGCAAAAAATGGAGGGCATCCGTCACAAACAGGCAACGTAACGACGTTCGGGCTCAACGTCTCGACGTTCCCTAGGGCGGTGCCAATGTCGCACGTTGAGATCTAACATCGCGACGTTCCAGAGGGGCTATAAATCCAACGTCGCGACGTTGGGATCCAACGTCGCAACGTTCCAGAGAATGGCAAAACTGACGTCGCGACATTGAGATCTAACGTAGTGACATTCCAGGGGGTGTAACTGCCAACGTCGCGACGTTGAGATCCAACGTCACGACATTACCGAGGCTTAATTTTTCATGGTTCAAGCAACATCGCGACGTGACAGAGAAGGCCAAAATGAAAATTTTTCAACAAGGTTCTAAGGTATGAGAAAACCCCCCTAGTGCAATTTATGACCCCTTTTAACTTCTGAAGTGAGTTTCTCGAGTGGATCCTCCACATTAATTTCTATCTCAGGCCCTGAAAACAGACAGCCAAAAGAAAATCCCGATTACAGAAGGAGACAAAAAAACCAATCCAAAATTAAAACAAACAATAAAAATTAAACTATGGAAAGAAAAATTTCAAGAAAAGCTTGGGTTGCCTCCTAAGAAGCGCTTTGTTTAATGTCGTTAGCTCAATGGCCCTAAATCTCAATGTGCTCGGGAACCCAGGCTTATATGACTGCTTAATGTACTTCTTCTAGTGTGTTCAGTGGAATGGTCTACTTATTCTCATGGAACTCGCCCCCAAAGTACAGCTTCAACCGTTGGGTGTTAACTTTGAATGTTCCTTTCTCTGGATGTAATCGCGCTCCATGGAAAAAACTTAGGTCACAGTGAATGGTCCCGACCATCTTGACTTTAATTTTCTGGGAAAGAGTTTCAGTCGGGAATTAAACAAGAGGACCGTTGTCCCGCCTCGAATTCTTTCCTGGCAATATGTTTATCGTACAGTTGCCTTTTCCTCAGATATGCGAGCATTCTCATAAGCTTGGCCGCGAATTCGCCCACCCATCGGGAAATGCAGTGATCCACTTCTCTCCGGCTAATGTACTATCCATGTTCAGCTGCCGAGTTGCCCAGTAGGCTCGATGCTCCAATTCCACCGACAGTCCATAAATGATTCGAAATGGCGACATACCCAATGGTGTTTTAAATGCTGTTATGTATGCCCAGAGTGCATCCTCAATCTTTTTCGACGAGTCCTTCCTGGAGCTGTTGACTGTTTTCTCTAGAATGGACTTGATTTCTCGATTCAATACCTCTGCTTGCCCATTTGTCTGTGGGTGGTATGCGAGGGATGTGCGATGTCGCACTCCATACTTGTGCAAGACTTTTTCAATCATCTTATTGTAGAAATGAGTACCGTTATTGTAATCGCTGCTCTGGGAGCCGAATGCCGAGAATATGTGGCTTCAAGAACCGGGCCACTACCCTAGCATCAGTGTGGGTCAGCATGTTTCAACTCACTTAGAGATTTAATCTACCACAAAGAAGATGTACATTGTGTTATTAAAAGAAGTGGGAAATGGACCTATGAAATCCATCCTCAGCAAATCAAACAACTCTACTCTGCATCAGGTGCACGGGCGCCATTCTTTAGAAATGTTCCCCATTCGCCGGCATTTCCACGTAATGGATACTTAACCGATGAGCATCCTTGAATAAGCTAGTCAAGAGGAAGCCTGATCAAGTACCTGTTGGTTGTCCTCCGTCGCGAAATGCCCTCACATGGTAAAATGTGTGTGCGGGTCTGCACACTGCTTCATTTCATCTTCTAACGCATCTCCTAATCACTGTCAAGACAATGCTCAGATAGAATAGGTCCCCTCCCAAGAGGTGTTTCAAGTGTGCGAAGAACCTCTTTTCTCTCGTTGATAGCTGAATTATGGAGGGATCACCTCGCCACCAAATAATCTCACATAGCTCAAACCATGGAACCGCCCTTTTGTCTTCAATAGCTAAGAGCTGCTCATCAGGGAAGTCGTCATTCACATGGACCTCATCACTTACCCCTTCTAACCGTGATAGATGATCTGCAACTAGGTTCTCCGTTCCCTTCTTATCTTTAATCTCTAAATCGAATTCTTGCAATAAGAGAACCCACCGAATTAGTCTGGGTTTGGCGTCCTTTTTAGTCATCAAGTATTTTATGGCGGAATGATCAGTGAGGACAACTACCTTGTTGCCAATCAAATAAGGCCTAAATTTGTCAAAGGCAAAGACAATGGCCAATGGGCTACAGGTGATAGTTCACCAGCATCATTCAAGGTTCGGCTAGCATAGTAGATCACCTAGAATATTCTTTCTCTTTTCTGCCCTAACACTGCTCCAATCGCATAGTCACTTGCATCACACATTAGCTCAAATGGAAAGGCCCAATCTTGTGCTACTACAATAGGAGTCAATACCAATTTATCTTTCAAGACTGAAAATGTGCGCATACACTATGCATCAAACTCAAATGGTGTCCCTTAGACAAGTAAATTAGACAACGGCTTTGCAATCTGAGAAAAGTCTTTGATGAAGTGTCTATAGAATCCAGCGTGGCTTAAAAACCTTCTTATCCCTTTTACAGATGAGGGTGGAGGTAATTTCTCAATTGCTTCAATCTTTGCTCTGTCTACCTCTATTCCTCTTGCAAAAATCCGATGCCCAAATACAATGCCCTCTTGTACCATAAAATGGCACTTCTCCCAATTGAGTACAAGGTTGGTCTCCTCGCATCTGATCAACACCGACCTCAAATTCTCCAAACAATTGTCAAAGGAGCTTCCCAAGACAGAAAAATCATCCATGAAGACCTCGGGACAGGTTTTTCAACCATATCGGAGAATATGGCCATCATATAGCGTTGAATGTGTCGCAGATTGCACCCTCAAGTGGCATCCGTCAACGCGAATGCACCATGTGGGACATGTGAACGTTGTCTTCTCCAATCTTCTGGGGCTATGAGCAATCTAATTGTAGCCGAATATTCATCCAAAAGTAATAGTATTCGTGTCCCATTAATCGATCCAACATCTGATCCGTAGAACAGCGAATGGGAAATGATCTTTCGAGTAGCCTTATTCAGCTGATAATCAATACAAATTTCTAACCTATGACTGCTCTGTAAGGCGTAAATGTGTTATTCTCTGCTCTATGACTGGCTGTTCCTCCCTTTTAGGTACTACTTTGTACCGAATTTCACCCATGCACTATCTGAAATAGACAACAACCCCAAGTGATTCAACCACTTTAATACCTCCTCGCGATCACTCTTCATACTGATTCAATCTCCTCCAGGCTTCCAATCGAGGGCTTTCTATGACCATCTTCCAACAAATTACGCATGCACATAGAAGGCTAATCCCTTAAATAAAGCCGTAGACCATCCAGGCATTTTTGTGATCTCTATACCCTCAATAACTTATCTTCCCTATTTCGCCGTGGACGCCTCAAAATGATCACCGGTAGTGGAGGTCGTCCCAAGACAAGCATACCTCAAATGGCCAGGTAAATGGCTTGCTCCATCTGCGGTCGGCTCAACGATGGCACTAATGCTTAGTATTTTCACCTGTAGATTCAAAATATTTCCTTCTATCGAGTTTGAAGGAATCCATCCATTTTACATACCGCTCACCCAAATTCCTCTAAATCACCGTACTAGGTTGGAACTCCAGATCGCTGAGAATTTTCTTCATTTCGCTAGACACCATAGCCTCACGCCTTGTCATAGCAGGTATCACATCTGACAGGTTCTAGCGCCTTCCTAACACGTTGAACTCTGACTTCATCCTCCGCACTCTCACTTTAGCTTCTCAAACGCCAATCATCGTCATGGGGCCGCAAGAAATGGTCTACCCAAGATTACGGGTATTTCTTTATCTCTTCCATATCTAATACAATGAAATCGCCTAAGATGAACTTGCTCAACCTTCACTAAGACATCTTTTATCACCCTCTAAATGCTTTAAGAACTCGTCGCTAGCCGAGTGTGACCGTAGTCACAGCTTCTTAACCCCAAACGCCTAAATATGGATGTGGCATGAGACAATATTAGCTCTTAATCACACAAAGCTCTCTCTGGGCGATCAAGCTCAATGGTGCGTGATGTTGAAACTCGCTTGGTCTTTAGCTTACTACAGCCTTTTCAAGAATGGCACCATATTCTCGCTAGTTAACTGCTTTTAAATCTACTAGCCTTCTCTTCCGTGGATAAGATGTCCTTCATAAATTTGACATAACTGGTATTTGTTTCTGTGAGCATCGAAGAACTGAATGTTGATGTGCAATAATACTTATAAACTTGTAACCGCTTATCCACCTATGCTTTTTAGACGCCTGGGGATACTAATCTGGGGAGCATGGTCAGGACAATCATTTGTTCAAGCCTACGACTATTTCTCTGGGGGCTGTTCCCCATGTATTATCATTCGACCGGTCCGATGACTTTCTCGCCTACCCACACCGGTCGTCTCAGATCGCCAATTCTTACCACTTCGCCGTGGACTCCGCTTTTACATGTTCATTCCCCTGTCTCTGGGTTCACTTTTAAGTTGCTCGGTAAGAACCCACGCCTTCTCACAATGATTCGCCATTCGCCCATCTACACCCTCTCTAAATTCTCAACCATGCCACGATTGTTCAATCGCGGTTCGGTGTCGCATATTCTAGCTTTGTCTCATTCATAAAGGCGCATGAGGTAAGCATTCGCAAGAAGGGCTTGTTCCAAGTCTACCTTTCTGGAGGGTTCGGCGCATTCCTGGATGGTGGTATTGTTCGATTGTTCCTCCATCCATAACCCCTGGATTGCTCGACTATTCGAGTATTACGCCACCCTCGCCTTGATTTTGCTCCATAGTTGTCGCCTTCATATCGACTCTCGCTTGCTGCGGGTTTACCCCATTAAACCCGACACATACTAGGCTTTGCTCTCATCGCTTAGTGTCCCGATCGGCATTTTGTACCATTGCCAGCCGTTCCTCCACGTAATCTACACAACTCCCACGGGTCGTCTATAGCGGTATCTGGCGCATTCCGTCGCCTAGTTAGTCGCTAATAAGCCGCGCGGCCACGAGTAACTGTATCACTGGAACCCGTTATTCGCGCGTCATGGCCTTCACTAGTGTAGTTCCTATTCTAGCCACCGATTATATTAATAGCGAAGATTCCAAGATTTCATATGTTTCTGGCCGAAGGGTCTTTCATACGCCCCTCCTTCCGAGGCATCAATCACTATTCTAGTCGCATTCCTGCACCATTATAGAGCGGCGCACTGCATCCATCCGCGCCCCATGATGTGGGTACTCACGCTCGAGAAATCTATCCCATGCTTCTCGCCAGTTCTCTCCTCTTACTGGTCTAAAAAGACGATCTCGCACCACCAGGTACTTTCTGCAGCGGAAGAACTGTCAGAACTTACACTAAGTCGTTCCATGAAGTAATGGAATTATGGGTTGACTCTGCCAACCAATGCTCGCTCTATCACCTAGTGAGAGTGGGAACAATCTCAACCTCGAGTGCCTCTTTGTAAATGACTCCATCAGATTTTGATCGTGTCGCGTACTTCGAGGAAGTTAGTCAGAACGGCCCTGATTCTCATCGGGCAATCCGTGGAACATGATGTTCAAGCATTCAGAAGGTTACTAACTCAACCTGTTGTTCGTCGACAGGTGGTCTTCTGACAGCCATCGAACAACCGTAGGCTGAGGACAAACCTTCTGAAGAAGATGAATGGATCATCTGGCTCAGATAAACCGCCCGGGCGCATGATTCTCCTCCTACCAAGACCCTATCATGGCCCTTGCGGGCTCGTTGGGCCATAATAAGATCGTGTTCTTCATCGTTTCGCATGATCATATATTTCTATTATAAAAATGCTCTCATTTCTCGACGACGGCAAGGTTCTTCCTGGCAGAGATTCAAACTGACGAGGGTCAACTCGACTCGCCTTCGCATGTAATCACCGAACCTCGATCGCAATCACACACCAAAACATAAAGACTAAATTACAAGCACTTGTAAAAATAAACAAAATTCCAGAGTAATATCCACTGCCTCGTTGTCAATATCAACACTAAACTCTCCCCCACGATGCCAAAACTCGATGTCGGAAGTTTCTGATGTGCAAATGTATATGCCTATGTGCGCATAACGGTCGATCAAGTAATACAGCTAAAATTCGGCACCCGATATCGATCCACTGAGAAGTATGCTTTGACTAACGAGTTTAGCCTTGAATATTATCCCGGACGTGAAGTTTCTGAAAGTGACAAATTAATCCAATGTGAGGATTAAACCAACGAATTTATCTTAGTAAATTACTATGTCATGGATACTGTAGTTTTATTCCCCCCGCCACTGGATGGATTAATACCCAGAGAAAATTACTATCTCAGCCCATTCACCCACTTATCGATGACTCGTGATCGTGCCCACGAGATACCCCTCTCGAGGTGTATCCGCCTCTATCTCAAGAAGGTGGCCGAGCTGATCTCTACCCTACCCAATGCCCTCAAACGCTTTAAATGCCCTAATCCCAATCGCCACCTCGACCTGGATATTCTATAAAATCGACCGACTAAGGGTCGCTTCGGCTCGCATCCCCGGCGCCTTCATCTCGATCTCTGATACCCAACAAATCACGCCAATGTCAAGTAGAGCATCACATGTATATAATTCATGATATGTATATATACTAACAAGTCATGAATAACCTAATAAGATAAAATCAAAATCTTAATCCATGCGGAATCGTGATAAATGTTCAAACCCCTATATGTGAATTCATAGAACATACTGGACTTGGTTATACACATAATCAATCTATAAAACATTAGTAGTCTTTCAGGGAAGAAGAAAATACAAAAGCAACCGTTCTTCCACTCGATTCCGATTACATCGCTCGCTTCCGTGTTCTCGTCTGCATATTTTGCAACTCTTCTGGACCGGGTCCCTTGCGCAATGATGGTGAGGCGTAACGCGCTAACGCCGCGACGCTGGCTACTTCTTGTCAATTTCCTTCTAGTCGACCCGACACACGACGCTGACGCCACGACGCCCGCCATCTTCGCTTCTTCTCCGCCCAAAATGATCTCAAAATTGCCTGCTCCAACTGCTATTCACACAAAAATGCAAGAATCAAATATTCGGGTTATAAAAATGGTCGCGTATTTAATCAGAAAATTAAGCTTAAAAACCATAAGACAAAGGCGGTATATATATGAGTGTTTTAAAGACTATCACACCACCTATCCTTAACTCAATATGACAGATAAATATTCTCTTAAGGGCATTAATACTCACTATAGTACTTAATATTATATATATATAGTGAGGAGAAATATATATATGGTATATATATATATATATAGTATATATAGTATATATATATATATATATATATATATATATAAACCTTAATAAACACATTTGACACTTCATGTAATTTTCATGGCAACTATTTGCAATCAATTTCCTGAAGATAAATTGTTTATGGTTGAAACTAAGCACACATGCGCTTTCATGTAAATCATTTCTACACAAATCCAATGAATAAAAGTTGCAATAAGAAAAGAAATGTGAATAACAAACCAAAGAGGTTGTCGCTCCTTGACTCCTATCCTTGGAATCCCGATCTTACTCAGGTTTCCTCATCACCAATCCCTAATCCATCATAAACAGAGAAAAAAATCAGCCATGCATGCTAGTGTTTTTAGTTAGGGTTGATTTCTACCCAATACACCTTCACTTGTAAAATTTTCGGGGAACAAATGAGCCATATTTTACCCAACTTCCTTCAATCACTAATCTCTATAAATCTATTTTATTCATATCGAATTCATCCAATTCTATATCGAACTCAAGATATGTTCAAAACAACCAGATCACTCTATTTTCAAAACATAACCAAAAATTTCCCTAAAATAGAGCTTCATTTTGATCGACTTCTGGGTCCACCGGTCCCACTTAATACACTTATTTCAAAAACGTTGTTCCTTGCTAGGAAGTCTAGTTTAACCCAAAATTTGAATCACTCACTCGATGAGTGAAACTCAACTTATGGCCTAAATACCAAAACTGTCCCAAAACTCAACCCCGCAATGGGGCGGTTTCCAAAGCCAGTTTGGAGTTATGCTTCCGACAACCTCAGCGGGAGAGTCCCGCATTCAGTGGTACCTGAAGAGAGTGGGAATGACCGTGATTCAAAAAATGCACGAGTTTTTATCCACTCAAATGGGGCCATGGTCGAAAATATGCATTTATTATCGAAAACTCAAAACAGCAACAAGGAAGGACCATTATCCATTACCCTTCTTGGATCAAATGTTATGGATATACTTGTCAGCCATTTGCATTATTGCTTCCTAGATGGTTATTCGAGGTATAATCGATTAAGTGGTGTAATCTGGCGACCAAGCAGTAAGATCTAATCTTTACCCGGGTCCACTTAAAACATTCGCCTTTAAGAGAATGCCTTTCAGGTTGTGTAATGCTCCGACAACCTTTCAAAGATATATGACTACAATTTTTTCAGATCTGATAGAAAACATCATGGAAGTCTTCATAGATGATTTTTTCGTATATGGGGGCTCATTTGACAAATGTCTTGACAATCTCGGAATAGTTCTATGTAGGGAGAAAAATCTAGTGTTGAATTGGGAGAAATGTCATTTCATGGTACAATAAGGTATTGTGCTCGAACATCTTATTTCATCTAAACCACTGAAGTTTCTATAAGAGAAAAGAAATAATACCAACTTACTCTCACCACCATAAGTAGGCTTAGCTAGTCATGTTGTTTTGTCGTGATATCACACTTCTCAAGATTGCAGCCATCAGGTTACTGGAAAAAATTCCATACGCCTTGAAGAAATAAAGAACAAACCGATCATATCCCATTAGAATAAGCAATACTGAACAAACCATTTCGAGATAATGTACATGCAAGTGACTTCATAGGGTCGATAGGGCAAAAAGAAGAGAGAAAATGTTCAAGCTAATTTACTATGCAAGTAAAACTCTAAATGATGCTCAGGAACACTACACGACCACAGAAAAGAAATGTTAGCAATAGTATACTCCTGTGACAAGTTCAAACCGTATATCCTTGGCTCCAAGGTGACTTTATTCACGGACCATGCAGCAATTAGATACCTCATGTCAAAAAATGAGTCCAAACAAAGATTAATTCGTTGGGTTCTATTACTTTAAGAATTCGACATTAAGATCAAAGACAATAAAGGAACTGAAAATGTAGTTGCATACCACTTGTCTCGGTTGGAAGCCAACAAAGGGATTGAAGATCCGGAAGATAAATCGAGTGGAATCATTTCCACTAATGTAGCTTGCTCAGAATGGAAGTTCACTGTCCTTGGTGCGCCGATTTTGCAAATCACTGGCCCAGAATGCCCACCCCCAAACCCAGTCCACCCACAAAAAGTTCCCTATTACGATGTAAAGTTCTACCAATGGACGACTCCACTACTCTTTAAAAGATGTCCGACGAAGTCACAAGAAGATGTGTACCTCAAGAGGAACAACTTGCAATCTAAGTGTCATTCGTCCCCTTATGGAGGACATTTTGGAACCTAGAAAACAGCTCAGAACGTGTTGCAATTTGGATTTTTCTGGCCCAATCTATTCAAGGATTCTCATCGATACGTTCAAGGCTATGACAGATGTCAGTGAGTTGGTTCTATTTCCAGAAGAAATGAAATGTTATTGAATAACATTCATGAAGTGGAAATCTTTGATGTATGGGGGATCAATTTCATGGGTTTGTTCCCTTCTTCATTTGCCAACACATACATCCTTCTTGCAGTGGACTACGTGTCAAAGTGGGTAGAGGCAATTGCTACACAGAAAAATGATGCTAAAACTGTACTACAATTCATCCATAAAAACATATTTACCCGTTTTGGCACTCCCCGTTGTATAATCAGTGATGAAGGGAGCCATTTCTACAACATAATTTTTTCTTCACTTCTTAGAAAATATAATGTGAGGCATGTAAAAAGTCTTCCGTATCACCCACGGTCCAATGAACAAGTTGAAATATCAAACTGAGAAATCAAGGGCATTTTGGAAAAGACAGTAAATTCCTCCATAAAGGATTGGTCGAGGAAACCAGATGATGCCCTATAGGCATATAGGACTGCCTTCAAAACCCCTATTAGCATGTCCCCTTTTCGTTTAATTTAAGGAACGCCTTGCCATCTACTAGTGGAGTTGGAACATCGTGCCATGTGGGTGATTCATGTCCTAATAGGGGTATTAATCAACAAAATTTATAACCTAATACCTCATACTAGCGTAGCATAGCTACTAGAGTATAAGAAAGTAGATCGCCCACGTAGATGGGTTTTTTTCAGGAAATGACTCCACGTGAAGGCTTAAACTGTGGTTTCATTTTGATATCACAGGATAAAAAAAAAGTGGATTTTAGAGATAAAATAAAAATAAAAATAAAGGAGCAAAGGATAAATGTGTGTTAAGAAATTCTTGAGTTCCAAGTCATTAGGGTTTAAAACTATATATAAAGGAGGGCTTTTCTAGCCTTTTCTCCCTCCTCATATTGGGGAGGATAACATATAGTTATATCCCAAATCAGTTCTTCATTTAGCTATAAAAACTGACCCTCAAATAAATATCCTTAAAAAATGGTCTTTGCTTCCCATTAATGGTCTTGAATAGTGAAGAACATCTCCTTGACTCACCTTCCAATGGTCCATAAATTATAACTGACGAACATCACTGGATCTAGCGAGAAGTATCCAATGAGCCCTAAGAGCTTACCAAATACTAACCATTCAAGGTGACTCGAAGGGATCGAACCTAGGGTTTGAAGGAAGCAACAACATCACCTTGAATTGCCTTCCAATAACCCATAAATGATAACTAACAGTCTTCGATGGTGATTCGATTGCCACGGTAGAATTGACGGAATCGACAAAATTTCCTATGTTCTCTTGTCGTAGTCAAAACTCTTTGCGATATAAGCGGTCTAAGGGTCGAACACGGGGATGGGTTTTCATCCCACGAATGATTTGCATCAGGTGTTTAGATGGTGGGACTTTGTTTGGATTTGTGGATTTGGTTAAAAGCCGGGGAGGTTGTTTGTTCAGCGGTTGCTGTAAAAAGCAAATGAGGAGTGTGAAATGGTAGCCTTGAAGGTTTGGGTCACTAGCTTGACAACATGGGGGTATTGGTGTCCTCGGGTTATTTCCTCGTGAGGGCAAATGACATATAGTCAAAGCCAAAATAGGATCTCTATTTAGCTATAAAGCCTAACCACTAGAACCACTCTGTTGAGTTGAACCAAATACTAAGCATTTAAAGTCCCATCGAGTTTGAGAGCCTGGCATTTAACCTCATTTCCCACGAGTTTCGTAAATGACATCTAAGGAATATCGATGCATCCTAGTATTAAGCATGCTTGAACCACAAAGCATGGCAGTATTGACCAAAGAAACAACGTTAAATGGCATTAAACCCTAGTTTACTTGGAAGGCTAGGAGCCATAAATGCCAGTACCTGTAACATTCAAAGCATGAGGACAACTGCGACCCGAAACAAGCTAGCAACCCTCCTGCTAGAAATTTATGAGGAACTGGCCGCTATCCATGAGTTGTCATTTGCATCCTCGAGGGGTGTTTGGCGGCAATGAAAGAAAGAGGAGAGAAGAAGCAAAATAAAACCTTACTAAAAATGAAAGTTGCGGGAAAAGTGTATTGAATGAAAAAGTTGCTTAGGGTTACAAGTTTGTGAGGGTTTATATAATTATGACCCAAAGTGTGAAAATACTAAAATGCCTAAAATATGAAATTACATAAGGTCAAAAATGGTAATACAGCCAGCGTGGTCGTTTAGAACGAATACAAAACACGAGGCGACAATTTAGCTATCTGCGGAATTTCGCTAGCATAGCGAAAATTTCACTAGCCTAGCGAAATTTCGCTAAGCTAGCGAAATTCTATAGAGATAGCGAAATTGAGAAATTTCGCTATCAACGATAATTTCGCTGGCTAGCAGTTTCGTAACCTAGCAAAGTACATTGAGATAAATTGGAAAATTCAGCCCAAACACTGATAAATTTCGCTAACTAAGCGAGAAATTTCGCTAACTCTAGCGAAAATTCCCAACCCCAGCTAGGATTGCGAAATTTTCACTATGATTGCCAAATTTTAGCAATCAGTGAAGCCACAGCAATCATAGCGAAAATCTGGGATTACTCTGCCTCTGCTTTGCTCCTTTGCATCCCTCTTTGCTATTTGCATCCACTTTCCTTGAAATTCCACTTCACATTCCCTCATTTTAATGGATGAAGAACATCATTGAATCTTCGGTATTGACAACACGTATCTTAACATCTGATTTGAACTAAATGGCTGAGGTACGCAAAGACTGTGAAATTACCAAAAACAAACTCGAAATGGCATTAGTGGTACTAAGTGGACCTACACACGTCAATTGGCTTAATTGATATGATTAGTGCGCAAAAAGCACCCAAAACCTATCTTGAATAGGGTTCAAAATAGCACTTTTTGGGCACTAATCAAATGGATCTAGCAATAAGCATCCATTGAACCCTAAAAGCTTATCAAATACAGATCATTCAAGGTAACCCAAAGGGATTAAAACCAATATTTGAAAAGAAACCATTAACGGTGGAAAATACCTCTGTTAAAACATAGAAAACCCCCCATTTGATTTGGTACCTTCACCTAGTTTCCTTTACTCTAAGGAAATGAAGGGTTTAGCTGCTCCTCCTCTTCTGGAGAATTTGTTTGGCTAAGCGAGAAGAGAGAAAATGAAAGAAAATCTGAAGCTTCGTAAGTAAACTCTTTGCATGTGAATTGAATGTCTTAAAGTATTTTCTCAGTGTTTCTTCCACGAACCCATTTACAAGGTACAAAATATACAACTCATAACACTATTACACGAGGATAAACTAGTAAGAATAACAAAAAATAAATAAATAAGTCAAAGTTTGCGGGGTTTCGCGGGGTCGCAGTGCAAGGGAATTTCGCAAGGCTACGAAAGTCGCAGCCCTTGCGGAATTTACATGAAAACACTTCTTTGTCTTCTTCCCGCATCCTTTGCCACTTTCTTAAGCAGAGTGCTCTACGAACTACAATTGGATTCTTCATGCCATGACTTGAATCTGTCCTTAAATATCTGAGTCCCTAAAAACAACCAAACTTGCCACAAAATTTGATTAGAAGCCTTGCTAGGTCCTTAACATGCCAACTGGGTTAATTAGGTTGATTACTGCACAAAAAGTGCTTAAAACTTGAAGTGTTAAGGGTATGATACAGCACTATTTCGGTAGTAATCACTCCCCTTAACCGACACATTGCTAGTCCCTTAGCAATGAAGGAAGAATAAAGCAATCAAAGGCAAGACAAACTATATATATCCACAAAAAATGGTTTTCCAAAAGCAATGATGTGATAAAACCCAACCTTAAACAAAAGTGATCAAAAAACACCCTTGATGACTATCTCCCGAAGAGTATATTGCTATGAAAATTCAAGTATCAAAAAATTTCAACTCCCTGAAAATTAACACAAACCTTCCACAAAAACCTAAGTGTTAAAACATTAGTTTTCAAAAATAGTAGGCCAAGCGTGGTCTCCCCCGACTAGCTCTTTTTCTACACCTAGCGGTAACTTGACCTCGATAGGCAGGGAGCCTCATTTTTTTCACTACTCTTTTTTTTTTGTAGGGGTGCAATGCTGAGGGTATCAAATTCGCAATTGTCCACATAACGGGGGTCCATCGATGACTCCCAACCAATCAAGGTTTAGGGCATCAAGTCATAAGGATCTCTCAACCACTAACTCTTCATATTTCACCCTGGACTTTAAATAAGTTCGATACTCTAGCACCTACAAATTGCTAAACTCCACCTATTCACCCATGTAACAAGCAACAAAGTAGGTGACTCCCAACCAATTGGCTTAGGGCACTGGACTTTAAAGACTTTCTCCATATACCCCTTGGACCGTGCTCGGGTTTCAAGGTAAGTGCCACATATTTCTTTTTATTTTCTTTTGCTCCTTTTTTTTTCTAGGGACTCATTGGTCTTTTTAGGGATCCAAACCTATTAAAGGTAGTCAAAAGTACTAGGCCAGATTTTTGCAAGGTTAAGGAGGCAAGGCAGTTTTTCAACTTATAATTGAAAACTAATGTGCATAGTGTATGATTAGTTCAAAGTGGAAGAGGTATGGTTGAAGACAAGAGGGGTTTCCACACTTCATCAACTTTTATAAGCATAAAACAACTCTAAAATCAAGTGCATTGAAGCATAGTTTCAATTTCTCCCATTGCAGGTTGAGAATTACAAAAAAAAAAGGTTATGAAGCAAACTAAAAGTAAAATGCTAAAAAAAAATGATAGGAGAAAAATCACCAGCTTGTGACGAGGATTACAAGTATCCACCAAAGATAGTCATTAGCACTGAGGCACCATCCTCTACAACGGCGCCATTTGATTCGTGTCCCAATAGGGGTATTAATCAACAAAATTTATAACCTAATACCTCATACTAGCGTAGCGTAGCTACTATAGTATAGTGGTTCTTAGATCGTCCACAGAGATGGGTTTTCTTCATGGAAATGACTGACAATGAGGCTTAAACTGGTGATTTCATTTTGGATATTTTGGTTGTGATAAAAAAAGTGGATTTTAGAGATGAAATAAAAATAAAAATAAAGCATAAAGTAAAAGGATAAAATGTAAAAAGAAGAAATTCCTTGGAGTTCCAGGTCACTAGGTTTCAGGTTCCATAGGAAAATGAGGGGTTTTTCGGGCCTTTTCCTCATTTTGGGGAGGATAAAATATAGTTATCTCCCGAATCGGTTCTTCATTTAGCTATAAAAACTGACCCTCAAATAAATATCCTTGAAAAATGGTATTTACTTCCCATTAATGGTCTTGGACATTGAAGAACATCTCCTTGACTCACCTTCCAATGGTCTATAAATGATAATTGACGAACATCACTAGACCTAGCGATAAGTATCCAATGAGCCTTGAGAGTTGCAAATACTAACCATTGAAGTGACTGAAAGGGTTAGACCACAGGGTTTGAAGAAAACAACAACATCACCTTGAATCGCCTTCCAATAACCCATAAATGATAACTAACGAATGTCAATGGATCTAGCAATAAGCATCCATGGAACCACACAAAGCTTATCAATACGAGGATCATTCAATGTAACTTAGAAGGATTAAACCAATATTTGAAAAGAGGCAAGTAATGGTGAAACACCTCTGTTAAAACATGAAACCCCATTTGATTTGGTACCTTCACCTGGTTCCCTTACTTCGAGAAATGAAGGTTTAGCCACTCCTCCTCTTCTCAAAGGTTGTTTGGCTCGCTAGAAAGGAAAGAAAGAAAATGAGAGAAAATATGAAGCTTCATGCGTAAGCTTTACTGGATGTGAACAGAATGTCTACAAAGTCTTCTCTCGGGTGTTTCATACCACCAAACCCATTACAAATCACCAAAATATACAACTCATAACACTATTACACGAGGATAAACTGGTAAGAATAACAAAAAACAAAAAGTCAAAGTTTGCAAGAGTTTTCGCGAGGGGGCTGCGAAATTTATGAAACGCAAGGAATTATGACCACTGTGAAATTTCGAGGTTTTCTAAACACGGGGTTGCAAAAAATCGCCCTTGCTAATTCCTAGGCTATCTGCATCTTTCTTTGCATCCTTTGCTCTGCTCTTACGGCAGGTGCTGAGGCGCAATTGGATTCTTCATGCCTTGACTTGAGATCCACTGTCCTCGAGATATAGAATCACAAAAACAAGCAAACTGCCATAAAATTTGATTAGTAGCCTTACTAGGTCCTTAACATGCCAACTGGGTTAACTAGGCTGATTACTACACAAAAAGAGCTTAAAACTTAGAGTGTTAAGGGTATGAAACAACACTATTTGGGTAGTAATCAGTGGGCAATACGAAACCTCAACTTTGATCTAAATGAAGCAGGTGCAAAAATATTTCTTCTATTAAATGAACTTAAGGAATTATGGAATGACTCTTATGAGAATGCCAAGACCTATAAAAAGCAAACAAAAAATTGGCATGACAAACATGTGCTGCGCAAAGAATTCAAAGAGGGTGATAAAGTCCTGATATTCAATTCTATACTGAAGATATTTCCAGGAAAACTAAGATCACGATGGTCCAGACCGGTTATAGTCACTTCAGTTACTCCATATGGTGCAATAGGAGTCAGATCAGAAGACGGGCAAGAATTTAAAGTAAATGGCTAAAGATTAAAGCACTATTTTGACCAGCTAATTGATGAAGAGGAAGTGTTCCACTTTGCCGTGCAGTAACCTTCATCGTTCTTTGCGTACCAGCGATGCGACACAGCCTCGTCGAGTTATCGACCATAAATATAGCATTTCTTAGGAGGCAACCCAAGTTTCTTGAGAATCCATCTCTTTCATTTATTTTCTTTTTCTTTTTCATTTTTGTTCTTAGTATCATTTTGTTAATTTTAGGGATTCTTCTATTATTTTCTTGTCTACTTTGTTTTGTTTTTATGTGATGTGTTTGTTAAAGTGTTTCAGGGTTAACAAAGGCAGGGTTCACCATAATTGAAACCGAGTTTTTCGGGTGGAAATAAAATATGTTAAATTTTCAAAAAGAGAGAAAAACATGCTCCAAATTAATTTTAGAGATTAAGTGTGAATTTGAGACAAAGAGAGATCCAAATTTTTTAAGTCTAGGGGTTTTTATCTCACTAAGCAAACCTTCTGGTTTGCCTAGGCATAGGAAATCCTTCGCCTAGGCGAAGCTCTTCGCCTAGTCGTAGATTTTCGTCGCCTAGGCGAACCTCTCTGTTGTTGTTAGCATGCTCTCAGGTCCTCCTAGGCATAAACACCTTCACCAAGGCGAACCCCTGTTGTCTTTTGACTTGCTCTCGCCATTTGATTCGTGCCACAATAGGTGTACCGGAATCAACAAAATTTGTATCCTAGGATTCCTATTGTTGTAGCAAAGCTCTTTGCGGTATACTTTTGATTCTGAGATTCGAACTGGGGATGGGTTTTCTTTACCTGAATGATTTACAGTGAAGTTCAAAATAATTAGTTCAATTTGGATTTTAGGTTTGGTACAAACTATGAGGTATTGTTTAGGCGAAATTTAAATACAATAAAATGTAAAGAAGAATCCTTGAAGTGTCGAAATTTCTTTGGATTTGGGTTCAAGAGTCATAGGGGTTCTCGGGTTTTATTTCCTCGCGTTGGGGAGGATGACCTATAGTCATTTCCCAAGCCGGATCTTCGTGCTTTAAAAACTAAACCTATGATTTTCCTTTTTTAGCTTGACATTCCTGAGCATAAATGTTCCCAGGCAATGAATACACATCTCATAAATCTACCCCTACGTGTGAATAGGGGCAACTAATGAATATCTCAGTGGATCTAGCAATAAGCATTCCTTTGAACCCTAGATTGCCAAATACTAGTCCGTCAAGGTACATTTAAAATTTAAACCTAGTGAGAGAAATAGAACATAAATACCAATAAATCGTGCGTTAAAAAGCGGCAGCAGAGTTGCCTCAAGCCTAGCCACTTGACCCTCCTCTTCAAAGGAGGAGAAAGAAGATACAACCAACCTCACCGAGTTGTCATCATCGGAGGAGTGTTTAATGGCCAGAAAGGGGAGAAAGGAAGAAAATGGGAGAAAAGGAAAAACAGGAAACACTCCTTAGAGTATTTATTAATGGAAGATTTCCCTCATGGTCTTGTACGAGGGCTTTTTTATAGCCAAACCCCTTTACAAATTGCCAAGAATCAAAACTAAAAGCTATTACAAGGGACCAATTTGGAAGAAACCAAAAATGCAACAAAAGGTCTAGCGTCAAGCTGCGGGAGAGGTGAACGATGTAGAGGGGTGAATAGTCTTTGCCAAGATGAGCGATTGCATGAAAAGCGTGCGCGTACTCCATTTTTTCACTTTTGCTCTAACAATACGGGATCTAATGCGTAGCGATGAGTTCAACTTCGGGTTCTTCGTGTTTGAATTGACTCAATAATTTTGGCACGATTATCTTGCAAAACTACAAAAATTAACCACAAAATACGTCCAGGTAGAATACTTGGGACAGCAATGTGCAAATCGGGTTAATTACGCTGATTAGTACACAAAAAGTCCTCAAAACCTTAAATAAATAGGGTTTAAAATAGCACTTTTTGAGCACTAATTAGGTATGCCTAGCCATAGAAACCTTCGCCTTGGAAAACCCCTGTGACCATCCAACTTCTTAAGTGCTTTGCCTAAGTGAAGACACCCAAACTTAGGGCATTATAAATGAGCACGATGGTCATTTTCTTCATTTCAAACGCCATTTAGACTTTCTCTCTTCCCTCCAAAAACCCGGTACTACCAAACCACTTTCCTTTGTCCTCAATGGCCCTTAAGAAATCAGTTCCAATAAAGAGGAAGAGAACGGGATCGACATCGCAAACATCTCCACCTCCCCTGAACAACCCAGAGAAGTTCGTAACCCAAGACGCCAAGCTGCTTTACCACGATTCTTTATTCGACGGGACCTTTGTCCCTTAGTGGGGTTTCCCAAACTCAAATTCCTACTTCAACTTTGCTATTCAGGAGAAGGGGTGGACAAGATTGTGTGAACATCCTCCACTCAGGATAGCTCCAATAGTTGCGAGTTCCACTCTAACATGAGGTTTCGAGTTGGATCCATAGTATATGTTTGGGGCAAATGGGTTGATTTCAGTGCGACATCAATAAACCGGCTTTATAATCTGGTAGAGGACAACAACTAAGCCTACACGGCTCTATTTCAGAACAAGGATTACCAACGGCTCATGAGAGTCCTCACTAGGGGAAGGGGAGTTTGGAAACGCCATCCATCCACATCAAAGGTGATGATATTTCAAATGAAGACCCTCACACCTTTCGTGAAAGTCTGGTACAATTTTCTCTGTGCCAAAATCAAGCCTAATCTTCATCTGACCACGGTTACCAAGCATAAGACCATCTTACTATATGCGATCACTTAGGGCATCAAATTTTATGTCAAGCATGTTATTGAGATGGGGCTTATCGAATTCACCTAAGGGCGTTGTATTGGAGCCTTGATCCACCCCTCTCTCATTACCCGATTGTAGTATTGCAAAAGGTACCCTGTGTTGCAGGAATGCGAGGAGAAAGCATATCATCGACTCTGTTGTCATTACCTAAATGGTAGGCGCCGGAAAATATGGACGAGGGCAGTGAAGACGAGTAAACTGGGCGAGGAGGGATTCGGGACGGGATCGGAGGCTAATCTTCTAGACGCACTCTGAAGCGCATTTTCTAGGCTCTTAGCTAGTCGGGATGAACTGCCACATAGGCAGCAAATGCAGGTGGACCATTTAGAGTGCAACACAACATACATGATCAGCATGATGCAATTCTACCACAGAGCAACAATGTCATCAACTGCACCACCATAGCCTCCACCAGCATTACAGCTTCCTATTTGGCCCCCAACTACTCCAACACCACAGATTACCCCTGTAGAGGACCACTTTTCGGACAATGATCAACCTGCTTTATGAGGGGAGTCTCTTCTCACCATCATGATTATATTTTACATTGGGGACATTTCTTGTTGATTTGACTTATTTTTGTAATCAACGATTCCATCCAGAGACTTTTTAGTCCCCAGCTAGAATGCCAAAAAACTTGTTTGACTAAATTTGATAAAAATATATGCTTACCCCTTTTTGTAAAAGGGATCCATTAAAAATTGATTTTGGTCTATATCACTACAAGTGCACAAGTCATTCAAGGAATAAAATGGATTTAAGTCCAAATATTGTTCCCACGAGGATTGATGAAAAATCTAAATATCAATTACCCCCATCTACTTAAGATCCTTGCTATTTGAATTCCAAAGTTAAAAATGGTTTGGTTTTAAACTACAAGAAAGTAAAAACTCAATAAAACTCTATAACTATATATAAATAACTCCAAAATAATTGGATTGGCAAGTTCACTGGGTAAGTAACACTAGGGTATAGTTCAATGTATAATTATTAATTTCTGCATCATTTTATAACATAGTTCAGCCATGAGTTTGAAATCTGAACTTGTACAAGATGCAAGGTATTATAGCTTGGATTTCTCCACACACCATACATTTCATTAATTAGAGATCCATATTCATTTCGGATATATGAGTCTAATCAATTGCTTGTAGAATATAATCCTCTTTCTAAGATCTGGGCATTTTTCCTTCTCAGTACTTCATACCCTTTTCTTAGGACTGAAGACTGCTTGCCCTTATAGCCATGATAATGCAAGTCTTCCCCAATTTAATTGGTATCTCATCCATCAAATCTGACAAAATTCTTTATCTCCTTGATTAGATCGTAGCTAACATGGGATCAAGATCCTTTTATCAGACAAAGGAAAAACCTTTGATCAACTAATTTGATATATCATCTGACTAATCCCCACACACCGTGAGTAAATTAGTGATTAGTTCATTAGTTCCATAATATTAGTCTAACATACCCCCAAGTAACTGCTCCATACTCTCCAGAATCCACATCTCCGTGTCACTTAAAGGGCTTCCTAGAAATCAAAACAAGGTATGGTCCTTTTCTGGGTACAAGTGACTAAAATTCTAAACAAGCAACTTCAAGAACAATACCACTTAAATAATTTCAAGATTTCGAACTCTGACATTTTTTCAAGTTGAGTAGAAAAATAATAATTAACATCGATCCAATCTCATATGGAGCTCATTCTTTCAAAACGGATTACAAAGATCAATGACTAACTAATCAGGTAAATTCACTGAAATTACAAATGAACTGAAATAGATGAACATCCAAGAAATTTCCAAATTCATTATTTCAGACAGTAATTAAAAACATAATTTTACAAAGAAAACCAACTCGAACTTTGCACTAGATCACTGCTCAATTCCAAGAAAAACTAACTAAAATGCTACTCCAAAAACTAAATGAAAGAAAATAAAAATAAAAGAAAAATAAAATACAAAGAGTCTCCAGCTACCTAGAAGTTCTTAGTTTTGGCGGAAGCTGCTCACAGTGCCCTAGATGCTTCTATTTATAGATTTTCAAATGATGGGCCGCACTTCAAGGCACAAATTGTGGATCCCCAAAAATTCTGGCCCAATTAGTAACTTTGTCGCGACATAGTTTTCATCTATGTTCATGCACATGATATAGTTGGCCTACTTATATTATTGCAATTATGGGCATGAGAAAGATTTTCAAATATCACCTCATAGAGATTAGAGGTATTACCACATGATATCATTGGTAATAATGGCATTTCATTCACACCACCTCCATTGGGTACAGAATATATACATAATTTTATATTTTATTATGGAAAAGTCATTAAAAGCTTAACTTCTATTTTATCTTACTTAGTATGTCATTACATTTTCTTAGATGGAGAAACGCTTTTTCTTAGAGGTATCCACACATGTCCTTGGCCAATATAGATTTGCCTTTGATGTATAGAGACCAAGTCACGTTATATGTTAGCCATACACACTCGATATCATATCTACATTGTAAGACTATTGAATTATTGTTGATGACATTTGGCGTACAATGTCGCCACTTATTTGTTTCCATATTGTTGAGTGGCATTTTCACAGATCGGGTTTTCGTTAATTTGGTAGTAGGCGGCCTTATGCGAGTCATGTGATATTAACATTAAATTACATAGCATTGACTTGTGAAGTCGACATGATCTTGATTGGAGCGATGTGCATAAAGAGTATATAGAGAAGTGGAACTGTCCTCATGATCATGTAGTTAGCAGTGAGTTATTATTTGAAGATATTTCATACTACGACCCTTATATGTAGTGGTATCGTTTAATGACACATCAATATCTCACGAAGAAAGATCGCTATGATCTTATGGTAATTTATCACACTTTTAATTTATTTTTGTAATTTTCTTTCAATTATAACTAACATCTTCTACTTTGGATATATAGGTTAACAACTTGGAACAAATATATGAATTATCAAGACCTAATACTCCAAAAACAACAAAGGAAGATATACATTCATTGGCTTACAGTACCTTGCAAATCCTTACATTCATACTTTGATTAATGTATTTAGAATAGGTCATAACCATGGCACGCCTTAGTGCGAGTCATCCTATATGAGGAATTGGCATAGAAATTTTGCAAATGAAGTCTGATGGCGGAGAATGTACGAGCGCCTCCATGATAGTGAAAAGTCCACTGATGGATAAGGTAATGTACTGCGAGGGTGGGCGCGAAGGTGCTCGGCCAGTATGTCACGAGATGAAGCGAGTGGGCATGGGGCTAGGGGCTCACGAAGGGATAGGGACACGCGGAGGCGAGAAGGTCACTGGAGGCTGGAGCCTCTTTGGAGTGGTCGGTGGAGGCTGAAGGGTGATGGGTGGAATTGATGGAATTTGGGTGGGCTCCTCGGTGACTATCGGCCGGTAGACTCATCCTCGTCCCCGGTCCGGAAGGAAGATGAAAGGCATGAGGCTGACATGTCGATTGTGATGGGGTGGCCTCATAGCCGGCTCAGTCGAGGCTCATTTGGGAATTGATGTGCTCTAGCACCTGGCATAAGAGTCGTGGAAATAGAAGAGGCATGGACTCAGCGCAGGGCAAACTCCGGCGGTGGACCTTGTCCTGAAAGTGGAACAAGGTTGTCATAATCAGCTCTGCAGGGCTGAACCAGAAGCCCTCTGAAATGCGATATAAAGCGTCCAAAATAGCTCCTCTCCTCTGAACGATACTCTGGAGCGAAAACAGTTACACCTGAAATGTAGTGTATCAAAAGCATACATTGCGGGAGGTGCCACACGAATAAATAGTCCCTGATGGCGTCCATGGAGCAGAACCATGCCCTTTGATCGAGGGGTGGGGCCACGATCCTATAGTGAAGCTGTTGGCGGGGACCATTGGCGAGATGGAGAGCATACGTGATGTCGGAGGGCACAGTATCCACTGGCTGGAGCCATCGATGGAAAAATGCGGAAGCGGTCGGGTTATTTTCCAGCCTAAACGTCATCGTGTGATCGGCTTCGATGACTAGGATAATAGTATCGATGCAGCACAGACGGCTCAGGATGGTATCTACGCACGAGGAGCATGGAGTCTCGGGCTCAGGGTTCTTGACGAATCTTTGGAGATCGTAGTAAACACTCCTCGTGAATCTCTCTGCGGTGATCAACATTCCACGAGGATAGGGAGTACACTTGAGGGAAGAAGAGCTGATAATAGATGCGAGGATGGAGTCAGAGGCTCAGAAAGTGCCACCTCAAGGCGATGGTGGCACTCGAGGTCTCGAAGTGGATGACTCCCCTAGGCTCGAGGTCCGGGCCCTCTTGGGCGGTGGGGCCCTCTGGGCTGGCCTAGGATGCAATGGAGCAGGAGGAGTGGGACCCGGCAGGGTATGATATCCCCCATGGGCGGGGCCACCTGAGGAGAGGCCCTCGTCGGCGGCGGTGCCGGACGGCCAATTTGGGGCGGGAGAGCGGGGGCGAGGCGTGGCCCAGGGCTCACATTGGGGTCGGCAGCCGCGAGCTATCTGGGGTGGAGAGTCTTAGACCGAGGGGAGTGGAGCTCCGCGGACCGCCAGCTGGTAGGAATGGGCCCCTGAGTCTTCGCCATTCAGGGCTTGAAGAGGCTGGGTTGAGAGGGAGAGGGGTTTGAAACTAGGAGGTGAAGGTGAAATGAAATGAAGGGAAAAGGGGTTTTATATAGGGGATTGTGGGGTAGGTGGGAAGACATGGATAATTAATGTCATTAGTGGCCATTGGTGGATGGTTGAAAAATTAAAGAAATTTATTGCGGGAGCGTGAAGCGAGAAGAGTTGCGGGAAAAAGCGGGTGTGATGAACGATTAATACGGGGCTCACGAATTGCTTGCTGCGAAATTTTGCAGGTTGAGAATTTTCGTAGGTTACGAAAATTTATAACTGAAATTCTCGGGGCAAAGTTGGCTCCCATTTCTTTGGAACACTACTGACAACACAAGACAAAATTATGAGAAGATAGGCTTGAAAATGAGAAATTAACAAAATTTGAAAATTTAAGGATATTAATGAAAATCCTACAGAACCACTACCATTCAGACACTCCAAGAAATTTCATTGAGGGTGCATGTGGAGGAGAAGCTCCTCCGTTTGCGCAGTGGTTTGCCACAGCTGAGTTCGCCCGCCTTTGTGTTAAGCATCCCGCTCTCGTGGTGCTGTGGGATGACGATGGTGAGTGGTGACTGGCGTGCTGATCCTTCATTAACCGCTGCTCTCTAATTCTTCCGCAGCTTTTTAAGCACCGTGCTTTCCTACGCCTCAGGTCACCTGTGCGTAATTTTCCGATTTCTCGCTCCTAATCCCCATCGCTTATCCTTGTCGCTTCGCGGAAAAATATCGAGCTCCAATGTCATTTTTCCGGCGCGAGCCGATTTAATCCCATTCCTAGCTTGATTATGGCATTAGATGTGGCCAAAAATGGCCTCCCAAGTATGATGGGCACTTGGTTAGTGCTCTCTGCCATTAGCTCTGTATCAAGAACCACGGAATCCACAGGATAGTAGAATTTGTCTACCTTCACTAAGACATTCTGAAATATCCCCTTTGGTATTTTCACTGATCGATCCAAGGATAGTGATGTCGTAGACTTCAGCCTCCCAAACCTAACTGCTTATACATTGAGTATGGCAAGAGGTCGACACCGGCTCCCGGGATCCAAGAAGCAGTTGTTTGTCTATGCAGTCCCTCCAATGTTGATCGAGATGGTGGATCTGATCTCATTCATCGCCAGATCAACATAGCTGAGTCATCAATAGAGTCTTCCAAAGATACTGCCCATCTCGATCCACGTCTGTGGAATCATTGAAAGATCTTCTATCATCAATATAACAGTCGCCATCTTCATCTGCACCTCCAATCCAAGATGCCTTCTCGCTTGTGGCGCCTCGCTTCAAGACTTAGGAAATGGAGGAGGCATGCTTTTCTTCATCGAATCCTCTTTAATGAATACATGTTCTGGCTCTACTTCCTCTTTTTCTCTTGTCTTTCCCGTTGGTTTGGGCCCCGGGTGCTCAATTTCCTTACCACTCCTCAAGGTGATAATGGCCTGGACTTCATCCATTTTTGGTGCAGGCTCACTGACATAGCTTAGTTCATGCACTCCCTGTGATCAAGCAAAGGTCTCGGGAAGGGAATCTCCTTTCTCCCCTGACTTGTTGCCGATCGGGTCGTGCCATCGATGGATGATCAAGTAGGTATCAATTTTTGATTTAGCTTTTGTGGAGCCCATCAATTTTTCATTCCATGGAGCTTTCACATTTTCTATTCTTTGATTCAATCGAGCATTAATAGTTTTCTGCCTTCACAAAATTCCCCACCACCTCGCTTCAAATTCATGATAGCTTTGCTTAACAAAGATTTAGGTTGGTGGCTACTCACGAGAGGTGGACCCATATCAAGTTGTCGCGATGTGCCCCTGGGGGGAACATATACTGGGAGGTTTGCTCTGTGCAAGGTCAGGGTTCTTCCGCCGATTATAGGTGTCACACATCGGGCATCAAATGGTGGCCTATTCGCCCACAACATTTCAGATTTTCAACCATCAAATCCTTTACTGAGGGAGAAATCGACAACGTTTCTCCTCGATGATTGGTAGATTGACAATTGAAACATGGTCAAGCCAGCATAGATGCCTCTACACGCTCGTACTTCGCTAATTTCTCCGTTCAAGTTCCCTCCATCCTTCCGTCGTAGACAACTTAGGCTTTGGGCCTACATCCTCCGCTCAAGAATAAATGCCTCCCTCGGGTTCACTGCTTGCTTCATTCTCTCTACCTCCTCGATTCGCCATCCCATCCTTTGGAGGTCTCAAAGAACATACTGCAGGAAATCCATGGCTTCATCTCGATTTTTGCTGAGGAAGTCCTCCACACATGGTCTCCAAAAGTTGTTTCATGGCAGGGGACATTCCATCGTAGAAGTGGTTTACTAGCATCCATGTGTCAAAGCCATGGTGAGGGCATGCACTGATAGTTTCAAGATACCTTTCCCAACACTGATAAAATCTCTCACTACATGAACTGCAAAGGTATAAATTTTCCTCTTCAAATTGTTGGTCTTACGGGCATCAAGAACTTTCAAAAATTCGGGGCCATGGCACCCAGCCCCGATGGTCCTCGCCTTAGCTGAATTAAGCCAAAGTTCGTCTTATTTGAGGGTCAAAGGAAGGCTGCCTTGAGCAAGTCCATATCAAATGCACCCTCCTTGAAAGTCGTGCAAACTTCCTCAAAATTCTGGATGTGTGTGTATGGATTTTCATTTTTCATACCATGAAAAGTTGGGAGCAGGGGAACTAGATAAGGCCTCACTGCCACATCCTCAGCAGGGGGTATTATGCATGAGGGTGCACTCACCCTTGGTGGGTGTATGTGATCCCCTCATCGAATTGCAGGCTTGGGGCTCCCCGTGGACCCTATGTCAGCCTGGCCGCCAGTGGGCCCCATCCTGGGCTGCAAATCGGGTTTCACACTTTGTTCAACTGGAGCACTTAGCCTTTCCATCTGCTCAGATTGCTTCGTCCCACCGCATAAGCCGCGCGAACACACAAATGCTAAAGAAACCAACAAAAACAAGACTACCAAAAAGGTTAATATTGGCCTAAATCAAAACAGGAAAATAGTCTCCACAAGAAAATTCAGACTCCTCGCAGCTGGAACCGTAAGTAGGAAAATAAGTTAAAATAAAAAGAAATGAGAATTCACCAATACTTGTGATTTGGATCACAAGTTCACAACTTCTCTTTCTCACTAAGGCACCATCCCAATCCACGCCATTTGATCTGCTTCAGGCTGGCAGTACAATCTCAACAAAATTTATATCCTGTGATTCCTACTACCGACAGAAGAAAAAGCCTAATGCAATATATAGTGGTTCTAGGGTCGAACACGGGGATGGTTTTCTTCGTGAGAGAAGAGTTACAAAGGCATTGAAATGGTGTTTTCTCATCGGATCTTTGTGGTTTGTGAAAAACAAAGCAGGGTGAATGGTTGAAAACTTGAAATAACTTGAAGTAAAAAGTTAAGAGAGAATTCTCAAGCCTCGCCACTGGGCTTAGTGGTTATAAGTTAACCGACATGTCTCTGGTCTTTTCTCACGTCGGGGAGCATGACATATAGTCATTCCGAACCTATCTCATTTAGCTTTAAAACCTAAAACCCTAAAAAAGTTTTCTCAAAGATGGCATTTAACGGCGATAAACGCTTCCCAAACGACGGTAACACACCTCCTAAACCTACCCTTCGCAATTCAATAGAAACAACTAATCGAGCATCAAGCAGATCTGAATGATAAGTATCCATCAACTCAAAATTCCCGCCAAATACACGCCAGCGAGCATGCCTAAGAGATTTAACCTAAGGTGAGAAGCAGGAATACAAATACCCATAAATGCATACATGAAAAGCATGAGAACATGAAGCTTGCCTCAAAACCAACACCCAGTGGCCTTCCCCTTCAAGGATGAGGGGGGTTTAGCCGAGCATCCCTTGATTTGTCATCATCAAGGGGTGTTTTGCTACCAAGAAAGTGCAAGAAAATGAAGGAGGGGGCGAGAAAATCACAAACCAGCCGAGGGAGAGGAAGCTTCGTGCCCAATTTTATTGATTGATTGATGGACTGAAAGTTGATTGATTTACAAACAAGACTGAGCTTATATAGGTGCTAAGTATAAGGAAATTACAAAAATGTGCAAATGAATCAAAATTACATCAAGGGCAAACTTGTATAAAACCATAAAAAGGCGGGTCAAAAAGTAGTCAACAAAGAGTGCAGTGAGCAGCGGTTGGGCAATTTTGCAACTCGAAAATTCTTCCTTCTTCAAGATTAGCCCCAAATTTCCTCTGTTCGATCATGCATCTTCGAATTCTACGTTTATCTGCTTGAATCGACCAAGATAACGATATTCGGGCCTGCAAAACTACAAATAATAAGCCTGGCAAAACATGATCGCAGTGTGAAATGACCTTAATGAACAACTGTCATTTAAGCCGATTAGTACGCAAAAAGTGCTTAAAAATCGCTATAAACAAAATTAAATAGAACTATTTCGGTGACAATTTATCCCGAATTCACTATAACTGAGTCATAGAGGTCCCGATTCGAGGATTCAAAATCCTAACATCAAGTTTACAGATGCAGCTACAACTTCTATGAAGTACACGATTCTAAATTCCATCCATTTCCCAACCGAAAACTAGTCCCAAACTGAAGGCAGAGTGTAGGGTTAAAACAGGGTAGCCTCATAAAAAAAAAAAAATTCGGCCAAACAACCCCTTATGACAGAAAACACGGCCAAACATCCCTTAGGGTGGAAATAAACCCAAGTAGGAAGAACCCTCACTTTCAGAATAGCCCTCATCGCGCGACTCCGACTTTAACTCGCCCACCTAACTACAACCAAAACGCTAATAGATCAGGAAGAAGCCAATGACCTTCCTTCCTTTCCCTCATCTCTCTCTCTTTCTTTTTATCTTTCTTTCTTTTTCTCTTCCCACCGTCAAAGCCAACAAGATCTTTTCTTCTTCCCCTTCCACCCACCTCCACTTTCATAGAGGTTGAAGTGGGTGATCATGTCTTCTTGAAGGTGATGCCTAAGAGAGGAGTGGTCAGATTCGGCAAGTGAGGAAAGCCATTGCCAAGGTATATCTAGCCCTTCGAGGTACTTTCGAGAGGGTAGGTGAAGTTTATCACATGCCACCGCCAAGCTTATCGAAAGGTTCATGCGGAGCCCCATGTCTCCATGTCTCAAAGTACACTCCAAATCCTAATCATGCAAAGATTAAGGCGAGCTTAATATTGATGATGGAATCAGCTTGAGGAGGGACCAAGACGATCATGGATAACCGAGATTAGGTTTTGCGATGCAAGATTGTTATGTTAGTGAAGGTGTTGTGGTAGCACCAAGAAGTGAAAGAGGCAACATGGGAACGCGAAGACACTATTCGTACCAGCTATCCTTTCTTGTTTAATTGAGAGGGGCACAAGTTTACTCCAAGATGACTTCGCACGGCTACTCATCGAACAGGGTTAAGGAGGCAAAAATTCCTAAGCATTTCTCACGTAGGCCGGCATTTCCGAAGTTCACAAAGGATGGCATTCGACCCGACGAATGCTCCAGCCGCATTCATGGATCTCATGGATAGAGTGTTCTAACCGTACTTAGACGCTTTGTTGTGGTATTTGTTGACTCATATCTTGATCCGTGACTCGAGAGGGATATGCTTCATTGTATGCCACCCAAGACGTGTGAATTTCGCTTATCGAGGTGAGACTCGGGGCATGTGGTGTTATTTTCTGGGTATCCGTGGACTCGAGAAGGTTGAGGCTATGAGTCGAGAGATCGTCAATCTTCGATACGCATTTGATATGAAATGAGGTCGTGACATGCATGTGATCGATGCATATATAAAAGAATTTAATGAAATTCATTTATGGGGGAAGACCGTAAACCCTAAGTTAAACTTGGAACTTTAAGATCAGCAAAATGAACCTAGGTTCGTCTCGGAAGTCTAGTTTCCAGGAAAATTTCATCGGACCCAAATAGGTGGATTTCCATGTTTTTCGAGGCAACGAGTGTTCAGAACCCCTAAGAATAGAATGTTTAAGAAAATTCTAAATCGAGCTAAAATCTGATGAAATGAAGTAGCTTGGGGGAAAAAGTGAAACCAAATGAGTAAGTGACACATGGCATGATGCAGACACATGCCATGTGACTCTATAGCCAGATGACACTTGGCATGTTAAGGGCCAAGTGCCAGTGGATAAAGGTTATGAGGAATATATTTTGGCAAATATCTTGAGTGGAGGCTAAGCCTAAGAATAAGAAAGTGGAGGTGAGTGGAAGAGGAAGAAGAAAAGATCTCGATGGCTTTGATGGTGGCAAGAAGAAAAGAAAGAAAGAGAAAAAGAAAGAAAGAGAGAAAGAGAGAGAAAAGAGGAAAAGAAAGGAAGGTCGGCAAGCTTCTTTCTCTGATCTACCGGCTATAACGCCCTAAAAATACCCTAATAGTTTCAGAACATGTTTAGGGTATAAAAAAAAGTAAATGAAATTATTCCGGAATTTAAATCCTAAGAACGAAAAAAATATACAACCCGAAAATTTTATAGGAGCCAAATAAATTTGGTAAAAATGTCAAACGTAACTCCATGGTCATAAATGAAGAATGTAATTGCCAAAATGTAAATGAAAATGAAAGTGAAATGAAGCTTTAAAATGAGAATAACGAGAAATGGGAATTAGTGTGTGGGCCAAACAAGGCCTTATGAAGGATTTTGACTTAAGACCAAATTTGGTCTTGTAAAAGGGCATAACTCTCATTTGTGCATTTTTGGTTTGGAGAGAAAGAGAGACATAGATTGAGAGAGAATAAGGAGAAGCTATTGTTGGTGATTTCTCCATGTAAACAAGAGATGAAGTGATCACAAGGAGGAAGAAGCAAAGAAAAGAGTAAGAATAAATAAGCAAAGAAAACTAAACCCTAACTTTTCAAGGTTTTGACTGGGGGAAAAACCCTAACCTTATGTAAAGGTGATTTTGATTGGTCAGACCACTCCCTGAGGCCGGTTAATGATTTCAGTTGCATTGCTGACAGATCGTTTCTGCTTTAATGCTCAGAAAAGGGAATGTCGGGTTTTCAAAGGAGTTGCTGGCCAAAAATTTATTAAAACCTATGCCCTTATTTTTGGCTATAGGTTGCTATAATCATCCAAATGAAGTGATTCTAATTAGTAAATAACCATAAGAGCTAGCTGTTAAACATGAAGGTATCATGAGCAAATTATAGCACTAAGGCTCCCGAATATGAGCTAATAATTTCTGCATAAATAGAAATTAGGTAAATAGTACATATTTCTGCATTAAAACAAGCAATTACATTGTAAGAAAATTCAGAAAAATGGACTAAAAATTCAATGAGTTTTTTACTCATCACCCCACCAACAACAAGAACCCGAGAATCCTTCTCGATCATGGTTAATCAATTCAAGACAAGCATGCCCACTCAATTCTCGTCTCATCAATTCCTTGTCCTCCAAGCAAAATGGATTTCGAGCTTCTCTACCTTGAGAACAACCATCCTTTATCTCTTTCCTACTTGCTTGACTGAACTTTTCTCATATTAAGTTGTAACCAGATTTTATTAAGTTAAAAGTTTCTAATTGGTCATTTTGAACAGGCTGGGTCTTGATAAAGAAAATTATCAGTTCCCTTTGCTTGATCAATTTAAATTCATATGTCAAGCGAAACACCCAGGATGGGTTTGTTATTTCTCGTTCTCTTGATGTTGAATATAAACTCGAATCGAACATTCCCAAATATATATCTTGTTACCTGAATAATGAAAATGTATGAACATTCATATAAATACTAATTATTCTCTGTAGCTCAATGAGTTAGGAGTTGTTTAGGATAAGATATATTCTAGATTACATTGCAATCTTTTTTTATTTTTAATACATTAAGCGGATCAATGTTTTAAGGAGTCTTTTCCCTTAAATTTATGTATGTGCAATGATCCAAGGGCAATTATGTTGTAAATTCCTAATCTAAAAGTTAGGGGCTTGAGGTAGTTGCAATTAGCGTGGTTCACGATGATACGTAGAAAATCCAAGGAGATTTGCAAAAAATTAGTGATGTAGATAGAATGGACCTGATACTTACTCTTGGTGAGTTCCTCACTTTGTTGATTTTACATTTTCTTTGCTCAAGAACAAATGAATCACCATTTAGCTTGTAATTATCTCCCTTGTTCTTGTCTATCGAATTTCTTAAATAGGTGGGACTGGCTTCACTCCAAGGATGTTACCCCAGAAGCAACAAAAGAGTTGATAGAGAAGGAAACACCTAGTCGATTGCTGTCAGTATGATCACGAGAGATTCTAAAGGTATGAAACAACTTCTATATCGGTGCTTGTCATATTTTATAAAATTGATATGCATCCAAGGTCATATTTCACTTCCTTTCCCGGTGTCACCTTGTGTTTCACCTTGCACATAAGTTGTAGGAGACTTTGTTCCTTGGGTGCACCTTGCACCTTTAAAACTACAGAGATACCATTGCTTAAATCCAAAATATGTTCAAAAATATGGAAGTGTATTTCTTGTCTAATTATGTTGTATAGTTGTAAAAGTTTAAATCTACGATTTGTAAGTTGATAATTAAATCCACGATTTGTAAAGTGATGAAGGTTTCGTTTCTGAAATAGTCAAATTCTTTCATATAAATTCTATAACTATGGATAAATAGAAAGGAACAAATATTATTAAAAACCTGAACTTTAAGTGACTTTGCATTAATCACGAACAAAAAAATTTCTTTTGAAATATAGAAACTTTGCATTTTAATTGTAGTTATAGCGACAAGACTTGAGCCTCTGCTACCATGATATTGATATGTGTGAAACAAGCGTTGTTTGATGACTATGAGTTATCCAAGGCTAGAACCTAATTAAATGAAAGTTGCTATATTTAAAAAGTAAGTTTTTTGTTTAGGATTTAAATGAAAAAGTCGTGAAAGTTTAGGTTTTTAATAGTAATTTTCCCTAAATAAAAGTTTAAATTTTCCCATATGGTATTAGAGCTTATACTATTAGGAAAATCCCCAACTTCTATAACCTTTCTAAACGAGATATTCTTTAGTTTTGTTCTATAGATTATTGCTCATACTAAAATAGCCTTAGGCTGAATTTTTGATTTCGTATGCTACATATATGCAAGAATTTCAGTTGCAAACTTCATATAGTCTAGATGGACAAAATTCATGAGAATCTTTATGAAGGTTGCAGAGGCAGAGGGAGCAAAGGGGGGATTCTTTTGTTTTGGGATAAAAGGAAACTGGACTTGGTGGAGGTTGAAACATGCCTTTTCTCTATTACTTGCTGGTTTAAAAACGTGGAGGATGGGTTTCAGTGTCTATGGCCCGGTCGAAAGGAACAAAAGGGAAATGTTTTAGGAAGTGTTGGGGTCATTGAAAGGCCTATGGGAGGGGCCTTGGTGCATAGGCGGTGACTTCAACATGGTCCTCTCCCCAAATGAGAGGAATATGGTGGGTAGGATGTCCTATCCCATGAGGTGTTTTGCTGAAGTTCTTAATGAGTTGGGGATTAGAGACATCCCTCTTCAAGTGAGCCGCCGGCGGAGGAGAGCTATAACAACCATTCTATGTCCCCGCCTTGATAGATTCTTGATAACGATTGATTGGGAGTGTCGGTTTAACAATGTGGTTTGGAAACATTCTCCAGAGACCGGTGTCCGATCATTGCTCCGTTTTTTTCAATAGTGAAGGGATAAGATTTGGGCCTTCACCTTTCTGCTTTGAAATTATGTGGCTGAAGTTTGAAGGCTTCAAGGACCTCCTCAAAAATTGGTGGCAAGACCTTCACTTTTGGGTCCATCGACTTTATTTTAACTCTTAATTAAAAGCCAAAAAGGAATTTTGAAGGTTTGGAACAAAAGGTGTTTGGAAGAGTGAAGACAAAAAGAAGGAAGCTAGTAGGGTCTCTTTACGAGATTACTGAAAAAGATAGAAAATTGTCTCTGGAAGGAAGTGAGGAGAGGGAAAGGCTGAGAGATGATTAAGAAGTGGGTTGAAATGGAAGAGGTCTCTTAGAGACAAAAATCCAGAGAAATTTGGTTGAAAGAAGAGGACAAAAACACGAGGGTTTTTTTTCATAGAAAGGCCAATTCCCATAGGAGGAATTCTATAATGAGCATCTATATTAATGGTAGGAGATTGGTAAAGGAGCCTGAGATTAAAACAGGTTTGGTAGATGCTTTCCAAAGCCTCCTCTATGACCTGAACAATTGGTGCCCGCCTTTCCCTAATCTCTCGTTCAATTCGATTAGCATAGAGCAAGCTACTAAGCTTGAAGAAATGTTTATAGAGGAGGAAATCCGAGCAGCGGTCTTTGGGATCAACGGAGATAAAGCCCCAGGTCTAGATGGTTTCCCCCTGGCCTTTTGGTCTTTTACTTAGGACTTTGTGAAGGAGAAGGTTCTGGGTTTCTTTAGGGAATTCTTTGAGCATAGCCGGTTTGTTAAAAGCTTGAATGTTACATTCCTAGTTCAGATTCACTTAAGAAGAAGAAACGGTTGAGGATCTCTGAATCTAAGACCTATTAGTCTAGTGGGAGGCATTTACAAAATCTTAACAAAAGTGTTGGCCAATAGAATTAAAAGTGTTATGGGGTTGATCATCTCACAGTCTCAGAATGCTTTCATAGAAGGGAGACAGATTCTTTCTTTTAAAAGTGTTGGCCAATTGGTTTCGAGGTCTTGAAGACTTATGTAAGTGCCATAGGTTCAGCCTCTCTCTCTCTCTCTCTCTCTCTCTCTCTCGAAGTCTCTCTTTTTCTGCATACGTCTTTAGTGGTCCCGAGATAATTGGAGGCAGTCACATTCTAAAATAATTTGGAAGGATCTTTGATGGATAGGAAGAGTGACTCCTTCTAGGATTACGTCGTATCGGATTGGAAAAGTTTTCTGGTCCATCCATAATTGTCTCACTTGATCGTGGTCAATCTTGTTTGGGAGAGAAGGCAGAATTTGAAGGAATGGAACAGATCTTGAGTCCAGCCACAGGTCTCATTAAAACATGATTCATTAAGTTCTATCATGTAGGTTATGGTAGCAACCTTCATACCTCCAGATTAGTCACCATCCATTTAAAGTGGTCCCCACGAGAGTCTTGGCTCAGCCACGATCGAGTCTTGGCCTTCCTGGCTAAAATGAGGAGCGGTAAAGCTGTTTTCAAGACCTGCTTAGGACACTCCTTTCCTCGGTGTTTTACGTTCGATTCACAGGTTGTTATTTTTGTCTACGAGATGAGAGGAAGCTTAATTGCGTCACGATGAACAAAAAGCGCTTAAACAAATGTCTTATCTGTGCTCTACTTGATGAATCTCTCATATGAGTTTCAGCTTCTAAGAGGGGCAACAAACTCAAAGATACACACCCTTTGTTGTCCATTGCTGGCTTGCTGCTAAAGGAAGATCAAACTCAAAGATGCATGTGCATTGTATTACATGCATATCGTATTTATAACTGGTTGGAGAGTATGTATAATTATTATTTCCCTTCCGTTATTTTTCAATAAATAATGTGCTTTTATTATTTTTCAATAACGTGCCTTTATTATTTTTGAAAAATAATAAAGGCAAGTTTTTGAAAAATAATAAAGGCACGTTAATGAAAAATAATAAAAGCACGTTATTTATTGAAAAATAACGGAAGGGAAATAATAATTATACATACTCTCCAACCAGTTATAAATACGACCTATGCATGCTGTATCTCTGGTTGATCTTCCCTTTAACAACAAGCCAACGATGAACAACAAGGATGGCTGTTTGATACCCTCTACTTCCTCTTCACACCATTCCCTCTCCCTCTTGCAAAAGCCTCATACAAGCGTATGAAATTTATAAAGTATGATTGAAGATTGATTTCAATAAATAAAAAAAGTTGAAATTCCTAACATTTCAAAAAATTAAATAAAAAACTAATAAAGTTGTAGAAATTTCATATATAATTAGACTTCAAAAATATAGAATTGTTTAAAAAAAAAAAAACAGCAAAGTTTACGAGACACTCTTCACCAATGAGATGCATACTAGGTAAGATTAAGAAGCATCTTTTAAAACTATGTTGAGGATATTATATAATTAATATAATGTGAAAGTCTTTAAACGGGATCAGATCCACAAATGCTCTAATTTTTGCCCGTATATCTCACTTTACATCTAAACTTTTTTCTAGTCTTAAGATACCCAATATTTACTTTCGTAACTCAATCATACCCTTACCAACAATTAATTACACATATGGATAAACAGACGTTTAAAACACATATGATAAATGATTGACGTATAACAAGAACATGTTTATCTCTCTTTTAAGAGCATTTCCTCAATTTTACTCTAATCTAAGATCGAAATTTCCCCCCAATTTTAAATACAACTTCAGTATGAATCTACACTTTAAATACTTGATTTTACTGCAAAATATGAAATTATAGCTTGAAAATGGAATCCAATGCAAAATATGATATGTGACCCAAAAATAAAAATAAAAACAGACCATTTGTTGAGAAACATAAAATTTAAAAAAAAAAAAAGGTTATGGTCAAAATACACTTAAAATAAACACAATACCTTATCCCTCAAATTTACAAAATTTGATGCCCTAGGACGAACATTTACAAGTTTCAATATTATTTTATTTTTATTTTTTACAAATAAAAATAAAAAATTAAGAAAGCTACATGATTTTTCACACATTCAAATTTGGATAACAGGCAGACTTTCTTTTTAACAAGTTTGAAAGGCAAAGTATTAATTTTAAATTTTGAAAGGATATATAAAATCATTTAAGCTGACAATTATTTTAGCCAGAAATTCACTTTCTGTTTGGTGTTACTTGAGATCCAGATTACAAAATATCAATCCAACTCCACCCCTTGTTTTTATATTTCATACTCTTTCTAAGCAACCAAACATATCATTAAACAATTTTCTTCTTTGTCTACTTAATATTTCTCCAGCATCCCTAGCATAAAATTTACCAATTTTTGGGAAGGAAAAAAGTGACATCAGTAAGGAGAAAGATTTTGAAGCATGTACAATGTTACAAACAAAGAATATTTAAAGAAGAATGAACATATAGGTGATATGATTAAGGTCTCTCATAGCAACAATGGTTTCAAGTTCGAACCTCGGAAATGTTCCATGACTTACAACTTACAAGCAACCAGTAACAAATTTTCAGAGAAACTAAAAATGGCTGCATTCAGTATTAGAAAGAGGCCAGGACATTACCTTGTGTGGGGACACAATACAGCATTTCTGGAGAGGAGAGAGTATCTTGCTTCAATGGGACAAAGGTTCCAGCCATTCAATTCATGGATTTTTTTTTCTCCTCTTCTTTTTCCTGAGTAGACTGAAAGGTACGGATCAAATCACATGGTCATTATAAGTGTAATGATTTAAATTTAAAATAACGGGTTAATTTTCCGAAAAGGCTTTCTAGAAGGATCATATGCTGTGACCCAGCCAGGGTATGAGTACTAAACAATTGCTTAACTGTTCTTATGCAGTATCCACAATGCATATGAAACATCCTTGCTAGCAATACCAATGCATTGTCCATTATGTCTAATACATGTGGTAGAGTGCTTAACGTTTCAAAAAGACAATGCATAAAGAAGGAAGGGGTCTCGGGTTCGAATCCTAATGGGAACAGTTTATCATATTGTAACTAAAATGTTTAGCTATAAAAAAAAAACAATACCAATGCATTCAAATGCTAAATTCGGTCGCCCAAGATTCAGGGAAGCTCACAACAACACAGTTTGTAGTGTGGAAGCAAGAAAAGAAGGAAATTCCCACAAGCAATGTTCATCAGGATGAGTGAGTCATTTAACTACTAATCTTAACAGAACAAGAACTATTTATTCAAAAATAAAGAGCAAACTTTGTATCGTGACTTGTGGAAATTAATAATAAAGGAAAAACACCTTGCAAAGCTAGGAGAACATTTTAATCACGAGAAGCATGTATTGAAAACCATTAAATTAGAAAAAGGAATGTCGTTGCAGAATAAAACAGAACAGCATTAAAGGCAAGAAATTTTTTTTTTCAAAATATCATGCCACCTACTTAATACATTGAGGTAGAACTATTAATCTGCATATATGAATCTATTATAGACCGGATAATTGATTGGAATTCATATTATATAACAGGCTTGCAGTTGATCATCAACAATTTCCTAAATTTACAAGAAACAGGGATTCACAGTGGATGGAAACAAGGTGAAAGCTCTTTATGTAAAAATAATTCAATGAGTCTCATAATCCCGGTAAGAGCGTCCATCTAAAAGAAGATAATGAAATATAACCATTAAATAGAACAGAAATAAATAAAGCCAACAATCTCATTAAACTTTCTGAAAGTTTCACCAAGAATACAAGACAATACAGTCTTATCATCAAAGACTATGTGGTATTTGCCAGTGAGGCCTAGCTCGGTGGTTAAGGCCTAGCTAGGAGGGAACCAGGTTCAAGTCCCAATGGGGACAAGGTGTGTACTAACCCACTCTGCTAATTTTTCTTCTAGAAGTGACACTTAGCACCATAGCTTAAATGCAATGACAAGGGCTTCCCATTAACAAAAAAAATCCCGTCCCTCCAAAAGTATACTAATCAACTACAACCTAAGATCTCAATGTAACACAGGTTGGCACCAGCCCAAATGGAAGGAATCCACAACAGGAAACAGATTTCATATGAGATATTAACCTGTCAGCCAGTCACTAATAAAACTCGTTAAAGACAAAATGGATTTAGCCTAGATGGAATGGTCTTATCTAAAGGCTTCATTCAACTCACCCTCGAAAATAAGTGTTCTTTTGATAGGTAATTAGTATATTTCTTCATAAGAAGTTCCACTCATGAGATTGTTAACAGCTTCAGGGAATCAGAATCAGTCCTAAATAAGACAAATCAGCTAAATTAATAAACACATCACTTACTAAAAGATAATAAAAACTTCAACTTGAATAAAAAAAATTAAATAAAATAAGTTTTGCATTTATGAATTTAGACAAAACTTGTGAACAGAAGGAATCAGCCAACAGATTAATTCTATAGTCATACATTCATATCATATCCTCGACTCCTTTTGTAACCAGTAGCTGCACCAGGAGAACATCTTGATATGGCAGCTGTCATAAGTACCTGTCTGTCGTTCATCACCTTCTTCTTCTCTATCCTTGTTTAGTTATCTCTGTATTAAATTGCGATGCTTTTAAGCACCAAGCTTTGAAATAATAGACTAAGCCCAATATACCTATAAGAATTTGGTCAGTTTTACACTAATCACCAATCTTATTGTCACATCCCTCATTGGATAATGGATAAACTTCTTGGCACTATATAAGTATGGAACAGCTTCGGCTAGTTAGCGCATTTAAAAGCCATGAGGGCCCTAATATCTACGTGGTTTAGTAGAAATTAGATTCTGAAATGGTATCAGATGGATCGAGCCCAATGTGAGGTGCGTACGTTTTGACCACCGCGATCGATGGGACCTGTGATAGAGGCGTTGTGTGCTTTTTATGGGGTGTGTTTGTCACATCTTACATTGGTAGGGGCTTACGGCGTTATATAGATATGAGCTCTCTCGTCCAATAGACGGTTAGGGTCATTACACTTATAGACCCTTTTTCTTATCATATGATCATTGACAGCCTAAAGTTCAAGTTTAGAACAAAACCCTGAGAATTATACGAAAATTATAACACACCTGCTCTTAAAAAAAAAAAGAGATCATGCAAGCTAAAAGTTAACAATATTGAATCAACTTCAAAAATTTAATCAAAGTTTTAGTATTAGAACTAGGCTGAGGTGAGAGAGATGAAGAAACACAAATAGAAACAGTACACTCAGATGAGTAAGGCTAACATCATATATATATATATATATAACCACAAAAACTACCTGCAGCAACAAGCCGGGCAATCATTGGGCATACAATCTGCCTGTATTGCATCTTCATCGTCCTCTTCCAATGACAGTTTTCAAAAACAGGAATCAAACCCATAAATCCACTTATAACAAAACAATGTCTTATAAGATTTCTAGTAGAATCAGAAAACATTAAGCACAAGCAAAATACGGGCGACACCCTTGGAAAGTATCAAGGGAATGTTACTAATGAACATGTAAGAATACTAAGACCCTTTGTTTCTTTTGTTCCCAGTATTAATGAAAGGCATAAAAATATAGAATCAAGATAGATCACTATCTACTTTCACATCTATTTCCCATTTAATCTAATCCTTATCGTCTCCCGATTGTTTCGCATGGTTTCTTTTGGTTTTGAATAATTACAACTATAATAAATACAGATGATAAACATGCCTAGGAATCCAAATGCCGTAGCGGAGTGCATAGAGGCGTTATTTCCAACACTGAAACATACATTGAGGCAGATAAAGGGAGACAAAAGAGAGAGACATCCTCGCCATCTCCCTCATCATTCACAGGCAGGGGATTCATGGGAGCGCAATTATAAAATGGCCTCTCACTCTCGCCCTTTCATTGCAACAAAAGAGCAAATATCCAACTTTCTTGGCAACCAAACAGAAAATCTCAATTTTTTCTCAGCAACCAAACCTCAATTCTTTCTTTCGAAGCAGTACTCCTTTCCCCACGAAACAAAAGGAGAGCACTCAAATAAGAACATAGACTCTAACAGTCAGCCCAACAGTCAGCAAGTCAAGCCATCAACTGGCTTAATTCTCGTCCCCATCGACCGGTGGAAATGAGTGACCGAGGATTCCTGCAGGACCATCAAAGGGCACAGCATCTCCATCATCTTTGACTTGAAAACTTATCTTCAGATCGGCTGCTGCCGGGTCTGAAAATGAAAAATCAAACAGAAAATGACAAGATGGAATGAAACCCTAGAAAAGAGAAAATAAATGAGTATTTATAAAGGGTAACTTAGTAAATTAATGACGGGCCGGGCTGGGTCGGGTCGGGTCGGGTTACTGAAAACCCGATCTTGATCTGGTTTAAAACACTAATCCCAAACTTGTTCAGAACCCGACCCAAAGAAATATTTTAAATTTTAATTTCAATTTTTTATAACTTAATTTTTTTGGATTCAAATCAAAGGGTATAGATTTGGAGTAAGGCCTTTCTTTCAATAATGTATAATATATAATATATATTCTTTTATATATTCAAATTAGAAACTTTTCAAATTTTTGAATAAGTTCAAATTGTTTCTAATTTATGTAATAGAATCTTAGCTACAAATATCTTCTAATAAAAAATTTAAGACTTTCTTGACTTCTATTCTTACAAATATCTTTACCCAAAAAGACTTTCTAATTCCTAAACAAAATCTGATTTCAATTTCAACAAATAAATAAATAAATCATCAATATAAATAAGCTTGAATCATCATTCTATTGATTATCTTTCTTTCTCCTTTGCTTCCATCATAATGTCGAGAGAATTCGGATATATGTTGAGGGTTTGGGAAGACGATGATTTGGTTCCAAGTTATTTGTCTTTGTTTATAACAATTTGAATGTAACGAATTTAGAGTTACTTTACGTGAAGGTGAGGTAATGAATCTAATGATGATGATTGGGTGATAGTGAAAAGATTAACGTTGAAACGTGAATGTATGTTACATGAAAATCATGCGCGATTACAAATAGTGAAATTACTGTCTGATATGAGAATATTTGTTAGTACAAATTCATCCATTGTGACGGCGATCTATTGAGATGTGTGCTATAGCCAATGAAACTGGTAATATTGCTCATCCTAAGATACTTCCAATTGTTTTGGAAATAGTTTTGTCAAATGTTCCAATCAATGATAATGATCAAATGATGCGAGAAGTGACAAACAATCAAGATTCAATTCGCGGGTTTGAAAAAGTTGAGTTGAAGAATGTTGATTCGGGAGATGAATGTATGATCTATTTGGAAGAGCTTTCAACAGGGTTGCCACTAGGAATTATTCGTAGTCCATGTTCTCATTTTTATCATTATAATTGTATACTCGCATGGATTCGAGAGGAGTAACTTTGTGTCAATATGTAGATCTCACATCAGGTTGCTTGATATTGTAAAAGTACTCATTACTTAATCAATTAATAGTGTATTCTTATTCTTCTGATTATTATTATTTTTAATATAGATTATATATTTTATTATTATTTTTAAGTAGATTATGTTTGGACATGATTCCTAGTTCCCAACAGCTTCCCTGAACTCCTAATATCCGTCAATGCAGTGGTATGAATTATCGCCTTTCTCCTTCGCAAACCATCTCGACTTCAATCGGCTCCTCTTGCATCACCTTGCTTACATTACAATCACATGACAACATTCTCGGTTGTTTTTACCATGATTATAACTAGGGGTGTAATTGAGTCGACATAGCCAAACTCAAACTCAACTCGATTAAAACCCCGTTGTATTTACTAGCTTTGATCTAGAAATGAACATCAAAATTGAGTGAAATAAAGAATAATGAACATCTGGAAAACGCAAGATAACAAAACAAAACCCTAAAAACCCTAAGGTTCACAAGGTACCTTTTTCATAGATTGATTCAAAGATAGTAAATTTGTATCTGGAATTTAGCTTCACAAAACCTAGATTCATATGCAAATATGTTGGAAATTTTGATGAACATCTAAAAAAATGAAAAATGTTGGAACATTAAAAGACGGCGATTAAAGCAAATAAAGAAGAAAATAATGAATATTCAAGAAAATCAAAGGGATTTATATTCTCCACCGAAATGCAATATTAATAAAGCCCCTCTCCTAAAATCAAAGGGCGTTCGAGAAGGAAGCAGAGCTAAGATGTGGCCGGCTGCCAATTTTCCAAGGTAAGTTTTTCTCTCTTGGTGCATATAGGAAAATATTTTCATTATTTAATGGTTTCAATCATTGCATTTATTTATTTATTATTATCTTTACTTTGCTTCCTTGATTTTTGGTGACATTCACGTTAATTTAATTCCTTCCTCGTCCATTTTTTGACTGAACACTTGCATTTTTACACTTAGGTGGTGTTTTTTTTTTTAACTTAATGCTGAATAAGATTTTTTTTGACCTTAATGTTGAAAGTAAAGTACTTAATAGCATTAAGTATTAAGTTGTTTGTTTTTTAACATTAGGTAGTGTGTACGGATAATGTGAGGCCAGCGGTTATTTTAGGTTCTCGTCTGCGCCGATAATGACACAAGTTTAATTTAATTTTGTCGGGTTTTTAACGGGTTTGAGTTTATTTTACCGAATCAAGAGATGGATTCAGTATTGATTCTTTACGTAAACAGAAAATTAGAAATTTTAAAATGATAAAATATTAATAAAAATAATAAATTGTCATAGAGTTCGTAGGAAGCGCAAGTGCAGATACCGGATGGCCAAGCGGTGTCTTAATTCGTTAAGTATCGCGAGAAATCTAGTGGCCAGAAAGTTTCGGTCGAATTATGAAACCAAGCGGAAATTTTCGATTTTACGGGTGATAAGTTGTCGGTGGCTCGGGGACGAGATTTTCACGAAAATGTCGAAGAAAGTCGAGAAAAATGGTTAGGCTAAGTTCGATTTAAGCAAAGTGAAGCTGAAAAGAAATAAATTGTTTCGAGGCGAAACGAACTTAGAATAGGCTTGATATAAATCGTAATAATAAAATAATAATAATAATGATCCAGATTATATTTTAAAAATAATTTTTTATTATTTTATTTTATATTTAATATAAATAATAATTATTATTATAATGTTTTTAATAAATAATTTATAAAATTCATAATATTTTTATTTTTGAAAAATATTAATTTTAATATAATAAAAATAAAAAAGCAAATATAAAACTAAAAAATTAAAAATAAAAACAAAAATAAAATGTAAGCGGGATGAGTTTGAGAATTTTCACTATCTAAATCAAATGCTGTTAATTTTTAAATGAAATGAGTGAGAATTGAAAAAAATAAACGAGCAGGTCAGGGATGAACCTCACTGTCCCCAAAGCATAAGTTATCAATTCTGTGTGTATATTGTTAGTTTTAGTTTGTTGGGGCGATGATTGAGTTTTAGCATTTTTTTGTGGAAAATGAAACTACAAATGGAAAAGCCCAAAATATTTTAAGCTTTTAGTCGAACTTTTTAAAAATTCCAATGATAAGTCATACGAAATTTTAAAACAAACGAACTGATGTTGAAAATTTATTTAGTTTCGGCCTTAAATTCGAAAAATAAGCTATTCTTAATATATTAATTCAATTCATTATAATAATTTAATATTCTTGTTACTCATCATGAATATTTAGTGTTGTGCGTCCATTCCGACAATTAAATAATTTAGTGTTGATTATGATACTTTAATATTCTTTACTATTCTGTGTTCATTACACTCAGCTTAATATTTTGCCAACCATAATTATTTAGCATTGTACTCTTAATATTTCGTCAGCTAGTATTTCTCATAAGGATTATTAATGTTTTGTACTCTCATTTTGTATTCTCACTCATTAGGATTATTTATATTATGTATCCTCATCACGATTATTAAACATAATGTGTATTGTTATCCTTTATGTTTATTGTATTGTATATTATTCATTTTATATATACTCTAGACGTTTGGTTTTAATAAATTCATGTTTTGTCAAAAATAAAGAAATCCTTACCAAGCTCATATGCCCATTCGACTAGGCCCGTTCACCCAAAACCCCTTAGGCCCATTAGATCCTTAAACCAAACCCTTTTTCACCAACCTATTAGTCTTTTTTAAACAACGCATTAGGCCCATTAGGTCCTCTAACCAAACCCTTTGGTCATACCCTTCCGTCAAACGCTCACCCTTAATTTATTGTAATTTTCAATTTTAAAATTTAAATGTTTTAATTTCCAAATTCAAGTTTCCCAATTTTTAATTTCAAAGTTTCAAATTTCCAATTTCAAAATTATAAATTCTCAATTTCAAAATTCAAGTGTCATAATTTCAAATTTCAAGTTTCTTAATATTCAATTTCAAATTCTCAAGTTTCCAATTTTCAAATTCTCAATTTATTAAATTCAAGGTCAAATTTTCAAATTTCAAATTCTTAATTTCAAATTTCCAATTTAATATCTTAAATTTAAAAAATGTCAATTCAAAATCCCAAAATTTTAAATTTTATTCAAAAATTCTCAATTTCAAAAATTTTAATTTCTAACTTCCATTTTCAAAATTTCAATTTTAAATCAGTTTTGAAAAATTTCAATCTTAAATCAGTTTTGAAAAATTTCAATCACGTTATTAATTCTACAACTCCTATAAAATGGAATCTTGGGGAGTTAATTTATATAAAAAATAAATGGGATTGGATAGAGCCGGACATTTCATGTATCATTTGAAAATAATTTGATAAATAATCTATGACCTAATCTCTAATTTTACATCCTTATCTAGAAAAGCTGAAAGACTAAGGATGACCTAGATCATTACACATACGTAATGAGATGGATTGGAGGGAACCTAGTGCCAAAATTAGGCGTGGTGCATGCAAGCAAGAAGGTCATAATCGATGTAAGGGTCCTAACAAAGATCAAGGCCTACCATTTAATAGACCAAATTAATGAAATTTCAAGATGTGTAACTTTTATTAGTGTATGAACTTTTATATGATGTAATGAATGAACTCAAACTAGTGTATGAACTTTTTATAATATTTTGGCTACTAGTTTAAGAACTTTTTTATGATGTATTGACTATTATCAATGTATGAATTCTATCAATATATGAACTTTTATGAAAGTATTGATGTATTTTTATCAATTTTAACTCTTAATGATGTATTTTTAGTGATGTATTGATTATGATGTACTTGTTTTATAGGTGTTTCATGGATCCTCGGTCTTATTATTTATCAGTATTGTTTTTACAACATGTACATCGTTCACAAATTTTATGGGATACAGAAGTAACTAAGACACATACTCTCCATTGTAGACTGCATGAGGTGATATTTCATTGTACGATGTCACTAGATCGACGAATTATTCTATATTTGTAGCAAGCATGCTTACATGTATAACCTGACTGTGTTTGTTACATTAGATTGGCATAGTATTTGCACGGATTGAAGATGGCGCTAGAGATACACACATTTCACATGCCTCATGGGGAGATGATTTACTTTGCAAGATGTCAGTACTATACTTGGTTTACTTGTGACGCCACAAAACCTGGGGGTCCGTTGACCAACCATTAACCTGCGGAAAACTCGTGGATATCGGGTGACCCGATACTGCACTGTTATGTCCCATTTACCGCAACTTGTGTTTGTTACATTAGATTGGCACTTAGTATTTGCTGGATTGAGATGGCGCTAGAAATACACCATTTCACGCCTCATGGGAGATGTTACGCTGCAAGATAGCCGTTAATATACTTGGTTTACTTGTGACGCCACAAAACCTTGGGGTTCGTTGACTAATCGTTAACCTGCGGAAAACTCGTGGATATCGGGTGACCCGATACTGCACTGTTATGTCCCATTTACCGGGATCCATAATTTTAACAAAAATCGGACATAGTCTCCTTTATGCAGAGGCTCATCAAAATCAACACAGTCTGAAACATAGTAACATGGCTGGGTTCGAGGCTTGATATAATATAAGGACCTCTGGGTCCACTTATGAGTAAAAATGACCTACGAGGGTCCAGTATACATGTCTATTAAAACATACAAAAATTATATTTAAAAATATTCATAAGAGTTTAATTAACACTCTTCGTACACACATTAGAACCAGTTATTCCAAAATATTTTACAAAATGATCATAAAGCCATGACAGGCTTCTTCCTGATCTGCGGCCTCAGTGGCGTAGATCCGCTAGTGTACTCCTATGACTGAAATGTTTTCCCATAAAGGGTGAGCCACGCCCGATGGGAGTAACTCCCTCTGGTACACTCCTACCTAAATTGCACATGCAATTATCATGTTCCACAATTCACACATTCCAAACAAGATTATGCAATCCTAGGTTGAAATTCTACATGCCATGAGATGAGATGAGACTCAATCATGTACCATGCCCCGAGTCCTTATTGACTTCCATCACACACAGGTCCTTCACAGACTCACATCACGTAATGCAAGCCCGTGTGTAATAAAATCCATCATTACAGTTACATCCGATGATCATTTTATAACAAATTCATTTGTTTTCAAACCAAAGTTTTTAGATGTTACCTCGATGATCATTTATATTGAAACCGTGTCTTTTTTGTGCAGGGTGTTAGTGAATTTAGGAGTCTTCTGGAGTATGCTTTGCAAGCCTTCCTACACTTTCATAGGCTTTCACCATTGGACACATATGTAAAACAAAAAATAACGAGGCTTTCACCCGAGAGGGTGTCTATCCCTACTTGCTAATACCTGACACATATTTTCATTTTCATGTATACAACCGTGCGACCCTGTTGAACGTTGTCCCACTATACCGAGCCCACCAAATCAAACACCAAATGCAGTGTTGATTATAACCATGCACTCACACCCATTTCATGCGATGTCCCCTTGCATATGCAATATGATGTGCCATTTCATGTCTATACCATGTCACATATATGATGAATGCTATATGGACAATTCTACTCATGCATATCACCCATGCATCATGGACAATTATACCAATCATCATAAAATTTCCAAACGATCTCACATTTCATGTCAACATATTTGCAATAATATTACACAACATCAACAAGTCATCACCAATCAAGCAACATTACTTTATCCTAGCCAAATTATGACATAACATATCCACAAATAGCCTACAAACAAGCAATGCAATGGCCTTATCCATACACAAACTCATCACATGTTAATACATTATGACACATATTGACCTCCAATCAATTACCACCAAGCATGTCACTTAAACTCGAGCAATGACAACTTGATCCTCAAGATCAGTTGTGGCATAGAGATGCCCACAAAACATTCCACACAACAAGCCATAATAGTTTCGAACTCAGTTTAGAAACTCGTCCCTTTACAATCCTAAAATCTGGACACAAACCATTAAACAACCTAAGTCAGAGTAGCCCCGTGGGAACACCATACTCGAAGGTATAAGTCCACCTGGGGTGGATTCAAAAGCCTACATCAATTTTTTGGCTGCATGCAAACTATACTTCCACTGAGAAAACTAATAAAATTCTTTTTCTAATCGAAATCATCCCAACCGGGATAGTTGTATGGGGTCAAACAGGCAAACAGAGTGCCTTTCGAAATGGACCATAACTTGAGCTATAAAGGTCCAATTTAGGTGATTCAAAAGCCTACATCAATTTCACATATGCAGTTATAATTTCCATGAAGAACACTAGTTCAAATTACCTCTTTTTTTCCAACCAAAAATCAGTCCCAAAACCTAGACAAACAAGCACAAACCCTGTCATGGACAACTCCAGAATTAAATGGACCATAACTTGAGCTATAGAGGTCCAATTTGGGTAATTCAAAAGCCTAACCTCAAGTTCACAACTTTTCCAAATTACCTCATTTTCCCAACCGAAAATCAATCCCAAAACCTGGACACAAACAATTAACAACCTAAGTTGTAAAAATTTTTGGAAATTAAATGGATCATAACTTGAGCTATAGAGGTCAAATTTGGGTAATTCAAAAGCCTAACCTCAAGTTCACAACTTCAGATACAATTTTCATGAAGGACACTAGTCCAAATTCCCTTTTTTTCTAACCGAAAATTAGCCCCAAAATTTAGACATCATATAGGGTCAAAACAGGACACTATTCCCCTCATCCCTAATTTTTTCTTCAAAATGTACTCTTAGTGGCATAAAATACAACTAAATGTTTCAGTGGAAATAAACAAAGTAGAAGAATCCTACCTCAGAAATGTAGAAGAAACTTTTTTAGGAAGTCTCAGACAATTTCTTAAATCTTAAACCTTGGATTTCTAACTTCGCTTGAATCATCGACGAAATCTATGTTTTCGCATTCACGCAGCCCTCGTTGAGTAGATGAACTTTCATTCTTTGCCCGACGAATTACGACCGACAAAACTCCGTAGATCGAAAAGAGAAGCTTGATTTTCTTTCTTTTCTCTCCCTCTCTCTACGATTTTTTTTCCCAGAAAAATCTCGCTTACTTCCTTCTCCAACTGATTGCTTACCTTTAACTTAAGTTCCTAAAGACTCGCCCACATCGCGCCATGTCCAGAATCGTCAAGGTCCGTTTCCTCACCAAACAATTTATTTTGTCCTCGTTCAAGTTCAATTTATGAAATGAACTTTACTTAATTCATTTTTCACTTTCGAGATTTTTTCAAAAATCCCGTTAGTCCATCGTGCACATGACATCCGAAATCCGGCTTGTCTCGAAATTTAACTAAATTGCCTGGTAATCGATTTCAGAAGACGAATCTAATGTGGTAAGGTCCATTTCATCATCTGAGATATAGAAAAATTCCAGTTTTGTAACTTGTACATTAGCGACAATTCTAATGCTTGCTCGCTTTTGGAAAATTCAAATTTTCCTGCTTCATTAGTTGATGGGTTTCCTCTTACTTGTCAGACTTCGCAATAGTAGCCTGAGTTATGCTAGTCTTTGTTAGGACACAGACTTGAAGAGGATGACATTGATGGATTAAGCCATAATGTGTCATGGTTAGCGATGAAATTTCCAACTTTACCACTTGATGTTGATGATGTTGTGATCTGCTAGTAAATATAGTCGGGGTCGTGTCTACTTAGCTTAGCTTTTTAAGGAGATGTGTCGAGTATCCCATGTTCATGCACATGATATAGCTGGCCTACTTATATTATTGCAATTATGGGCATGAGAAAGATTTTCAAATATCGCCTTTATAGAGATTAGAGGTTAATATGATATCATTGGTAATAATGGCATTTCATTCACACCAATCTATCAAGTACGTAATATATACACAATTTTATATTTTATTATGGAAAAGTCATTAAAAGCTTAACTTCTATTTTATCTTACTTAGTATGTCATTACATTTTCTCAGATGGAGAAACGCTTTTTCTACCATAGAGGTATCCACACATGTCCTTGGCCAATATAGATTTGCCTTTGATGTATAGAGACCAAGTCACGTTATATGTTAGCCATACACACTCGATATCATATCTACATCAAGACTATCAATTATCGCCACGACATTCGCGTACAATGTCGCTACTTATTTGTTTCCATATCAGTTGAAAGTGGCATTTGCTAGATCAAGTTTACGTTAATTCGCATGAAGAAGATATACTGTAGTCATGTGATATTAACATTAAATTACATAGCATTGACTCGTGAAGTCGATATGATCTTGATTTCTGACGATGTGCATAAAGAGTATATAGAGAAGTGGAACTGTCCTCATGATCATGTAGTTAGCAGTGAGTTATTATTTGAAGATATTTCATACTACTGCACTTATATGTAGTGGTATCAGCGAATGACACATCAATATCTCACAAAGCAAAGATCCTTCTATGATCTTATGGTAATTTATCACACTTTTAATTTATTTTGTAATTTTCTTCAATTATAACTACACATCTTCTACTTTGATATATAAAGCAATAACTGAACAACATATGAATTATCACCTAATACTCAAAAACAACAAAGGAAGATATATATCTGGTCATTTACGCACTGCAAGTCGTGGATGAGTTGAGTCAATTACATATAGGCCACCTACCATCGTTTCAGAAAGAGATAGGAGAGGAGGAAGAAAAGGGAGGTATAGTAGACATATGATGGACAAGAGCAAATACCTATACAGAGGCAAGCATCAACATTGTGTCAAACACCTTCTATTCACGCTTATCAACATTCATCATTAATTATGAGATCTTCCTCATTTGTTCCAACTCCAAGAGCACCCCTTGTAGGCTAAGGTCGAGTATGATGTTGAGGAGAAGGAATTTCACGTACAGAGCATGGTGAATTAGTTTCTCATGCTTTTGATTTTCCTCTTGATGATATGCTAGCAAACACTATAATTGATGTAGAGGATATGTAAAACCAGGGTAAATTTGAACTTTAAGCTGATGAAACAGACCTAGGTTCTTCTCATGAAGTCTAGTTACCTAGACAAATTTTGTCTAATTCCGAATAGGCGGATTTTCGCGTTTTTTTTAGACAACGGGTGTTCAGTGACCCCCTTGATGAATCGCATCTACTGAACACTTTGAAATAAAATTCATTTGTTTATAAACCAAAAATTTTATGGATGTCATCATTTTGAATGATCTTTTTATAATCAAAACCCGTGTGTTTCATGGGCAACGGATTTTCGGCTCACTGCAGGACTCCACACGCATTCCTATACTTTTTGGACTTCCACCGTTGGAGTGTATGAACCAGTACCGGGTCTTTCACTTGAGGGAGTGTCTAGCCCTTCTTGCTATTACCCATCACACGTTTTTTTTCCATGTTATGCAACCTTGCGACTCTGTTGAACATCGTCTAACGGTACCGAGACCACTAATCAATCACCAAATATGGTACTGATTCAAATCATGCACCCACACCCATGAAATGCGATGTTCCCGTGCATATGCAATGTGATACTCACCATTACATCTCGATGTCATGCCCCATATGTAAAGAATGCCATATGGACAATACAAGTCATGCATTATACCATGCATCATGGACAACTATATTATGAGTATATAATCTCTAAACCAAACAATTATCTCAATGTTAATATATTCAAACAAACATATATTAATGTTCAATCAGTTACCACCAAGCATGTCATTCAAACTCAAGCAATGACAACTTAATCCTCAAGATCATTTTCAGGGTAAGAGAGTCTTATATAAATGGGCCCACGCCACAAGCCACAACAATAATCATGCTAAAAATCAGATATAAAATGTTCTAGATTTAGTCCTGTGGATCGGTTCACAACCAAAGCATGGTTAGGCCACAAAACCAGCCATGCACAGGCCACAAACAAAGCCATATCCAGGCCACAGGATAGTTCTGAACCCAGTTCAGAAATCAGTCAGAAAACCAGTCCCAAAATCTAGACACAACAAATAAATAGCCTAAGCTGTGGTAGTCCTGGGAAATGGACCATAACTTGAGTTGTAGAGGTCCGATTTGGGTGATTCAAAAGCCTAACATCAAGTTTACAGATGCAGCTAAAACTTCTATGAAGTACACGATTCTAAATTTCATCCATTTCCCAACCGAAAACTAGTCCCAAACTGAAGGCAAAGTGTAGGGGTCAAAACAAAAATTTCATAAAAACACTCCGGCCAAACAACCCCTATGGTAGAGGCACATACAAACATCCCTTAGGGTGGAAATAACCCAAGTGAAGAATCCTTACCTCAGAAGAAATTTCATCGAGTAGATCGACTTTAACTCTCGCCCGATCGAATCACTAATCGCTGAAACGCCTTAATAGATCGTGAGGAAGAAGCTCGTCGACCTTCCTTTCCTTTCCCCATCTCTCTCTTTCCTCTTTCTCTTTTTTATCCTTTCTTTCTTTTTTCTTTCTTCCTAATCACAAAGCTAACAGATCTTTCTTCTTTCCTTTCTTCCACCCACCTCCACTTTCATAGAGGTTGAGGCGGGAGATCATGTCTTCAAGGTGATGCCTAAGAGGAGTGGTCGATTTCTATGAGGAAAATCAGCTTCGCCGAGGTATATCGGGCCCTTCGAGGTACTCGAGAGGGTAGGTGAAGTTTCTTATTGGTTGGTGCTACCACCAAGCTTATCGAGTGTTCACGTGGTATTTCATGTCTCCATGCTCCGGAAGTACACTCTAGATCCGACTCATGCAGTAGATTGAGGCAAGCTGATTATTGATGCGGATGGAATCGTCGAGGAGGGACCAATATGTATCATGGATAACCGAGATTAGGTTTTGCGATGCAAGATTGTTATGTTAGTGAAGGTGTTGTGGTAGCACCAAGAAGTGGAAGAGGCGACATGGGAGCGCGAAGACACTATTCGTACCAGCTATCCTTTCTCGTTTAATTGAGAAGGGCACAAGTTTACTCCAAGATAGATCTATGCACCGGTTACCATCGATTGAGGGTTAAGGAGGCAGAAATTCCTAAGATGGCATTTAGGGAATAGCATGGGCATTTCGAGTTCATGCAGCGTATTCGATCGACTAATGCTCTAAATGCAAGATTCATGGATCTCATGCATAGAGTGTTCTAACCGTACTTAGATAAGTTTGTTGTGGTATTTGTTGACGACATCTTGATCTACTCCAAGTCGGAGGAGGAACATGAGGGTCACTTAAGGATTGTTATCCAGGACTTGAGAGACCATCAGTTGTATGCCAAATTCGGTAAGTGTGAATTTTGTCTTATTGAGGTGAGATTCTTGAGGCATGTGGTGTCAATTTCGGGTGTATCCGTGGACCTGGAGAAGGTTGAGGCAGTTATGAGTTGGGAGAGGCCGAAGTCAATCTTCGAGATACACATTTGATATGAAAATGAGTGTTGCACATGCATGTGATCGTATGCATATATGGGTGTGAATTTCGGGATGAAATTCTTTTAAGTGGGGAAGAATGTAAACCTTGCTATTTGAACTTTAAGACGATGAAACAAACCTAGGTTCTTCTCGTGAAGTCTAGTTGCCTAGGAAAATTTCATCGAATTCCAAATAGGTGGATTTCCATGTTTTTCAAGGCAACGGGTGTCCGGTAACCCCTAAGAACAAAATGTTTAAGAAAATTCTAGAAATTGAGCTGAAACCGGGATGAAATGAAGTGTTTTGGGGGAAAAAGTGAAACCAAATGAGGAGGACATGGTATACGACACATGCCATGTGACTATGTCATGATGACACTTGGCATGTTGAGGGCTATGTCATGGATAAAAGGTTAGTGGAGGAAGGTATTTTGGCAAATATCTTGAGTGGAGGCTAAGCCTAAGAATAAGAAAGTGGAGGTGAGTGGAAGGGGAAGAAGAAAAGATCTCACTGGCTTTGACGGTGGCAAGAAGAAAAGAAAGAAAGAGAAAAAGAGAGAAAGAGAGAAAGAGAGAGAGATGAGGAAAAGAAAGGAAGGCCGACAAGCTTCTTCCTCTGATCTACCAGCTATAACGCCCTAAAAATACCCTAATAGTTTTTAACATAAGCTAGTGGTATAAAATAAAGTAATGCAAATTATTCCCGAATTTAAATCCTGAGAACAAAAATATACATCCCGAAATTTTATGGGAGCCAAATAAATTTGGTAAAATGTCAAATGGGGACCTAAGGTCATAAATGAAGAATGTAATTACAAATGTAAATGAAGGATATGGAAATGAAAATGAAAGTGAAATGAGGCTTTAAAACGAGAATAATGAGAAATGGGAATTAGTGTGTAGGCCAAACAAGGCCTTATGAAGGATTTTGACTTAAGACCAAATTTGGTCTTGTAAAAGGGCATAACTCTCATTTGTTCATTTTTGGTTTGGAGAGAAAGAGAGACACGGATTGAGAGAGAAGAAGGAGAAGCTATTGTTGGTGATTTCTTCTCCATGTAAACAAGATGAAGTGATCAAGAAGGAGGAAGAAGAAAGAAAAGAGAAGAAGAGCTTGAAGGTAAGAAAAACTAAACCCTAACCTCTTTTTCTTGTGTTTGGATTTGGGGAAAAACCCTAACCTTATGTAAAGGTGATTTTGATTGGTTATAGATCGCTGAGGTCGTGTCGGGTTGACTAAGTGTATTGTTGATTGGTATTGGTTTGGATTGGTTTTGAGGAAATGTTTGTGTAAGGGAAATGTTGTTTCAAAGGAGTTGCTGTCAAAAATTTATTAAAACCCATGTTCTTATTTTGGTTATAGGTTAAGTTATAATCATCCAAATGAAGTGATTCTAATTGGTAAAGAACCATAAGAGATAGAGCTACAAATGTATAGAAGGTACTATGAGCAAATTATAGCACTAAGGCTCCCGAATATGAGCTAATAATTTCTGCATAAATAGAAATTTGGTAAATAGTATATATTTCTGCATAAAAAAAAGCACTTACATTGTAAGAGAAAAATGGAATAAAAATTCAATGAGTTTTTTACTCATCACCTCTACCAACAGTCTGCAACTTGAGAATCCTTCTTGGATTGCTAAGCTTGGCCCACTCAAGACAAGCATGCCCACTCAATTCTTTGTCCTCAAGAAAAATGGCTTTTAGAAGCTTCTACCTTCAAGAACAACCATCCAACCCTTCTTTCTAACCGCCCCAAATTCTTCACCGAACTTTTCTCCACTATTAAGCAACCGATTTTATTAAGTTAAAAGTTTTCTAATTGGTCATTTTGAACCTGGTCGGGTCTTGATAAAGAAAATTACGGGCCCTTGCTTGATCAATTTAAATTCATACAAATGTTAAACACCCAGTCAAGTTTATTCTCAAATTTTTCTCACAGTTTTCTCTTTGATGTGAAGAATGTATGACTTGTTTATATAATTTTAATTTATTTTTCTCAGAAGCCTCGATATGAGTCGAGTTGTTTCGATAAGATATATTTTCATTCATTGCAATCTTGCCTTTATCTATTCATACATCAATGTTTTAAGGAGTCTTTACCCTTAAATTTATGTGTACGTGCAAAGGGTCCAAGGCAACGTTGTAAATTTCATCCGAAAAGTTGTGGGGAGCAAGCAGGCTTTTAAATCACTGTGGTTCCCGAGGATTCACAAAAATCAAGGAGATTTTGCAAAATGAGCATGTAGATTAATGGACTCGAGCATTTACTCTTAGTGAGTTCCTCACTTTGTTGATTTTACATTTTCTTTGGTCAAGAACAAATGAATCACCATTTAGCTTGTAATTATCTCTCCCCTTGTTCTCGCTTCATGGAATTTCTTAAATAAAGCGGACCGGTTTCACTCCAAGGGATGTTACCCTGTACAACAAAAAGAGTTGATAGAGAAGGAAACACCTGGTCTATTGTATGTTATGATGCAAGAGATTCTAAAGGTACAAACAACTTCTATGTCGATTACTTGTCATATTTTATAAAATTGATATGCATCCAAGGTCATATTTCACTTCACTCAGGTATCTACCTTGTGTTTCACCTCGTACATAAGTCAGAGACTTTGTCTTGGGTGCACCTTGCACCTTTTAAAACTACGAGATACCATTAGCAAATCAAAATATGTTCAAAAAATATGGAAGTGTATTTGTCATTCAATTATTACCAGATAGTTGTAAAGTTTAAATCTCCGATTTGTATGATTCGATAACAAATCCCGATTTGTAGAAATTGATGAAGGTTTCTGCTTCGAAATAGTCAAATTCCTTTCGTATAAATTCTATAACTATGGATAAAATGAAAGGGAAAATATTATTAAAAACCTGACCTTCATGACTTTTGCATTTAAATCTCCTAACAAAAATTTTTATTTTGAATATATAACCATTTTAATTGTAGTTATAGCCCAAACAAGACTCCAAACCTCTACCATGTTCAACGTGGCATGACGAAACGACGTTGTTTTGATGACTATTTGAGTTATCCAAGGCTAGAACTACAATTAAATGAAAGTTGCTATATTTAAAAAGTAAGTTTTTTGTTTAGGATTTAAATGAAAAAGTCGTGAAAGTTTAGGTTTTTAATAGTAATTTTCCTAATAAAGTTTAAATTTTCCCATATGGTATTAGAGCTATACTATTAGGGAAAATCTAGCTTTATAGTCTTTTCTAAACAAGATATTCTTTAGTTTTTGTTCTATAGTGTGCTCATACTAAATAAATTTCTTTAGTCAATTTTTGATTTCCTCAGACCGCCACATATATGCAAGAATTTCTGGGCCAGTAAACTTCATATAGTCTAGATGGACAAAAAGTCAAGTGAGAATCTTTAAGTGAAGGTTGTAGAGGCAGAGGGAGCAAAGGGGGATTCTTTATTAGACAAAAAGAAACTGGATTCTGGTGGAGGCTGAAACATGCCTTTTCTATTAATGTCGGTTTAAAAACGTGGAGGATGTCAGTTGTCTAAGTGGATCCCACGAAGGAACAAAAGGAAATGTTTTAGGAAGAGTTTGGGTCGTTGAAAGGCCTGTGGGAGGGGCCTTGGTGCATAGGCGGTGACTTCAACATGGTCCTCTCCCCAAATGAGAGGAACATGGTGGGTAGGATGTCCCATCCCATGAGGTGTTTTGCTGAAGTTCTTAATGAGTTGGGGATTAGAGACATCCCTCTTCAAGTGAGGCCCTTCACTTGGAGGGGAGGCTATAACAACCATTCTATGTCCCGCTTGATAGATTCTGATAACGACTCCACTCGGGAGGTCATGAATACGTGGTTTGCAGTATCTTCCCGAGACCCGCTGTCCGATCATCGTCCAGCTTTTTTCAACAAAGGAAGGGATAAGATTCGGGGCCTTCACCTTCTCGCTTGAAATTATGTGGCTGAAGTTTGAAGGCTTCAAGGACCTCCTCAAAAATTGGTGGCAAGGCCTTCACTTTTTTGGGTCTCAGCTTTATTTTGGCTTCTTAATTAAAAGCCCTGAAAGGAATTTTGAAGGTTTGGAACAAAAAGGTGTTTGGCGAGGAAGACAAAAAAGAAGAAGTTTTTAAGTAGGGCTCTTCTCGAGATTACCTGTGAAAGATAAGAAGTCGTCTGAAGCAGTCGAGGAGAGGGAAAAGGCGAGAGATGATTATAAGAAGTGGGTTGAAATGGAAGAGGTCTCTTAGAGACAAAAATCCAGAGAAATTTGGTTGAAAGAAGAGGACAAAAACACGAGGTTTTTTTTTTCATGTGAATCGCCAATCTCTGGCTGTGAGGAGTGAATCTATAATGAGCATCTATATTATAAGTGTGAGGGGCTGGTAAAGGAGCCTGAGATTAAAGTAGGTTTGGTAGATGCTTTCCAAAGCTCCTCTATGACCCTTAACACCGTGCCCGCCTTTCCCTAATCTCCTGTTCAATTTGATTAGCGTTGAGCAAGCTACTAAGCTTGAAGAAATGTTTACAAAGGAGGAAATCCGAGCAGCGGTCTTTGGGATCAACGGAGATAAAGCCCCAGGTCTAGATGGTTTCCCCCAGCTCTCGGGTCTTTAGTCGACTTTGCTTAGCGAGGAGGTCATGGCTCTTTAGTGAATTCTTCATTAGCAGCTTCTGCTTGTTAAAAAAGTCAATGTTACATCTCTAGTTCCGTTCCTAAGAGAAGAACGGTTGAGGATCTACAAGACCTAAAACCTATTAGTCTAGTGGGAGGCATTTACAAAATCTTAACAAAAGTGTTGGCCAACAGAATTAAAAGGGTTATGGGGCTGATCATCTCACAGTCTCAGAATGCTTTCATAAAGGGGAGATAGTGTAACACCCCGTCTGGAGAAAGTGTACAGTACATGATACTGTAGGGGTGTATAAGAGCACTAAGTGTCACATTAGTATTTTTGAGACTAAAGTAGGAAAATGAAAGTTTATGGAACCCTAATTTGTGGTATTTAAAACAAGGGTACAATTATTTCATTACAAAAGAATATGAAAATCAAAATTTAGTTGTAGATGGGCCACAACATAAATGAAATAGTTACAATTAAAAATTTTAAAGAAATGAGGATTATTTGGTACCAATGGAAAAGTTGAGATTATAATAATGGGAAAACAAAAACCAAAATTCATTCGTCTCCAAAGCTGGGCCTCACGATCAGAGAAAAGAAGAGAGCCAAGATGGTGAAGAGAAGAGGAAGAAGGAGAAAGGAGAAGAAATCCAAGATCAAGGTATGTTGTTGTCTTAGAATCAAGTGTATTGGGTTCCTAGACTTTGGTATGGAGATTGTGATGCTCCTTGGTCTAGGGCCGTGGAAAGATCACCAAACCTTCAATTGTCAGTTATGAGAGTAAACCCCAATCGGGAGAAAATAGCCATGGAATCATTCCATTTATGTGGTCTTATAAAGAATTGCGGACCTTAGGTAGAGTTCTTGGATTTCCACCCCAAGGTTTTGAGGTTTGAGGTTCCATAGCAATCAATTTAAGTGCTGTGGAATTGTTTTTAGATGAATTCAAGTTGGTTTTTGAGGTATTATGAATTATAGAAGTTGTATGGAGAATTGGCATCAAAAGTGGGAAAATAACAAAATCTGGGCACTTAGAAGGTGTACCGCACATGAATAGTAGTGTACCGGTACACCCACCGTATAAAAAGTGTGAGCCGAAGATACGAACAAGCAGTACCTGGTGACACTCTGCTCTGCTTTTCCTATTTCGACCGGGCTGTGATGAGCCATAACTTGCTCATTTATTTTTCGATTTGAGTGATTAAAGTGGCTACTTAAACTAGACTTCAAGGAGAACCAAACCTATAGAAATAAGAGTCGTCAAATTCTGATTCTAAGTGGCCTAAAAATTCACTCAAAGTGGGGCCATGTACAAACCAAATTCTGGTTCCAGCTATGGACATAGAGTAGTCCGGGTTGTTTCTGACGTAACTTGAGTTTCGGTGCTCCGAATTGGGTGATTCCAGTTGGAATAGAACCCTTAGAACCTTAGCTTTAAAAGAGTACAAAGAGATAGTGACTAAGTCTAGGGAGTATGTTAAGTTATGCGTAGGCGATTAATTTGTCGTCGTATTCGGTTGAGTGTGTAGGTTAAAAAGCAAAGGCGGGATAAGTGTGGAACTGTGCTCAAGTTAAGAAAGCAAAGAGGTGAGTGTTCTAAACTCATTTTTCCAAATACTAGTGTATTATTATTATTATTATTATTACAAATTTTCTTTACACTGGTATTTCATGGTTTTGAGTTCAAACCATTTTCAAGAAGCAAGCAATGAAATAGAAAGAAAGCAAATGGTTTTGAGTTAAACCATTTTTGAAAAGAAAGCATTGGTTTTAAAATTGTAAACCATAATTAAGAAAAAATGAGCAAATGGTTTTTAAACCATTTTCCAAGCAAGCAAGCAAGTCAATGGTTTTTGAATTATAAACCATTTTTCAAGAAAGCAAGCAAATAAGCAAGTAAGCAAATGGTTTTGAATAATTAAACCATTTTTCAAGCAAGCAAGCAAATGGTTTTAAATTGTAAAACCATTTTTCAAAGAGCAAGCAAGCAAGCAAGCAAAAGAAAATTTGCAAAAATAGGGTCTTCCCTAGTTCTAAGCAAGCAAACCGGTCAGAGGTATTCCGTACGTGTACGGTGGTGTTAGGATCTCATACATGCATTGTAGTTTTGCCTCAGGCCTGAAACCAGGATATACATCATGCATTTAAAGGAGACCGTGGCACTTACAGGAGTATATAAGGTTATGAGCTCTAACTAAATATGGTGATGGTGACACGAGGTCAATTCCACCATATTCACCGGAAAAAGGTGACGTGGACAAAGGTCCTTCCACCTAAGACTAACAGCACAGTTCCCGTGTTCACTAGGTACAAGGCATTAGGCCTCCAGCAGCTGATGTTTTACAAACATGATATGCATTTGAAAAATCAACTATTGGTTCCTGGGCCGCCCGTGCTCCGAGAGTTTTAAAGCAAACTATTGGCCCAGATCCCGCTTAGGGATTTCAAACGATCTGGCCGAGCCAAGCTCCCGTGGTTTTATTTTCAAAGCATGTGGTTGCTTCAAGCTCCCATTTTTATGAAAGTTTCAAGAGAAACTTTTTAAACAAAATAGAAAGGTTTAAAGAAACTTTTCAAACAAGATAAAGCAAGGGCGAAAAGATTTTAAGAAGTTTTATAAACTTCTAAGCAAGCAAGTACAAAAGCAAGCAAGCAAAGAAAAGTTTTTAGAAACTTTTAAAAGCAAGCAAGTACAAAGGCAATCAAGCAAAGAAAAGTTTTAGAAACTTTTAAAGCAAGCAAAGCAAAGAAAAGCTTCAAGAAAATATTTGTAAAAGAGAGTTTTACATTTTTGAGATGTTTTCCTAGTGCCAAAACCTTTTATAAAAGCATACACTCACCAGCTCAGCTTAGCCTATTATTTTCCATTTTAAAACTATTTTCCGTGCATATGTACGCAAATATAATCGGAGCACAATAGGATTGGTCCCGACATCAAGATAAGTGTCGTGGTATGCACTATATTTTCAGAAGAAATTATTACTTTGAAATTGTATAATGGGACATATGTATGTACATAGTTAGTTGTGTGAGAATGTGTTGGTATGTCAAGTTGCCATGTTTGATATTTGACATAGTATATTGATGTATACGGATTTGAATTATATTTATGTGCAGCCATTATGTCGCTTAAATTTTTCCGTCGCTAAGATTTTACCAACTCCGGAAGAGAAATAAAGAAAATTTTATAGGAGGTTTAACAAGGTCACGGGCCGCTTCACAGGATTTCTAAATGCTGGTAACGGTTGGGGGATTCCTCTCAGATAAAGACGGCACACCCGCCGCCGTAAAGGTGTCAGTATGGCATCAAAGCAGTCAGATACACTAACCTAAGGCTTAAAGAGAAATGATACCAACACAAGTTGGTATCAGAGCATAAGTATTGGCAACCATGCATGTTTAAGTTCAAAGTACATACATATCAAGTGATTCAAAGTATTAAAAAGTTAATTGTTGGTAATTACAGCACTATGTCAGGAAGAGGACATAGAGGTCGTCCTAAGAGACTATTCCAAAAGAGTGTCCCCAACGCCCCAAGGGTTATGAGAGGAATGAGCACTTAGCAGTCCCATTATCGCCGCGAATCAAACCAAAGAAGAGGTTGCAGCCTTGATCATCGTTGGCCACTACGAGCTCATGCCGTGGGATTATTTACGGCAGAGCAAGGGCAATGTATCGCACGATAGTACTTCAGCATGAACCGCCACAAATGCAACCTCCATCGCTACTCAGAGAGGTTATGGAAGAACCGGAGGCCGACGAGATATACAGTAACTGTCATTATATGACTTGCTAGTGATCTAGAAGCAAATTGCTACGGCTAGACCGAGTAAATAAGGTTTATGGAGTTACGAAATGCGAATGTATGAGAAAAGAGTCTTGTTTTCCAGCCGAATGGAAGACATGAAAGATTGGTGGGATGCCGTGAGAGAGGAGGCATCCCGATGGTATATCACGTGGGACTAATCTCCAACAGAATTCACCGATAGGTTCTTTCCTCAAAGTCATAAGGATTCAAAATCGAGGAGTTCTTCGGTTAGAATCAAGAACATGTTAGTATCCCGAGCATGAGAAGAAGTTCCTGAATCCAGTTAGATTGGTTCCATACATTCGGCAGATGAAGTCCTCAAGTGCAAGAGGTTTTTTTCGTGATTACAAAGAGACTGCATCGGGGAAAGTGCATTTACCGTCCCTCGGGGACAGATCTGGGACTTGGGAGGCCGTCGAGCCGAGCAAAGTACCACGCCTATGTATCGAGTAGGCAGGGAAAGTAAGAGTAAGAGGAGGCACTGTGCACTTTTACACAAAGCCTGTGACAAGACAGCCAGGAAGAGGAACAAGGTAAAGCGTTACAGAGGCCGAGGTGCGTGCTCGAGGAGCTACTTTCTAAATAAAGGATCATGAGGCTCCCCAGCTACAGCGTTGGCACCTGCAGTATTCCTCCTTGTCATATGGGGCCGGGCGACACCCACGGGAGTGCAGGAGATTCAAGATGTGGTGTTTCCACTGCGGGCCAGAAGGCCATTTTATTGGGTGGAGTGCCCTCAACCGATTGGGCGCTGGAGACATCACAACTTAGCTACCATAAGATCGTAAATGAGGCACACAAAAGCTCGATCAGAGGTTTCCCATAGAGGGGCCAACAGTCGCAGCAGAGCGGCTGGTAGCAGGCAGAGGCAAGGCCCCAGAATACGTATAGAGTCCCTGACTAAGGCGCAGAGAGGTTCACTCAGCAAGAGGCGATGCCCAGATGTGGTCACCGGTATTATTTATCCTTGATCATGATGCATATACCTTAGTAGACCCTGTGGAGCTACACATTCATTTGCATCGGGGCTTCATTCTTAGATCGGGCTTCAGAGCAGAGACCCAAACAAGTAGAGGGTCATGAGGGTTTCCCTTCCAGCCGAGATCCATTACTCACAAAGTAGTCATAGACAAGAAAGTTCGATTGGGGACAAGAGTTCCCGGGGCTGGATTCAGGAGTTTTGAGATATGAGGGATTTCGATGTGGTTCCTGCATTGATCGGGCTGCCTCGCATAGAGCTTACGCTGCATTGCTACAAAAAAGGAAGTGAAATTGAATAGGCCAGGGACTGAGCCCATTTCCATTCCTCCCATGGGATGGCCTCAGAGCTGGGGAGGGAGCTTAAAGCCCGCCAAGAACTGGCTGAGTATGATCTCATCCGACCGAGCATATCCCCGCCGGGGAGCCCAGCTCTCTTCGTGGAAAAAATGGGAGTTTCATATGTATGAGATTTTCATGTGCAGCCGAATAGAGTACCATCCTAATCAAGATTCCAATTCTAGAATCGGGATGAGTTATTTTGATCAACTCCAAGGATCTCGAGTATACCAAGATGTGACTCGAGGCTCCAAATACCACCATTGAGAGTGCAGGAGAGCTGATAAAATTTAAACTCGCATTCAGACACACTACATGCATTATGAGTTTTGGTGATACATTTGGTTTTACTAATGCTCCAGTTGTATCATGGATTTTGATGAACCGATTATCTGTACCATATTTGGATAAAGTTCACAGGTTTTTATTGATGATGACTTCTTAGGGTAAAATCTGTGCAGTTCTAGGAAACATTCCGAGCACTGAGACTGTAATACAGACTCTAAGGGAGAGATGTACTTATATGCCAAGTCGAGCAAGTGTCGGGCCAGCTTACAGTGGCATTCCTAGGTCATGCACTTTAAGAATGATGGTGAGTGTAGATCCCTTAAAATTGAAGCAAAGGGTAAATTGAAACCACCAAAGAATGTCGAGGTCGAGCTCTTGGTTTAGCAGGTATTACCGAAGTTTGCTGAGGGTTCTCCAAGATAGCAGCCCCACGACTGTCGGAATTTAAAAAGATAGTAAGTATGATTGTGATGTCATTGTCAAAAGAGTTTCCGAGGAATTGGAAAGGTGGTGACGATTCTCTAAAGTTTCAGCTTATACCCAATGGGAAAGATGGATTTTCAAGGGTTTATAGTGATGCTTCTAGGCAAGGCCTTGGTTGTGTTTTGATGCAGAATGATAGGGTGATTGCATATGCCTCTAGACAAGAAGAAACATGAGTGAGACTACTTACACACGACTTAGAGCTAGCAAAGAATGCAAGCCGTACTAAAAAATATGGAGACATTACTTATATGGTGTTCCTGTAGATCTTTACAACATCGCAAAGTCTTCAATATATTTTCACCCAAAAAGAGTTAAACCTCGAGGCAAAGAAGATGGCTTTGTTGATTACAATTACGATCACATTCAGTACCATCCGTGAAAAGCTAATGTCGTAGTAAAATGCCTCTGTAGGCGCACTGCAGAGTTCTTTCATTCTCATATGAGATCAGGTTATCTTCCACTATTAGTGGATCTGAGAGCTTTAGGGGTGATATTGGAGTAATGAGATCTGTGAGCCTTGTTAGCCACATTTCATGTTAGACCACTCCTAGCGGATCGCATTTTAGCAGGCGCCACAGGATCCATGCATGATTAAGCTTAAGAAAGCAGATCAGCAAGCCAGTTTTCAGTGCTTAACCCGCGCAGTAAAGGTAGAACATCGAGGCCCGCGGGAAGATATTGGGCCATTCCTCATCCCAAAGAGTGGAATGGGAGAATATTCACAGCGGATTTGTTACAGTCTCCCACTTGACTCAGAGGCAATGATGACAACATGGGTAATGATCGCTTGATCTAAGTCCGCTTCATCACCGCTTAATGTTGAAGATTCATTGGAAAAGTTGGGCCGTTGTATGTGGACTAGATAGTGAGACTTCATGGGGTTCTAGTTTCGGCGAGTGTCGACGAGACCCCAAGTCTACATCCAGGTTGCCTAGTTTGCAAACAAATAATAGGGTACTACTACACTTCTAGCACAACATCATCCTCGTGATAGGATGGACAAATGTGAGGACTTATTCAGACGTTAGATATTATGCCTCGCAGATTTTTGTGTGATGGAACTCAAGGTTAGATATTCACTCTGGCACTAATGGAGCTACTCAGCAACAATAGCTATCAGCAAGATAGATATGGCCCCATCTGAGGTAATCAGATGGGAGGAAATGTAGACTCCGCAGCCGGGATGAGGCTGTGAGAGAAGACTAGTAGGCCCCGACCGTATATAGATCACTGTAAAAGCAGGTTGTTCGATAACCGGGAAGATAGCAAGAGATATGATGTAGTGCCATGTTACGAACTGTCAGAGAGGACTTCCAGCCGAGATAGTGACTTAAGTCTTTTGAAGATTTCAATTTGAAAGGTGTTGAGATTTGGGAAATGAGGCAAGCTTAGTCCAAGATATATTGGACCTTATGAGATTTTGAGCAAGGTGGGGCCAGTAGCTTACAAGTTGAAGTTACCCTCAGAGTTATCAAGGATTCATGATACATTCCATGTGTCGATGTTGAGGAAATATATCCTGCATCCTTTCACATGTATTGGAAAAACCAAAGGCATTTAAAAGAGAACTTGACTTATGAGGAGATAATTGTAAGTGTGATTGTAGATCGTAAGGAACAAAAAGGAGAAGCAAAGGATTCCATTAGTTAAAGTCTTATGGAAGAAATCATGAGAGTGAGGTACATTGGAGCCAGAGGCTCAGATGCCCATCAAGACTTCACTTATTTTCCTGGATGAGGTATTTTCCTTCCTTACTTTTGAGTTTAGTTTATTCATTTCGATGACTAAATGTTCCCTATGAGGGAGGATTTTGCAAACACCTCAGTTCTGAGAAAGTGTATGCACATGATACTCGTAGTGTATAAGAGCACTAAGTGTCATATCAGTGGCCGAGACTGTTATGTTCTGAAGTTTGAGGAACCCGGAATTTGTGGTATTTAAAACAAGGGTATAATTGTCATTAAGCAAAAGAATATGAAAATCAAAATTTAGTTAGAGATGGGCCACAATACAAATGAAATAAGTTACAATTGTAAATTTTAAAGAAATGAGGATTTATTTGCAATTAATGGAAAGTTGATATTATAATAATGGGAAAAACAAAAACCAAAAATTCATTTGGTCTCCAAAGCTAGGGCTCCACGATTGGTGAGAAAAGAAGAGAGCCAAGAGGAGGAAGAGAAGAGGAAGAAGGAGAAGGAGAAGAAATCCAAGATCAAGGTATGTTGTTGTCTTAGAATCAAGTGTATTGGATTCCTGTGGACTCAGTGCTGGAGATTAGAGCTCTTCGCTCAGGGTCGGTGTGAGCATCTACCAAACCTTTGAATTGCAAGAGAGTGCAAACCCCAATCAGGAGAAAATAGCTGTGGAATCATTCCATTTATGGTCTTATAAAGAAAACGTGGACCCAGTAGAGTTCTTGGATTTCCACCTAAGGTTTTGAGGCTCGAGGTCCTATAGCAATAATTTTAAGTGTTGTGGAATTGTTTTTAGATGAATTCCAAGTTGGTTTTGAGGTATTATGAATTATAGTTTATGGAGGAATTGGCATCAAAAGTGGAAAAATCCGGGCAAATTTAGGAAGGTGTACCGCATGAATGCGTAGTGTACCGGTACACCGCACTGTATAAAGTATTCAAAGACATGAACAGCGGGTGTAACTCAAGACACCCCGTTCGTTTTTTCCCCGCTTCGGCTAGTTTTCGTATTTTAGCCATAACTTGCTCATTTCTTATCCGATTTGAGTGATTAAAGTGGATACTTAAACAAGACTTCAAGGAGAACCAAACCTATAGAAATAGGAGTCGTCAAATTCTGATTCTAAGTGGCCTAAAAATTCACTCAAAGTGGGGCCATGTATAAGCCAAATTCTGGTTCTAGCTTTGGACATTGAGTAGTCCTAGTTGTTTTTGATTTAACTTGAGTTTCTGGGTGTCTAATCAGCAGATTCCAGTTGAATAAAACCCTTAGAACCTTAGCTTTAAAAGAGTACAAAGAGATACATTCAAGTCTAGTGGAGTATGTTAAGTTATATGAGACGATGAATTGGTCGTCAGATTTGGTTGAGTGTGTAGTTAAAAGCAAAGGCGGGATAAGTGTGGAACGTGCCTGCTAAGCAAGCAAAGAGGTGAGTGTTCTAAACTCATTTTTCCAAATACTAGTGTATTATTATTATTATTATTACAAATTTTCTTTATAATCGGTATTTCATGTTTGAGTTCAAACTATTTTCACAAGAAGGGGGCAATGAATTAGAAAAGCAAGCAAATGGTTTTGAGTTAAACTACAGAAAAGAAAGTATTGGTTTTAAATTGTAAAACCATAATTAAGCAAATGAGCAAATGGTTTTGAAATGATTAAATAATTTTCCAAGCAAGGCAAGTAAGTCAATGGTTTCTTTGAACAAACCATTTTTCAAGCAAGGGCAAATAAGCCGAGCTGCACTTTCCTAGCGAGACAGAAATTCGCCAAGAATCTAATAAAGAACCTCCTGCCCAAGCTCGCCGATCGATGCGCTACCATGAAGCTAAAGTCAGAAAAATCTGAAACTGTATCGGCAACACGGGTTATAAAATTTTTTTTGAATTTTTCTATCAAAATCATACCTTAGATTTAACGAAAATCCCAAGAAGATAACGACCGATCAAGTGGTCGCTTCCAAAATACAAAAATCACCCCGGATAAAAAACACCCCAATATTTTCCAAAATCCAACTATAACAAAGGACCTTCCTGGGTCCTCAACAAAATAAGATAAGAATCAATCCAACATAATTTTCATCGCAACTCCGTTTTCTCAAAACCATGCATGCATATTTTACAAAAGATATCTTACATATACAAAATGTCATCAAGCCTTTACTAGTTTTAATTTACACCTTATCTTATATATAATCGCAAATACATGAAATGAGGATCCCCGAAAGATCTTTCTGGCCAAAGACTGCGACTAAAAATTATTTTAAAATAGAAAACCGTGAGACAAACTGCCTGATCACTATAAGTTCTAAATACCGCCGTCCGCTTGTACCTCCCAATATGAAAATCTGCATACAAATGGTGGTACAACCGCTTGTGAGAAAACCGAAGCTTTGCTACAAACCATTTCGAAACCGCTCAAAACTATTTACCAAGTGAAACCGCTTCGCCATTAAAATTGTTCTCAAAACTAATTTCACAATAAACTGCTTCGAAACTATTTCTCACAATAAAACTGCTTCTGGTGGTTAATATATGAAAATGCTATAATCGGAAATCAAGTACCAAATCCATCGTGGCTCATCAAATACCCGACGTGATGTGCCACTGAATCCTCGAACTGACATCGGTAGTGAACTCCTGAATACTACTCCGGCTTAAGATGAACCCGTGAACACCCGCGAGATCTCTATAGCATAATGGAACCCTGAATCCAAACGCCAGGATGGAACCTCTAACCAACACCTCATCGCGGCACGGGCTTTCGCATTAACTATATACCTCGAATGTGCAGAGGGCGACCACTATATAAATATATACTGATCTAACCCCCTAATCGTCGACTGTGCAATATAGTTAGTCATAATATCCTATAACCTAGCCATGCAATAACCGAAATACATCCGACCGAAACTGAGCTGCGTGCATCTAGGGTTTATAAACGAGGCTAAACTGCTTTAAATGCTTAAATCGAATCCTTCGCTGAAATATAACAATTGGGAGGTAAAAAATGTTTTATAAATCTATATTTTCAAAGCACTTTACAAACTTGTAATTTAAACACTTTCGCTTTAAAAGGATTTGAGTACTCAATCTTTTCTCGACTAATTTCTTCAAATCTATTAAGACTCTAGATTCTCGTCGGATGCTCCAAATCTCCACACAATTCATTCAAATTACTTAAAATGCCCTCAAATTCAACGCTTTAACCATAAAACATAATAATGCGCTTTCAGCGACTATATCGAATCTAACTTCGATTCAAACAAAACTTTACTGCTAATCCCACTCCGATATGGATGATCATAATATGATGTGAAATTGACTAAAAATGTCCATACACATTAAATGTCTCAAAACTATTTGGTTTTAGGCAAACTTTTTAATTTAAAGGGACTTCCTTATGAGAGTCTAAAAATAATTCAAACATTTTTGAAATTGTCCGACTTGTTGTCCGACTAAAACTCGAATTTCAATCCGAATCACATAAACAGTTTGAAATCTCAGCTTCGACTCTTCCGAACATAAATTAAAATTCCTAAAATTCCTAAACTCCGCCTAAAAATTTCGGACCGAAGTTTACGACTCTTCATGGCCTCTGAAGAAAATTTCAAGTCATTACAGCCTTTAGGCTTGAAATAATACAAATAGGCAATTTTCTACCTTTTAAAGTCAACAAAAGGCTAAGATATCGGCATCTATATCGAAATTCCGCGGTGAAATTCAATTTGCCTTCGCTCTGGCGAAAGTTTCTGCGCCCACTTCCGTAGATCTGAGAAAAACAAAGAGAAGAAAATAATAAAAAAAAATCTCTCTCTCCTAATTCGTTATCTTCTGTCCGTCCATCTGCCTTGTTTTGCTTTTTATTGATTTTTATCTTTTTTTTTTAATTATTATTCTTTTTCTTTAATTATTATTATTATTATTTAGATAAATAATTTATATTACCCCATTTGAGTCCATTTCTATCCCAAAAAATTTTATTTATCATAATTGAATATTCTTTAAATATTTGCCATTTTTTCGAGATTTTTTCTAAAATCCTGCTGTGTTTCACTCTAAACTCAGTCGCTAGAAATTCGTAGAAATATTCCGACCGTTCCTTGCACTTAACGAAACTTTCCCGATTACTAGATTTCGCGAGACGAACTTAACGGGCGCAGTCCACAGACATCATCTGTAATTTATATTCTTGTTATTTTGATAATCACACTACATTGACGATTTGAACCTTCACACTTATAGTTTCACCCTCCACCTTCCTTTAATTGAGTGCCACAATTTTGAAAATCTTATAATTTCACCTTAAATCAAATCAAAATTCTATTATGGCACTAAAATAATGGCGAAGGACTTGTGCAATACATCTACTACACATACCGTATTAATCTCTCAAAAGGTAAAAGTGTGTATTCGGCGTTACAAATCCTCCTTCCTTAAGAACATTTCTGGCCCTCGAAATGAACAAAACTAATATAAAGTGAGGATACCTTAATCGGGAAACAATCGTGATATTGACTCATATCTCCAGCCTCCGACCCCATGAGCCTCTTTTAATCCCATGACTTCATAAAAACTTGACTTAATTTAAAATGACTTTATTCCGTAAAATCGCCTCTTTGCATCTACTATTTGCATCGGGTCGCTTCTATAGGTCAAATCATCCTTTAGTTCTACCGGGCTGATCTCTGGTGCATATGGAGGATCTGAAATGTATCGCGAGTGCGGATACATGAAATATATTAGGAATTCGAATAGCGCCTAAAAGTGCTATTTTCGTCTCATATTAGATAGGTTTCGGTGTGCTTTTGAAAATTAATCATGTCGCTTGTTAAACTGGAAGCACCAGTCTCTAGTAACACTGCGCCATTTTAGAGGTAGCCTTTGGTTGCTTGTAGGCTTGCACTCTTTTGGAGTTCAATTTCCAATACAAAGGATGAATTCATAGTTAATCAGTCCCCGCCATCAACCAAATTCTCTAGAATCAATGAGAAAACCAAGGTGCACAAGAAAATCGATGCAAGTAGATGAAAGAGTTTTAAGATCAACAAAGTCGAATTCGCAGAGTTAAAATTTTCGCCAGGATTGCGAAAATCTCCGCACCTTACTTAAAAAATTTCGCAACCTGCCGAAAAATGTCAACCCCTAGACCACCCAAATTTCGCCACCGCCTCAGCCAAAATAACGATTCTCGTCAAGAAATTTCATTAGGCTTAGCGAAATCCCACAGCTAGCTAAATTGCCCACCCTTAGCGAATTTTTCATTATAGACTTGATTTCATAATAGCTAAATTCTTCAAATTATAATGAATTGATGTCAACATGCTGTAATTAATGCCAAACGCTCCAAACTTGTGTATTACTTAATTTAGTCCAGAACTTTAGCCACTTCATATAAAGTTTGTATTTCATGCCTTGAGGTGGCCTATATAAGCCCCTCTATTTTGTAACCTAAGCAACACCTTGAAAACAATTTAGGAGAAATATTATTTTCGCAAGTTTTCATTTTTGTAAAGCAAAGTTAATGTATTTAGTTTAGGTTTTATTTTTCTCTTCTCTCTCCTTTCTCTTACTTCTACGCAAACACCCCTCTCGAGGATGACAACTCAGAGATATGCTGGCCAAGCCTCCCTCTTCGAAGAGGAAGGAAGCTGGGCCAGTGGAGGGGCATATGCATGTTGTCCTCTTGTATTAAAAGCCACTGCAGTGCATTTATACCTCATCTTCAAATATGGTTAAGTAATAATGAATGTCATTCGATCCGCCTAATACCTGATGCTTTAGGATTCATGCTGACACCAAAGGAAAAGATGATCGATTCTTAGACGGTCTTACGAGCCTCTAGAATGACGCTTAAAATGTTAGGCTCAAAGTGAGGTTGAATAGCGTTTCGAATGCTGGCTGGATTGGCCAATACTCATGCCTGTGATACAGTTGGCACTAATGGTCATAGATAACTGGTCCATTAGATGGCCCCACTGTTCTCCGATGATATTAAATTGCGTGCAGTTTTAAACTGTATAAATATATATGTGGGCCACACCTGTAAGGACTGGTTAGAGTTGATTGAAGGCGAGGTCGCTAGTTAAAGAGAGATCCCGCTATGCCGAATTATGTTGTATGTCATAACGCTATATAAAACCCGAGGATACTGCTTCAAGCCTCTAACTTGCCAAGTTATAATCTAAACTTCAAAGTTAACTTTTCACCTTTACTTTCAGTTTTTACACCTCGCCTTCAAACCATTCCCATCGCTTTTGAAACACAATTCCAAAGAGTCCAAATAGAAAGCCTTACCTTCATGCAATCGACAAACTACTTGTATTTAAAACCATCCCGTGTTCGACTAGACTAATTATATCGCAAAGAGTCGACCACGGCAAAGATAGGAACTTAGGTGTATATAAATTTTGTTGATTTTAGCTCAAATTTACCGTGGCATTTAATCGAACCTTAGACAACTGAGGAAGGTCTAATCTATATGCTAACGGGGTCCCACTCGCAATAATCTCATATGGCCCTATGTATCCGTCTCAAATTCTTTCCGCTGCCTTCCAAATCCGAGGACACCTTCTGGGGCAACCTCTGCAGGAAGACCCTATCACCCACCTTGTAAATTAGATCCCTGGCCAAGCCAGTCTCGCATAACTTTTCTCGTTTTTCCCTGCTATCTTATCCTGTCTGATAACTGAATCTTATCTAAGGTAATCTCAGACTAACTTCGGGCCTATCGCCTCCTCTCTCCTACTTCATCCCAAAGATACCGAGTACGATAATTCTACCATACACGCTTCAAATGGCTTCAAGGCCTATAATCGGATTGATAACTGTTGTTTTGTGGCAACCCATCGAGATAAATGCGCATCCCAACCTTCCCTTAAACTCTATCACGCATGCCTAAGCATATCCTCTGGGGCCATCTCCAATAGTTCTCTCCCCGACCGACCATCGCCCGAGGATGGAAAGTCAGGCTAAAGTGCAATCGAGTCCCCAGCTTTGGCATCCCCGAACCTGACCAAAACTGCGTGAATCTCGGTCTCTGGCCAGACTATCAAGATAGTGAACAATTATGTAATCTAACTATCTCCCTCCACATATAATCAGCCAACTTGTCCAATCCGTCATCATTGTTAACTCGAGAAAATGCGCGATTTCGCTAGTCTATCCAACTATCACCCATAGCATCAGAAAGAGCCCAGTTCCTGGGTTCATAACAAAATCCATAGTAATCTTATCCCACTTCCATACAGAACCTAAGGTCGTGAATCTTTTCCGTTGGCTTCTCGGGTGTTCGTTTTTACCCGTCGACAAAGTTAGCATCCGGATACGAAATCCGCACTCTTTTTCATACCCTTCCACCAATAATGCTCCTCGCAGTATGATACATCTCGTGCGCTCAGCATGGTATATGCCAAGAGTGAGCCTTCCATGATTTCCTTTAGTTCACCTATTTCAAAAACACATTCGACTCCCCTTAACTATTACGCCCATCGCCTCCATCCGAACTCGGTTTCCTACCACCCCCACATCTCAAATTTCAACTTAATCATCTCAAAACCCATCACCTTCCTCGATCCGATCCACTAGAAGAGGACGAACATAAATGATGCCAATGTCCATGTATCGCCATCTGCAACCGAACTCCCAAAGATCTCAACTCTATCAACAATGGGAGATATAATTCAGTTCGCAGATAAGCATAGAACCCTCCGGCTTTCCGACTTATGGTGACGCCACTTACATCGGCCTTCCCTGATGGTACTCTATCGCAACATAATCCTAATCAACCTAAACCACCACGCTTTGCTGCTCTTCTCGAGTGAATAGAAATGCAGCTCTTATGATCTATGAATATCCGATGTGGAATCAGATAGGATACTGCCCCATCTTTACGAAAACCATCACCGCGTATTTTAAATCATGGATCGTAGTTCCCCGCTGTGTTTCTTTAACTCGATGGGAAGTATAAGCCACTCTACCACAAAACACACCCTAACCTCGTCTCTGAGGCATCACTATATACCACATAACCTGTCTTTCCCGACAAAGAGTGCTAATATTGAGCCGTCACACTCTGTCCCACTCCTCAAAACTATGCTGACAGCATCCCACCACCTGAATTTCCCGATCCTTTTCAATAGATCGGGTCAATCCAGGGTTGCTATCTTCGAAAATCCCTTAACAAATTTCCTATAATAACCTGCCATTCCAAGGAAATCATAACTCTAAACATTCAGGCATCAGCCACATAGCCTAATCTTCTAAGGATCCACACTAATACCTTCTACGAAATGACATGACACAAGAAAGCTACTTTTGTCCAACCAAACTCGGCACTTACTAAACTTAGCGTATAATCGCGCTTTCTAAGAATCGCACATCGTCCAGATGTTCTTACGTTCCTATGAACCCGCCTTGAGTACACTAGAATGTCATCAATGAATACGATCACAAACTTATTCTAAATACGTGGATCGACACTCGTCTTCATCAAATCCATGAATCGCAAATGGGCAAATAGCCAACCGAATGGCATCACTAGGAACTCGTAGTGACCGTATCTCGTCCTGAAGGCAGTCTTAGAAACATCATTCTCCTTAATTTCAATCGATGGTAGCCTGACCTTGTGGGTCAATCTTAGAATATACCCGAGATCCATACCTGGTCAAATAGCTCATCTATAATGAGGAAGCCGGATATTGGCTGTAATGGCACCCATTCAGCCAAGCCTATAGTCTATACACAACCGTGTTTCCCATCTTTATTCTACGAAGAGAACTGGAGCTCCCCACCGTGAGGTACTAGGCCGGATGAAGCCCTTGCTTAGCAATTCCTCCAATTGTGCCTTCAATTCTTTCTACTTAACGTGCCATGCCGTATGGAGGAATGGATATCTACTTTTGCCCCCTAACTAGTTCAATAACGAACTCAATTTCTCTATCCGGCAAACCTCAAATATCATCCGGCACATCCCGAACTCTTTCTACCATAGGACAAGTCTTCCACCGTGTCCCTCTGTCTCCTATCCACTACAAATGCCAAATAACCCCGGCAACCTCTCCCAAGCATTTTCAGCATTATGGCATTCACGAGACTGTGGCGAATTCTCCGATTCCCCCGAACACTATGGTTCCTCTAGCTCTGAACCAATCTTTACTCTTTCTTATAGCAATCTAAGGTGGCTCTATGTTTGATAAACCAATCACACCAAGACTATATCAAAATCATGATACCTAACACTATCAAGTATGTCGGAAAATCCTTATTCTGTATCACCAATCACACTGAACTATCATTTCTGATATCATAAGATCCCCATTAGGTACGGAACCACCATACGACCATCTACAAATGGACTCTATCCTGCACCTCTCAGTTGAATGGTAACAAATAAATGAATGAGTGGCCCCGTCCACCAATGCATATGCATCATGATCAGAACTCGAAATCATACCAGCAATCACGCCTCGTGACGATCCGCCTCCCCACTGTGGCGATCAGAATACTGAGCCTGAGTACTGCGCCACTGATCCGCAACTGCACACCTCCTCGTATTCCTCGCCCCGCGCACCCTCACTAGGTGTCAGACACATGACCGCTCCAATCACCCTACTGTACTGACCGGACCGTCGGTGCCTGCAGACAAGCATCGTACCTACCTCGAGGTCTCACAACTACTAACCGTGACGGCCTCGATAAAGTGACCTCCCGCTCCCGCAATGAAACATCCCCACATATTCATCCCGCACTCTCCGAGATGCCCTCCTCTAAATATGTAGTGCACATGGGAAAAGATGATCCCCCAAGATCTACCACTCCTATGGCTATTGAATGAACATCCCCGGGCTAGATGCTACCTTCATTCCGAGCCTCCTACCGTCAGGGTCCACTTCTTCCTTTCTTCTACTAGACTGACCAGCCTCGGGCCGACCAGTGTTGGGAGCACTCCTCTTACCATCCGTCGCCCCCAAGTTGTGGAACCAAAACGATCCTTCTACCTTTAGTGCAGCCCCAAATTTTCATAAAATCACACATTTACTTTAAAAGTTTCTAAAACTTTTCATAAACTATTTGTCTGCTTGTCAGATTCTAATAAACACGGAAACCCGTGTCTCTACCGTGCCTGAAAAGATCTCATGTCCACGCTCACCTTTCCGGTAATTATGGTGGGAGACCTCTATGTCTAATGTAGTCACCATATAATAGCTAGAACGCCTTAACCCTATCTAACCATAGCTCACCCCGCCCCGGGCCGCCCGCACCACTCATGCTTTAGCCCCAATTCTGGGGAGCGGTTCCATCACATGCCCTCCGTCTTCGAAGGCTCCCGTGCCTCGACGTAGCCGCCAGAATAATCAGATGACTCGATCCATCGTCACAGTACCGCCACCCGGGTCCGCGCCCCTCGCTGGCTCCTGCTACTGGGCCGATTCATCAAGCATTTTCGCATCTAGGGGTGTGCTCATATATCTCTCTGTGGTGCCCGGCATAAGTCCTAGATCGACCTCACGCCACCTCATTCACAATATAATGTTGTGAATTTCAAAGTTAAAAGATTCAGTGACACTTTTCAATATTCGATGCATGCAAGGATTAGCAAAACAATGTAGGTTGCAATAGGAAAATCATTATAAAAAAAACAATTCTATAGGAACAGGAACGTATAAAAATGTTTAACTATCGCCTAAACTGCCTCGATACCAATCATTGCACTTTCCTAAAGGGATTAGAAATTCGCGGCACTCCACAAGAATCCCCACGGCTCGCTGACCGACAAGTTACTATGAAGCTAAGCCGTAAAAAACCATCGAAATCAGATGGAAAACACGGCAAAATTTTTCACTAATCTATCAAAATCACACCTTTAGATTTGCGAACGGAAAATCCCAGCCTAACGATCAAAGACCTGGTCAAGCCCAAAATACAAAAATCACCTGTATATAAAAAATACACTCCCAATATTTTCCAAAATCCAACTACAACTATAAAGGACCTCTCGTCCTCATCAAAATATAAGATAAGAATCAATCCAACATAATTTTCATCGCAACCTGCTTTTCTCAAAACCATGCATGCATATTTCATAAAAAAAGATATTTACATATACAAAATGTCACATTTTAAGTTTTACTAGTTTTAATTTACACCTTATCTTATATATAACGCAACACAAATAAGCCTAGAACTGAGATCCCGGAAAGATCTTTCGCCAAAGACTCGCACTCTGAAAAATTATTTTAAAATAAAAACCGTGAGCCAAACGCTCAAGGGACTACTATAAGTTCTAACATCGCGTCATTGCTTGTACCTCCTAATATGAGAAAATTCAGATTTAAAATGGCGGTAAATCATGGCGAGAAAACCGAAGCTTTTTGCTATGAAAACCATTTCAAAACTGCTCAAAACTATTTTTGTTGTTGAAATCAAGCCACAAAACCGTCAAATCCACTCACACAAACTGCTCAAACTATTTCTCACGCGAAAAACTGCTTCATGTTAATATCTCGAAATGCTATACTGGAAATCAAGTACCAACCATCGTGGCCCATTTCCGAAATACTCCCAGACGTGATGTCACTAACCTGAACCCCGACACTCCGTGAGTGAACCCCTAACACTACCCGGCCTAAGATGGTCCTGAACACTACGATTCGTATAGCATAATGGAACCCTGGAACCAAAATGCCTTGGTGATGGAACTCTGAACTAACACTCATCGCATGACGCAGCCAATACATTTAACTATATACTCGAATGTGCTATAGCGACTCACTATATAAATATATACTAGATCTAACCCCACTGCCGACTGTGCAATATGGGCTTAGTCATAAATATCCCATAACCTAGCCATGCAATAATCCGAAATACATTCGAATCGGAACTGAAATGCGGCCATCTGTGGGTTTTGCTAAACCATGCCAAATTGTTTCTTAAATGCTAAAATCGAACTTTTCTGACGAGTATAACAATCGGGAGGTAAAAAAATGTTTTATAAATCTATATTTTCAAAGCACTTTACAAACTCAGAATTTAAACACTTCGCTTTAGAAAAGGACTGGTACCACCTTTCTCTCGACTAATTTCTTTCAAATCTTGTCACACTCCCCAGATTCTCGTCGGATGCTCAAATCTCCTACACAATTCATTCAAATTACGAAAATACCCTTAGTCCAACGTTTTAACCATAAAACATACACAGGGCTTTCAAAGTGACTATATCGAACGAACTTCGATTCTAACAAAACTTTACGCCGCATCCACTCGATACGATACCATAATATGATGTGAAATTGATCAAAATGTCCATACACATTAAATGTCCCATAAAAACTATCTATTTTAGCAAACTTTTGACTAAAGGGACTTTCCAGAGAGTCTAAAAATACCCGAAACATTTTTGAAAATTCGTCCTCGACTATTCGACTACAATCCCGAAATTTCAACTGAACTCCACAGCAAATACCTAAATTCAGCCCGACCGTCCTAACACAAATTCAAAATTCCTAAAATTCCTAAACTCGCCTAAAATTTTCGTTGGGATCAAGTTTACGACTTTTCATGGTGGCCTCTAAGAAAATTCTCTGTCATTACATAGCCTTTTAGCTCAAATAACACAAATAAAGTAAATTTTCTACCTTTTAAAGTTTAACAAAAGGCTAAGATATTGGTACTCCATGCGTAGCCTCAGAATTCAATTTTGCCTTCTCGCTTCCGATGAAAACCTACGATCTGATTTCCATAGATCTGAGAAAAACAAAGAGAAAAAAATAATAAAAAAAAATCCCTCCCTCCTAATTGCTATCTTCTCATTCGTCCATCCTCAAAGGTTGCTTTTTTATTGATTTTTATCTTTTTTTTAATTATTATTCTTTTTTCTTTAATTATTATTATTATTTAGGTAAATAATTCTATTACTCCCCATTTGAGTCAATTTCTATCCTTAAAAATTTTATTTATCATAATCAATATTCTTTAAATATTTCATTTTTTCGAGATTTTTTCTAAAATCCTGCTGTGTTTCACTTAAACTCACGCCTAGGAATTCGTGAAATATTCCGACCGTTCCTTAATTTAACGAAACTTTCCTGGATTACTAGATTTCGCGAGACGAACTTAACGACGCAGTCCGTTTCGTCATCCGAGATCTAGAGAATTTTCTAGGCTTCCCTGAACCATTTTGGCAATTTATTATTATTATTTTACTATTTAAACTTCCATTAATTATACTTTTCATTCTCTCCACCTCTTCCTTAATTGTAAGTGCTACAATTCTTTGAAAATTTTATAATTTCACCTTAAATCAATTTTTCAAAATTCCTATTATGGCACTAAAATAATTAAGGAAGATCTTGTGCACATACTGCTACACATACCGAGACACCCTCTCGATTCGGCTACATAAGTAAGTAAGCAAATGGTTTTGAATAATTAAACCATTTTTCAAGCAAACAAACAAATGGTTTTAAATTGTAAAACCATTTTTCAAAGAGCAAGCAAGCAAAAGAAAATTTGTGAAAATAGGGCCTTCCCTAGTTCTAAGCAAGCAAACCGGTCGTAGGTATCTCGCATGTGCACGCGGTGTTAGATCTCATACACGCATCAGCTGGGCCTCACCGGGCAAACTTAGGACATACATCATGCATTTAAAGTGAGACCGTGGCACGTATTGTGAGCATATATAAGGTTGCGAGCCTAACTAAATATGGCGATGGCAACATGCGAGGTCAATTCCACCATATTCAACTTAGCGACGCGGACAAGGTCCTTCCACTCGGCACGCCGAGCACTGTGTTCCTGTTCACTAGGGTACAATAAGCAAAATAGCTCCAAAGGGTTGATGTTTTACAACTATGATATGTGATTTGAAAAATCAACCATCGATCCTTGGCCGCCCGTGCTTCCTGAGAGTTTTAAAGCAAACTAGTTTGAGTCTCGCACTTCGCTTAGATTTCAACGACGGCTGGAAACGGCAAGCCTCATGTTTTATTTTCAAAGCATGTGGTTGAGCTCAAGCTCCCATTTTTATGAAAAAGTTTTGAGAAACTTTTAAAGCAAAAGGTTTGTGAAAGGTTTTAAAGAAACTTTTCAAACAAGATAAAGTAAACAAGAAAGATTTTAAGAAGTTTTATAAACTTCTAAGCAAGCAAGTACAAAAGCAAGCAAGCAAAGAAAAGTTTTTAGAAACTTTTAAAAGCAAGCAAGTACAAAGGCAATCAAGCAAAGAAAAGTTTTAGAAACTTTAAAGCAAAGCAAAGAAAAGCTTCTCGAAAATATCTAGAAAAGAGAGTTTTACATTTTGAGATGTTTTCCTAAAAGCAAAACCTTTATAGTGCATACACTCACTGAGCCTGCTTATCATTATTTTCCATTTTAAAACTATTTTCCATGTACAGGTACGCAAGACGCTGAGCACAATAGGATTGGTCCTAACATCAAGATAAGTGCCAGGTATTAATTATATTTTGTAAGAACATACTTTGAAATTGTATAATGGGACATATGTATACATAGTTAGTTATGAGAATGTAAGGTTGGTATGTCGTTGCCATGTTTGGATATTTGATATAGTGTATATTGGATGTATACAGATTTGAATTATACTATGTGCAAACATGTCATTAAATTCTTCCACACACAAGTAAGATTTTACCAAATCCCGAGTTATAAATAAAAGAAAATTCTTTATATGAGGTTTTAGCAATACGCTTCTCGCTTCGGGATTTCTAGTCGCAGGTAACGACTAGGATTTCAGGAGGGCTTCAAGACACCCGCCACCGGTAGGGTGGGGTGTACGATAGATTCTCGACACAATGTTAATTTTCTAATGATGTCGACTCCATACATCGAGGAAGGAAAGAGAACGGGCTTCTCTGTAAATTAAACATAGAAAAGGCTTACAATCACATAAGATGGGATTTTCTGCAGTAGATTTTGGAGAATGGGTTTCGGCTCAAAATGGATAAGTTGGATTAATTGGTACATTTCCACAGCTTCTTTCTCTGTTTTATTTAATGGTTCTTCGACGGGTTTCTTTCGGAGCTCCAGAGGCCTAAGACAAGGGGATCCTCTCTCCCCCTATCTATTTGTGATCAGTATGGAAGCCCTGAGTGATATGCTAAAGCGTGTTGTTGAAGGTAATTTTATTTCAGGCTGCAGGTTTGGGGGTAAAGATGGAGGGGAGCTAGTCATCTCTCATCTTTTGTAGGTTGACGACACTGTCCTTTTCTGCGAAGCCAATTCTGAGTAGTTAATGTATTTGAGATGGACCTTGATGTGGTTTGAAGCCTATTCAAGTTCAAAAATTAACTTGAGCAAGAATGAAATCATCTCAATGGGCAGGGTGGACAATGTGGAGATGTTAGCTAGTGAGCTTGGTTGTCATGTAAGTTCCTCCTACTACGATCTCGGGTCGTACTTAGTGGATCCTCATGGGCGTAATGGGGCTCGGGATACTATCAAGAACGATTTAGAAAGAGATTGACATATTGGAAAGGACAATACATCTCAAAGGGAGGGAGGCTCACACTCATTTGAAGTACGTTGTCTAGCCTTACTATTCACTTCCTTTCTCTGCTCAGAATGCCAAAGCTCGTGTGCTCTAGTTTGGAGAAGGTTCAGAGGGACTTTCTTTAGGGAGGTGGCAATCTAGAGTGGAAACGACACCTTGTGAATTGGAAGACAGTATGCTCTGAGAAAAACAAAGGGGGTTTAGGGGTCAGAAACCTTTCCAAATTGAATTAGGCTTTGCTTTATAAGTGGTTTTAGCGGTTTGCTAATGAGAGAGATCTACTTTGGAGAATGGTGATTAGTATCAAATTTGGCTAGGAAAATGGGGGCTGGAACACCAGCGACATTAGGGGAGGCTATGGAACTATTTTATGGAAGGACCTCAGAAAAGAATGACTCACCTTGTCTCAAAATACATTTTTCTCCTTAGGAAATGGAAGAAGACTAGGTTTTTTGAAGGACTCTTGGTGCGTGAGATAGCTTCAGGCAACACTTCTCTCCCCTAATTGCCCACCCCATGTACCAAAAGAAGCCAGGGTAGCTGATGTTTGGGACTCCTCAAGGGAGGAAAGGGGCTAGTCCCCAATCTTCTTGAGACCTTTTAACGATTGAGCGAGTGAGGTTGAACTACATTTTCTCCACAGTAGGAAAATTAGGCCCTTACAAGAGGATCGTTTATAATAGGCTGAGCTCCATTGCCCCCACGGCTTCGCAAGATCTACCGACAAAGTGAACGCTGGCGGTAAAAGTACGCCATGTGCGCAAGTGCACGCGTCGCCCAAGTACAAGTAGTGTACTGCGGGTACTCTGGAGCATCGATCCACGGGGATGTGTATCGACTACAAAGGTTCGCTTTAGATAATATCTCAAAAGATGATTTTAGGAAAGAAGGTGAACATGAAAGTCGACTGGAAGTTTAGATTCTAATGAATTATTGGTATTGAAGGCTAGTAGGTTATATCTCCGCATTTTTATGGATTATTTCTAAAAATATTATTATTCAATGTATTTACACTATTAATGGCGAGGTGATCTTACTTTACGAGATATCCTCTCGAGGTATATCCGCCTATCTCGCGGAATAGATTTGAGATATCTCTATCTCAATCTCGCATTCGAGATGCTTAAACGTTCTAACCCCAAGTGCCACCTTCAGGATCGGAATATCTCTATTTACCGATTCAACTGAAGGCTGCTCTACCCAGATCCCTGGAAAACCTCATCTCTCGAATCTCGGATCTCTAGTGTGATTATGCTAATGTTGGCCATACATTATCATATAATTGAACTACATAAATAGAGCAGATGTAACAAATTAATAAACAACTGAATAATATAAAAGATCAAACTTTAATCCATCAACATATGACAGGGTTCAATATAACCCTAGAAATAAATCTAGAACATAGTGAGTGAAAAGATCAAAATGTTTAGTGGCAAAATATGATCTGGAAGATTCAAAATAAGAACAAGATAAATCCCGTGCACTTCCTCAAGTCCGTGTCACTCAAGCCCGAATTTCGTGCTGCCTCGTCGCACGCCTTCCCTCCTCCCGATTCGAAAGCCCTATTTTGCTTTTAATGATGAGGGCAGATCTCGTGCTGACGTCGCGACGTTGAGACGTCGCGACGTTTCCACTTGTTGACTTCTGCATTGTTGACCCGACGTCGTGATCGCTACGCCACGACGTGGGACGCCGCTGACGCAGATCGCCGCGACGCGGATTAACCACTTTCTTGCCTGGGTCCCCATTGGCTCCAAAATATGCTTCCAAGAGCCGCTCTTTGCTCGACAGCACCTCAGAATCCAAACAAAACACCAAATCAGAGCCCGGGCCACAAAAACTATGAAATTACTATAAAACAAATGTAAAATGAAAGACCACGCGAGTATAATATGAGTGTCGGGGCACTCATCACACCCCCAACTTAGCTTTGTCATTCCTGCCAAGAATGGAACTCTGCACTTACACATATCCGAAAACTAACACTAAGGCTTTGTGTTGCACATCTTGAAAAGTAGAGGATCAGTTGGGCCAGACTCACCTTTGTGGCTGTTTTGCTCGAGTTCCTGAGGATGCATACAGTGTTAGAGCTTCGAAAACTCAGTTAAGAATAGGTAGAAGTATTTAGTGCATCATATCCCATAGTGCTCGATAGCCTTTCCCAAAGCCCACCATGTGCTTATAATAGATGTCTCCCGATTATATGTCTGGGATTCCGACACCCCGAACTTAGGCTCGACTCTATTTGGAAGAAGCTAACTAGAAAGGATAGAGCACCCGATTTATTCCACGACCAAATACACAGAAACTTCTCATTACTTAAAATAAATGTAAAGAAAACTGGTGCGAAGTTTTAGTGAGGTGTTCCTGTAGCGGGGATCCATTGGTGACTCCCCACCAGTTGGTTAAGGGCACCGGGCATTAAATTCCCTTCAAACTACTTGCAGGAACCTCCAGCAGGCTTCGAAGGCCCTAGGTTGCGTGAATAATCCATCTTACATCCCCATGTAGCGGGCGGTGAAGTCAATGACTCTGACCCGAGTTGGCTCAGGGCATTAGGCTTGTTATGCCTTGGTATTGTCTGCCTGGATTAGATTGGATGATCTCGCTTATTCTTATGTAGATACCTATTTTGTCATTTGTCTTTTCTTTTTCACTTTTTCCTATTGTTTTTGTATTTTACTCTTTTGTTTGGGACTCGATGCTTAATCCTCTTTTTTATTAGATTGTCCCATCACTTAAATGTTAGGTCTCCCGGAGTTAGTGAACTCTGAGTAGTTGGTCTCAAAGCACATGCATGCTGAAAGGTCATTAGTGTGTGGAGTGTGATAGGGTTCTTGAAGCGGTGTCTTGACTACTCAGGATTGGTTCTAACCGCTTTCCATCTATTGACCTAATTCTGAGCATCAAAACGTGTATGCATTTGAACATTCATGTTAATCGTGAATTCGATCCAAGTGATCCTCGATTTTTAACATAGCACCTGAGCCATAATTATTATATAAAGATTGACTGGCATTGTAACCAGGCCTGCGGCTCGAGGTAAGCTGAACTAAACATGAACTAAATAAGTACAACTTTATCTTTGAACAATAAACGCAAAAATAATACTTTATAAAAACCACCCAAAACAAAACGAGAACTAGCAAACAAAACAAACACGATAACCACACACCCAGACAAAATATCAGGTGTCTGGCTGGCGAGGAATAAATAGTAGAGGTGAAGGGAACCACGGTGATCCAGCTGGTGGTGGTGGTGGAAATTTGATGAAAGAAGAAGCGGGTATTTGGCGTCTGGGCTGCAAGGTATTCTTCGCTGCCAATGGTGGCTGGTTGGCGATCTGATGCGCTATATCTGCACGGAGGGCCTCCATGTCTGTAATGTGACGGAGGCGGTATCTGGGTCGTCGAATGTCGCGCTCGATGGGGGAGAGCAGGGTCCTCAAGGTCTGAGAAGAGGCTGGAGGGGCTGCCGCCCCAATAATTTCTTTGGGGTCAGTGGTGAGTGGTGGGACGGGTGACGATGTCTCCTGAGATCGCCGGTTCGCTCAGGCCGATACTCATCAAAGCTCGTCTCGTCAGAGGGCTCATGACCCCAATCGTAGGCCCCTTCAGGTTGCGGGACACAGGGTGTCAGTGTGGATATGGCTTTGATTGGGTGAAGCCAAGCCTTGAGTGTGTCAGGGGCTGGCTTGCCTGAAGCCAAGATCAGGAAGGGTGTCGGTTCATGCTTTGCATCCGGTTATGGAGGATGGCATCTCGATAACACCCTTGACATCGAAGGGTATACCACGTAGATGGCATAGTTGAGCCGCGGCCGTTTGGGCGATCCACTTCACACTGCGTTAGGTCGTCGAATGAGGCGGCGTGATGAAGTGGTGCGGACAACGGGAATGAAGGCGAATGCTTGGCCTTGAAATTGACCGCATGGCGCGCTATTGATTTTCCACTTACCACGACCATTGGTGTCGCATTATAATCTCGGGGTAGTCGAGGTGCTCGCGGGCCGTCGAGCGGCTCGAAGGGACATACTCTAGACTATAACTATTGATCGACTCCTTGCGAAGTGACCAATGCGCCCGCCTCTGACTTTCTTCAAAACATGGGAGCGAGATTGGCTAGAACTCGCGCGCCCACACTCATTCTTTGTTTGGATGAGGTGGATTTGACACGAACTGCATCATCCCTTAAGCCGCGATAGTCTTGGAAGAAATCATCGAGTGGTGAAACCCCTTCTCATAATGAGCGGTTTTGCAAATGGTGTAGCCGTCCCGGCGGCACTCGCATTTACAAACCGCGAGGCATCGAATGTGGTAGTCGGGTCCTCAACGGTCAGGCTAAGCAGCGAAGCGATTTTGCCTCTTGCCGGACATCAGGCGGGGTGTAGACAAAAACTAACTAAAGATCCTCTTGACCTAGACAAGAAACCACGAACACCTAATGTGCATTACAAAAAAATCAGACAAAATAACTACTGTGACTCGAAATCTAAATGGGACTCGAGACCCTAATTGCTAGGCGACGAAATGATTACCTCTAGACCTACAGACCCGCAAAAAAAAAAAACAAAGGAACCATAGACTACTGTACCCAAGCTAGAGTCGAGTACACAGTGGTGGAAATGCCATATGACCAAGCCGTTTGAGAGGGTGACTCGAGAATACGCTAGTGGTCGGTGAGGCGGTGGAAGGGTCTCAGATGACCCGGGCGAAGGAGCTCAGTAGTATGCGGCACGGATGGTGGGCCGAGGGTGCTGGGGTTTGAGTGGAGAGTGTACAAGGTGAAGGGCCAAAGTAAAGACAATTTTTGGCCTTAAACAGGCGGCATCGCGCGTCTTGAGGTCACGTCGCGGCAGTAATGACTTCACTAGCGGCGTCAGCGGCGTTGGAAGGCGACGTCGCGGCGTTGGAAACAACGTCAGCGGCGTGACAAGAGTGGATTTAATCCGCGCGTTGCGGCGTTGGAATCCCCGCGTCGCGGCGTGGCGCGAACATGTAAAAATGGCGTCGCGGCCACGTGAAATCCGCGTCGTGATGTGGCGAGCATAGAAAATGGCGTCGCGGCGTGAAATCCGCGTCGGCGGCGTGGCCGGAGATGTCTGATTTGGCGTCGCGGCGTGGGAGGTCCACATCGCGGCGTGGCGAGCAGGTCGATTTGGCGATGGCGGCGTGAAACCCGCGTCGCGGCGTGACGGGCGAATCTATGAATCGGTGATAAATTTGGGCACATTGATGATCTCTTGATCAGGAAAACCCTCTCCACTAGTACTTGTGACTTTATGGACTTGTAATGCACCTCTTGAGCGAATCTTCCCACTAACTGCATTCGCGGGTTCAAAAATTAAACAAACAAGTAGAAACACAGTTACGGAGAAAACTATGACCACATATTCTTTGAATAAACAATAGAAATTGGAACTAAGAAAAGGAAAAGTTTAAGAAACACTTGGGTTGCGCCAGCGCTATATTTAATGTCGTTAGCTCGACCATTTCACGAATCTCAATGTGCGCTATGCGTAGCGAGGCTTGAAATGTACGCATCCCACATAATGCTCACCCCATGCTAAAGGTGGATGAAATATTCTTCTGGTCATGCCATTGCCCTTCTCGATGTCTCTCTGTGCAGTCATGAAACATCACTGAAGTTTTAGCATCTCCTTTTAACATCTGGGTAGTGAGATTCGAGGATATCTTCATTTGAGTCATTATCTTGGATGCTTCATAAGTGGAATACATTGAAAGTGATCTCGTCTCCTTGGACTCGATTTGAGCTCACGCTTCTTGCACATTGATTTGAGCTTTTCCGTGGCCAAGAAGGGTCTACACCAAGTATGATAGGAGCAGTCGTCTTCCTCCGTGTCGAGAATGACAAAGTCTGGCTGGTAGGTTCGTTACGACTTTACAAGGACATTTGATTATACCACGAGGATGTTGGTATGACTTGTCTGAGATTACAAGGCCCGATTGTAATCGATTCGGTTCTCCCGGCTTTAGCCTTTTTAAACATGGCGGCATCAAGTTGATCTTTGGCTCCCAAGTCACACGGGGCTTTTCCGGATATCCAGGTTCCTAGAAACGGTGCAAGCCTGCCGGATCTTGTAGTTTTGGGGAAGCTTCTTTTGCGAGATGGCCTTGCATTCCTCGGTCAGGCGATGGTCCCATATTCCTCCCGAGCTTCTACTTACTGCCAAGATCTTTTCATGAATTTCCACATAACTTGGCATGTTCTCCGGTGCCTCAAAGGGTATATTAATATGTAGCTTCTTGAGATGTCAAACTTTGCAAGTGCTTCTCTAACACCTTTCTTCAACCTGCGAGGATCACGGGATTGGTGTAGCGGGTTCATTTGTTTTAATGCATTTCCTGGTTTCTTCCACCTTTTTATTATCCTTGTTTTGCTCTCATAACTCGGGGTTGCTCATTTTCATCACGGTCTTTCGGGTTACTTCAGTCTTGTTCCTTAATTTTGATTCTCTTACCAGTTTCGGCTGCAGGGTTTCCAGCTCTTTCCACTCCTTAGAGTGATGGCCTTCTGTTTCCCTTCTCCTCCCTAGGGTTTACCTGCAGGTGCCCAGTAGTAAAACCATGTTGCCTTTCAATCAACAGACGCCATTTGTATCCACCTCCAAATTTCTCAAGCATGCTTGATTGTTCAATTGGGTGGCACATTCTTTTATATCGCCTTTGTCTCATTCATAAAGGCAGTGTGTGAGGTGAGCATCTATGCGAGGCTTGACCTAAATCCGCTTTTTCTCAGTGGTTCACTAACTTCGAGTTCGATGGCATATTGTTACGATTATTCCTCCATCCATTACCCTTCAGTTATTCACGATTCACGATTATTCGCCGCATAGCCTTGACTTTGGTCGATAATTGTTTCCCCCATCTTTGTCGCTGCTCTTTGTAGTGGCTGATTGAACCTCGACCGCGTCACGGGCTGCTCGCATTTGGTTTCTTTGGCGGCGTCATCTTTGTGTCTTCTGAAATTCACACGAGCTCCGTGGGTTGGTGCGTATGGCATTTCGCATACCTTGGCGTAGTCAGCTGGCGGTCGGTTGTGCGACTATCGATTCACGGTTGTTGAGGACCTCGTGCTCGGTGCCACCCCCTTTGCTTCTGGTGCCTTCTCTCTGTTGCCAGTTGGTATTGGTCGCGACATCTTCTAAGATCATACGCTGGTCGTGGTTTTTCTTCATCGATGCTCCTCCGGTGAAGCATCGATCATTGTTCGGGTTGCATTTTCTCGGACCATTATAGAAGGTGTGGACTTGCATCCATCGGTTAGTCGGTGGTGGGCGCCATGATAATTCATGAAATGTCTGCCATTACCTCTTTGCCGGGTTCTCCCAACGAGTTGTCGAAGCGTGTTGATTTCTTGCACCGGTTATTGCAATTTTAATTAGGAAGAACTTGGTCGAAGTACACCAAGTGAGATTTCCACGCCCAGTAATGGAATCTGGTGGTTGACTGGTTAGCCAGTGTTTGGCTCTATCTCCAAGTGAAAGTGGGAACAACCGTAACCTTAGAGCTTCTTCAGTAACTCCGTTATACTTGATAGTATCGCAAACTTCAAGGAAGTTAGTCAAATGCATGTTCGGGTTCTCATGGGGTAGTCCATGGAACAAGATGTTAAACATCGTCTTTTGTATTGACTTCAATTGAAGTGTTTGCTTGAATAGGTGGCGTGCGGTGGCATGCAGTGACAGTTAGGTGATAATACGAACTCATCTAATAGCATGAAAGGATCATCGAATTTGTATAAGCGGTCACAGGTGCTTGATTCCTTCCCAGTGATTCCCGATTGGTACTCTTTGTGGTTGATGCATTGATGCGAATTTTTCTTGATGTTTTCCATGACTATTGTAGTTTCTAATGCATTAAATTTCTGTTCTCGAAAACAATCATGCGAGAGTGCTACGGCTCGGGATCAAACGGTGTTGGTTGGGTTGATTCCCCGACGTGCCGTCATCTCTTACGAAACCTACCTCTGATAACATACGAACAGCCAGACGAAATTACAAGCGTGGAAAATATTTGACAAAAGTAAAGAAAATTTTGATCTTATCTAATTTGCTTAATTCTACATATCAATCTAAGCCTATCCACATTAGCGGTATGAAAGCAGCGAGGCGGAAGCGGTGTAAAAGTGCGCTGTAATATGATGCATGTCGCCCCAATGTATATAATTGTACTCATTAGTACGGATATGATCCGCGAGACGGTGTATTGACTCTGAAAGGTTCGGCTTTTTAGATAATATGCGAAAAGATGATTTTAGGAAAGAAAGGTAGATGTATGAAGTCGTGAGTTTTAGATTAATGAATTATTGGTATTGACCCCAGGGTTATATCTCCCTGTCATTTTTTATGGATTATTTCTTAAAAAATATTGTATTCAATATATTTACCAATTTGTCAATGAGGTAGTCTTACTTACGAGATATCCTGCAGTATATCGCCTATCTCGTGAATAGATTTAGTATATCTACATCTCGGTCGATGTCAAGAGATTAGCAACGTTCAACAGTGCACCTTAGGATCGGAATATCTCTATTCTGGGATTCAATGAAGGGCTCTACCAGATCCTGGAAAACCTCATCTCTGCAGATCTCCCGGATCTCTAGTGTGATTATACTAATGTTGGCAGGACATTATCATATAAATTGAACTACAGAAATAGAGATCGTAACAAATTAATAAACAAGCCCGAATAATATAAAGATCGAACTTTAATCCATCTGACACATAGGCAGAGGTTTCAATATAACCCTGAAATAAATCCCTAGAACATAGTGAGTGAAAAGATCAAAATGTTTGAAGTATTAAAAACATGATTCTAATATCCAAAAATAAGAATAATTACAAATCCAGGGCACTTCCTGAAGTGTGTCACTCTACACTGCGGAATTCCGATTGGTTATGGGTTATGCGCCTCCCCCTCCTCAGATTTAAGGCCCTATTTGCTTTAATGATGAGGGCGGATCTCGAGTGGCGTCGTGGCGTTGAGGCGTCGCGGCGTTTCCTGTTGACTTACGCGTTGACGGCCCAGGCGTCGTGGCGTTTGGGCGTCGCGGCGTGGGGGCGTCGCGGCGTGGTAACCACTCTTGCCGACCCCATTGCTCCGAAATATCTTCGAAGCGCTCTTTTTGCTCAGGTGTACCTTGACAAACAAAACACCAAATCGAGCACAGCCCGCAAACTATGAAATTGCATAAAATAAATGTAAAAATGAAAGAGCCCAGAGCGCGAGTATAATATGAGTGTTTTGGGCACTCATCACTTATGTATAGGAAGGCGCACAGTCAGCCCTATTTGGTCCACTTGGTCATGGAATTGGTGTTCCCCTAGTAGGTGTTTTTTGCTTGGGAAGCGTCTTAGAGCAAGGTGCCCCAGCTGAACCGACTAAAGAGAAGAGGGATCCCTCTAGCAAACAGGTGTTTTTTATGTGAACATGATGAGGAAACAATAGACCACTTGCTTATCCACTGCTTGAGAGCTAAGATGCTATGGGATCTTCTTTTGTCCATAGTTGATTCCAACTGGGTATTCCACATGTAGTGCATGACAATCCCTTCTCCTTGTGATGTGCGGTCGACCAGAAAATGTAAGGTATTGTGGATTATGGCTCCTTTGTTTATTTTGGATGTTATGGAAGGAAGGAGCAGGCGGCTTTGAGATGAGACCCCTACGTTCACAAGCTAAAATCTACTTTTGTGTACTTGTGGTGAATGGGCTAAGTTGAATAGTATTGATAATTTAGATTCTTTGGTGGATTTTTTGACTTGGTTGGGGTATAGATGAGTAGATGGTTTTTTTGGGTTTCCCTTTTTGTATACCTCTAGTGTACTCTTTGGGAGCCTTATGCTCTTTTTTAGATCTATATATTGCTTTTTACCGATCAAAAAACAAAAATGTTTCTCACCACGATTAAGGAGATATGGAAGGTAGATTGGCAAACTTACTTATAGGTGAAGGATGTGGCTCTTGTTTATGAGATATAAAGTTCATGGGTTTTTTAAGGGTTTTCATTAGCATGGAAGATTCATTAAGAGTCTAGATCTTTGCTTTTTGGTAATTGTTTTCAGAGATGTTTTGGGTTGGGAGGAAGGAGTTGTGTTTGAAGACCTCAAGTACTTTAGGCCCATAAGCTTGTCGAGAGCCTTTACAATGTTAGTTAAAGTGTCTGTGAATAGATTTGGGAAGGTGGTGGAAAAGGTATTGTCCTCGTCTGAAAATGCTTTTGTGGAGATAAGGCCAATTTTTTGGATGCTTCTTTGATAGCTTATGAGGTCATATATGTGCTTTTGAAAGATAATAGTTGTAATTTGCAAGATTTGGAAAGGTGTATGATCATATAAATTGTAGCTTTTTACTCATGATGTTAAAAAAAGTGACTTTTAGCAAGAGCCGCAGTTGGATCAAGTGGTGCATTTTTATTGTGAGCTTTTTTGTTCTTGTCAATTGTTCTTCTTCAATATTTTTTCATCATAGCTGTAGGGAGTGGAGCCAAGGAGATCCTATTTCTCCTTATCTTTTTGTGCTTGTCATGGAGGCCCTTAATTGTTTCCTTAAGAGGGCTAAGGTTGAGGGTTTCCTACTAGGGTGATAAGTGAGGAGCAAGGGAAGAGAGAGGGAGTGGTTGTTTCTCATTTGTTGTTTGCCAATGACTCATTAGTTTTCTATTAGCCGCTTTCTCCAAATTAGTTAACTTACTTGAATTAAAGCATATGGTTCAAATCCTAACGGCAAAAAAAAAAAAAAAAAAAAAAAATCCAAAATTTTTTCGAAACTTCTTGAGAGCAAATTTCTACATTATTGTAACTCCGAGTGAATAGTTCTCAAATAAAAGTCCTTCAGGACCCAATCAAATAAAACTTCAATAGGTGATATTGATGATATATCGGTAACATATAAAAAATCCATAATATCGAAAAAAAATAGGTGATATTGGTGATATATCAGTAGTCATCGATATGAAAATTCCATAATATCGAAAAAATAGGTGATATATCGGTAATATATCGAAAAATCCATAATATCGCCTATAAATCGTGATTGCCATGCCATGATGAAAAACACAAATCCTATCAAACTTCAATTCCCAAACAGCCAAAATGTTTATGGAAATTTACGAACAACCATTCAAAAATAGGTGTACTGAAGTATGTGTTTTTTGGGAAATTAATTCCTAAAATGGTGTCCTTAGAGAATTCGATGAAGAATTTGTTATCGGTTTCGAATGGAGAGGATATAAAGGAATGTTTTAGATATAATTAAATATTTGAGTAATCAGATTTAGAGATTTTCGGATTTGAGGATGTAAACTTGAATAACCAATTAAATATATAATATATAAATGTAATAAATATTTATTTATATTAAAAAGTCCTAAAGTTAAAAACATGCATTTTATATCCTACTCATCCCCAACTTGAACAACCAATTAAATATATAATATATAAATGTTGGGAAATCAACACAAGATTGAATATTTTCCCTTGTTGATTTAACCTGTTAGGAGTCAATAAAATGCAGCCAAGAAAAATAATATGCCAAGGAGATAATCACAAAAATAACAGAGAGAATTTTAACGTGGAAAACCTCCCCCAAAGTGAGAAGAGGAAAAACCACTGGGACCTTTATTCAGGAGTCCGCCAAATATCCACTATAATAATTTAGGTACAAAACCTAATTCTAAACTAGGTTGACACACAGTTTTCAACCACAATCGAAGAAGCACTTCAAGATCCCAAAACAATGAAATCGTAAATATAGTGAATAAAATAATAGGCAAATCCTTCAAGTCAAGGCAATTGATGAAGATCTCACTAGAAGCGGTCCTCTGATTTTGATCAATAAGGAAAACCTTTTTTGTAAAATATACCCAAAAGCAGTTATATACATTTGCATACTATAGCTGTAGAAAGGCTGTGAAAAGCTGCTGCCCGAACCCACACACGGCTTCACCCTCTTTTACTGCTCCCGGAAAAAAGCGCTCTAACCCGAAAAACACCTTGCCATGGCTCCTCGATTTTTATTATAAAACTATGGCCTAATGGAGCAAGAGAGAAAAAATGGAACGCTAACTTTGAGGCAGACCCACATTACAATCTCCCCCTCCCGGCTGGAATTATGGGGGAGTGCACTCCTAACATCTCTCGGTTAGAGTCCATCTTGTTGACAGCCTGAAACTCAACTTCTCGTGTAACCTTTGTCATCATATCGGAAGGATTAAAATATGTGAATCTTCTTAAGCTTCATAAAGCTCTTTTCCAATGACATCTAAGTAACCAATGATATCTCACATCAATGTACTTTATCTGGGAATGATGCAGTATTCTTGCTCAGTCGAGCACTTTCGACTATCACAAAACCTGACATACTCATTTTTGCATCAAAACCGACTCTTGGGCCAATCTCTTCGTAGTAACATCTCTTTTCTTGCTTGATTCTTTGCTATATAATACCTTATAGTAGTAGACAAAAGCGACACACGCCACATGGCAAACGCCGCCAAAAGCAGCTCTGACCAAAAGTGAATAAAAACCGATCGACTTTCTACCATCGAGGTCACACTGCCCGTGTCGGCTATCTGTAAAACCAACGGTTTTGAACCCCGAAACTCAAACACAATTTGAAGTACCCCTCGAATATTTGAAGATCCATTTCTTTGCTTCCTGATGCTCCTTTCACGGATTTGAGAGAAATCTACTCATTGTCTTTAACGGCATGTGCAATGCTCCGGGCCCAGCAGTACAAACCATACAATACATAAGACTCCCCTATTTCTTGAGGAGTAAGGAATGAGGCCATCTTTTTCATTTTAAATTACATTGTAGTAGGCGTAAGCTTCTACTAAAAGCTTAAAGAGTGATTGGCTAGAGGTGTGCTAGCGACTTAGCATCTTTCATATTGAACCTTCGAGCACACGTTCAGCATACTTTCTGCAATGACCCTGACTTCTTTGCTTTCTATCTCAGTGGTCGCATACTGACATTTGTTTTGCGAGGCCCTAAGTCCTTCATGTCAAAGGACTTGAACAACCTCTCTTTGACTTGCCAATCAATTTTGAATCATTCCCCTTTATTAACATATGTGACATAAAGTAAAAGAATAATGAAGTTACCATCTGTAAACTTCACAGCCATCTAATGATCTTTGCATCTGTCCTCTTATACTCGTGGCTCACCATAAAAGAATCAAACTTCTTGTACCCAGCACTTGCTTGGCGTATGACCCATAAAGACTTTTCTTTAATTTGCGAAGCCATGTGCTCCTTACCTTTACTTGGGCCCCTCGGGTTGTGACATATAAATTTCTTCATTAAATCACCATGAAGCGGTCTTACATCTAGCTGTTCGAGCTCGAGTCTAAACCGGCGATCAAACTCAAAAGCGACTGATAAGAACATTTTCACAGAAATGGAAAGAATATCTCATCAAAGTTAATACCACTTTTTTCTTGAAGCCTTTTCTTGCAGAGCAGGCTTTATACTTGTGATTTCCATCTTATCTTTCTTGACTTGAACACCCCATTTGTTCCTTAATGCGCTTTCTGCCCCTTTAAGGTTCCGCCCCAATTCATAAGTGTCATTCTTTAACAAAGAATGCATTTCTTCTACATAGCTTTCATCGACTTACCTTATACGCGTAGTGCATACTTCTTGAAAATTCTCTGGCTCCCCCTCATCAGTAATCAACACATACTCTGAAGAAGGATGCTTGGATGATGGGATCTCTCTATTAGTCCTTCTAATTTGGGGTTCACGAAATGACTTGTTGAGAAGTTTTGCTCCCCATAACTCAGCGGCAGTCACTCTCAGGCATCCCATCATCAACCACTTTGTTTCTTGTGCTTGTCACAGTCATCTCTGCTCCCACGTCTATAGTACGGCTGCGAAAGGAATATGAATATTGTAGGATCGATACTTGAAATCGATAGGCTTTGGCAGCTTTAGTCTTCTCTGATACAAGAAATAGTCTGATCTTCATAAAATATCACATCTCTATACGAAAATCTTCTTTTCACTTTGGATCCATGTCTGTACCCAAACTCTTCATTTCCATGGCAATGAGATCGTGGAAAAGCTTTGTCATCAAGCTTTGACTCTGCTCTTTAGGGACATGTGCAAAAGCCTTGCACCCAAAACTATAAGATGATTGTAAACAACATCTTTTCACATCCCATACCTTCTACGGAATGTCAAACTCCAGATGAGGGGAATTCTGTATCAGTAGTGATAAGCTGCCCAACACTTTGGTGCTTTGCCATTTTAGCATGCCAGGCCTTCGGCAATAGTGCGGTTCATCTCTGCTGACACCATTGTCTTGTGGGTACCGAGGCTGTCTTCTCATGTCATCTCCATGTGCTGGCTTGATAGTTTCTAAACTCTTTGATGTATACTCTTTCATTGTCGTGCAGACCTTGGCTCTGTCTCTCTTTTGACTAAGGCGTAGAATTTACGGAAAAGCGATACACTTGATCTTTGGCCTTGACAAATAAACACCTTTCTTGATGCATCATCATTAGATAGCGACAAATCATCTCTTCCACCAGGTTTCCACCTCGAGGACCACAGAGCATCGGAATAAATGATTTCAAAATGTTAGATTTTCTTTTTTGAAGATTTAGAAAAAGAAACTACATGATGTTTTCCCGAATAAACAATAATCCTGAGGTTAAGGCGCCACCTTTAGTAAAAGGAATGAGAGCCTTTTTGGCTAGAATATATGTAATAACCCTTTCTCCTCATCCTTGATGATCTTTTTGTGCATAAATTTGGGGAGGAACCATCTTGATTGCATTGATTCACATCTCCACATATTTTTTCTATTTGTCTGTAAAGTGTCTTCTAACCTTGCCTCCTAGCGACTACTAAAGAACCTTTAGTAGCTTCCATTTCCGTTCTGAAGTAATTCACATATCCTTCAGATCAATGACTCGGAAATAAGATTAAGGCGTAAATTCGGGAACGTACCGCACATCTCACCAGTCGATGAGCGACGGCGTCATGCGTATGCAAACATCCCACCAATACCACAATCTTGGAGTAGTGGTGTTACCGCCTCCGCGATTACCAAAGTCTCACGGCACAATGTGAAGAACTCCTTGATAATTAACATGATAAGAGAAATTTCTTTGTATCGATAATCCACTCCAACCTCATTATACGTAGCAGTAGACATTCTTCGTCTCGAAAAATAGAAACGCCATCTTCGTCGGATAAAAGCGGTGTAGTATTTTTATTTTCATCTTTCCTACGATTTTTGCCTTCTTTTTGTTCCGTTCCAAGCATAAAAATTTCTTTTCATATGCCTTCCTTACCCGCAGTAATGCCCTTTCTTCTTTCACTAGACTTTCCTGCGGATTGCGACGCCTTTGGATTTACCGACCCTTAGGTTCTGTTTTACCTCTTCCACAATTCTGTGACAGAGCCTCGGCCTCAGAAGATATTCCTTGTTCCTTCCTTAAAGCTTCTTCATTAAACAATGTCTTTACCATATCCATGGTTAAATTGCCATTAGGAGCTGAGTTACCAGTGAGATAACTAGAGTATCCCAACTATACGGCAAGAACTCAAAGAAAGTAGCAATGTACAGCTCATCTTCAATCTTCATCTTCACTTAGCATTTCGTGGTTCCTGACCCTTGAAAATCCTTTGGTGTGCTCACTTTCTGATTCTTATTATACTTAGTTTACTAGCCTCTAATCAAAGTGGCTTTATTTTGTGCAGTCTTTCGTTCGTACATAGTTACAATTTTTTTCAGCTGGTAGCATCGGTCTCTGTGACACGTGATGAAACACATACGGTCACCTTTATGCGATTAGAGCCTCTTTGTTTTTCTATGCATGATCTTCCATTATGAGCATATCTTTGGGTTTACTTTTATCCACAGTGATAAGTGCATATAAATCCTTGGTAAAATCTCTTCCATTCTTGGCTTCCCGAATAGAATAATTAGACGAGGTTAGTCTAATCCTTACCGCTCAGATTCCTCCATTTTTAAACCAACACCAACCCTGATACAGAGACAGATAGAGACACAGCTCTGTACACTTGTTTAGGAAATAAACCTGGCCGAATATTTTCCAGCGATTTAACTTTGTTAAGTCGATAAAATGCGACGAAAAATATGCCAAGGGAGATAATCACAAAAATACTTGAGAGAGAATTTTTAACGTAAACTTCCCCAAGTGAGAAGAGGAAAACCCGGGACCTTTGTCGGAGTCACGAATATCCACTATAATAATTTAGGTACAAAACCCTAATTACAAACTAGGTTCAACACACAGTTTTCAACACAATCGAAGAAGCGCGAAGATCCCAAAACAATGAAATCATCGAATATAGTGAATAAAATAATAGGCAAATCTAGCCTGAATCGAAACTGATTGATAGAAGATCTCACGAAAATTGTCCTGCGAATCGATCGATAAGAAAACCTTTACGTAAAAAATATACCCAATGATTATATGATTGCCTTTTAACTGCGAAAATTCAGCAAGAAAAGCTAGCTGCAGACTCACCTATGACCGCCCCTCTTGCTCCCGAAAAAAAGCATCTAGCGAAAAACACCTTGCTGCGAACCATCGAGTTTTATTATAAAACTACTTACTAATGGGCTTAAGAGAGAAAAATGGGCTGCCTAACTTTGGGCTGGACCCACATTACAATAAATGTAATAAATATTTATTTATATTAAAAAGTCTAAAGCTAAAAACATACCAGATTTTAACCTTTTTTCTTACACTTTTTTTTTTAATTTGTCCTTGATGATGCCTGTTTTCAAATCGAGATTTGGTGGAGCGTATTTGGGAGTCGTTGGCGGGACTGGGCCATTCTTTGGTACAAGTCTACGGGCTCTGGATGTGGCTGCTTCTACGAAAAGAACGAGAAAGAAGAGGATCGAGCGGGGGCTTCGCGTGGCCGCTCAGATGCCTAAGTCGGGTTTCTTTTGAAGAAGATAGGCTAACCCCAGGGGCGGAGGGGTGTGCGTGTTGGGCGTGAGTCTGCGTACCTTTCACCGAGGGGGTGGTCTTGTATTTATAGTGGATGTCCTACCAGTTGGACGATGACTAGGATTAGTTCCCATTGGTTGGGATATTTTTTGTTATTATCGATATCGGATTTGGTAACGGATATAGAAAGAATAGTTTATTCGGAAAAATCTTCCTTCCTTATTGGGGGATCTGGTTTGATGATGACCTGCTATTATTTTTCTTTTCTTATTGATGGGATTTGCTGGATAATATATTCTATTTCCTCTGTCTTTGAGGGACTTCCCATAATCGGCCTTCGGACCAGGAATCAGTTGGGCGCTCGTGCAGGTTGGTACCAAAGGCTGGATGCCGCGTGAGAGAGATGAAGCTGTCGACGAGCCTCCCCTTGGGATTTAAGGAATGAGCTCGTGGATTTCGTTGGGCTAGACTCTTTCTTGGGCCTAGTGAGTGGGCTTGTGAGCCTTATTTTTCAAACCCTATCAGTCCTAATAATTCTTATTACTATTATAGAAAATAGATCTAAATCCGAAGGAGATAAAAAATCTAAATTTGATGGTGATAAAAAATCTAAATTTTGTGGGACAGGAATATAAATAATAAAAGGAGACTTGGATGAGGAATTTAAATCCAACACAAAATCGGATCCATTGCTATCCATTTTCTCAATGTCCAAACTACCCTTCAAAGCAAATAAATGATGCGAGCCCCACCAATCAATCACTTGTCTGTTGACCCGAAGAAATATTTTAAATTTTAATTTCATTTTTTTATAACTTAATATTTTTAAATTCAAATCAAAGCGTATAGATTTGGAGTGAGGCCTTTCCCCACTCATTGTTCATTTGTTGCACCGTTGTTCATTTGTACATGATTCCGAATTCCCAGCAGCAATTGGGGAGTTAGTGGTTGAATTTGGACTGACAGCAATTGGAAGCATAATTGTTATTAGAGTTGATGCTGTTAGATGGTCGATGGTAGATGGGAAAACTTATAATGGTTATATATATATATATATCATTGTCTTAGTAATGTGGGTTGGTGGGTGGGTTGCTCATTATTGCAGCCTTCTAAGGAAATACAATGATATAAGATGAATTTTGAGTTCCATATCAAAGTAATTTATTTTTATAAAAAAAATAACAATTATATATATATATATATATATATATATATATATATATATATATATATATATATATATATATATATATATATATATATTTAAATAATGTCATAAAAATTAGTCTTTTTGTATTTGTTGTTTTAAAAAGTAACCTTAAAAATTGACTAAATGGGGTTTTAAGGTTATTTTTATTTACCAATTGTGATTTTAAGATTAATTTTTAAAATCAAAGTTGATGAATATGGTTTTAAAGTTAGTTTTCAAAATGAATATAATTTTTAAAACATAAAAAAAAATAATAATAATAATTTGATGAATATTTTGAAAAGAAATTTATATATGTATTTTTTAATAAAAAAACAAAAATTATTTTTTAGGTTGTCTCAGACCTTAAGTGCTTTTTGGATTTGCCAGACCTGATTTGTTCGGATCAGTAAAAGAAGAAAGTTGTTGAGGATTACCCTCAGCCTACAAGCAGGTGTAACTAAGAGCTGAAGTTTCTTAATGATTAGGTTAGGAAAGTTTCCACTAAATTTACCTTTAATTAAAGTTTTAACTTTTTCTTATACTTTATTAATAAATTGTTTATTTTTAGAGGCTAAAAGTACAATCTTAAAATATTGTGTATTGAAAAAATAGTTTAATTTAATATTTATTTGTATTATAATAATTGCTGTATCATTATGATGAGATGAAAATATTTATATAATGTTTTGTATAACTTTTAAAATTAAAAATAATGTGATATATAATATCTAAATAAAATAAAATATCAGGAGAAAAAAAAATCATCCCATTCTAAGATAATTTAAATTCATATATAAAATTAAATATTTTATCTAAAATTTAGAAAGTTAATTTCAAAATCAAAATAATTATCTTATCTACCATAAAAAAAAAAGAAAATTAATTTTTTTAATTTTTATTTAAATTATGAGAAAATAAATTTCAAATAAAAATTTAAAAATGCACGTGCTTTTATTAATTAACATAAGAATGAATCATGAGAGTTTCAATTAGATCACAAAGTATGATTTTATTTTACTATTGTTTTAAGTAGGAGTGACAATTAGGTAATAGATGGGTCATGTTAAATTATTAGTGTCAATGTCGTATCGTATCAATGTTCGTTAGCAAACCTAACTCATTAATTGTGCGTGTTAGGCAATCCCAGCATGAATATGGCCCAAGTAATTTGATTATTTAAAATAATAAATTATAATTAATCCATGCATGTTTAACACAAATAACTTATTAAATTTAACATGTTTATTAATTTTATTATTTAAATTAATAGAAATTATAAATAATAATTCATATTTAACATAAATAACTTATTAAATAGGTTAATTAATAAATATAATAATTAAACGGGTCAATTCAGGTAAAATTCATGTTAGGCAGGTCAACACGAATATGACCAATTTATTAAACTTAGTAGAGAGTCAACACAAATATGACTAAAAACGTGATTATCTTCAGCCCCGGCCATAAAAACCATGTTAGGTTCGGTAATAGGTGTGTCGAATTTTGTCATTTAGTTTTAAGAGTTAAACTTCAAATCTTGTTGCATTTTATGGTAGAGAGAGATAAGGATTGATTCTTGGAGGTGGGATTCATTTACAGCACTTCTATGGTCTAACCTTTTTTTTGTCGAGGTGTCTAAGCAGTGCAGTGTACACACGAAAATTAATCTCAATTATACCATACCGGACTAATGCATGGTGAGAAGAACTACGAGGCGATAAAACTCTTACCACACTGCGCAAATGTAAATTACCGAGACTCGAACTTGAGGCCGATGGGTTAAAAATTTAGAAAGACCCAATCATCTCGCTACATGTCTCAACTTGTTAACATCATCGGCAAATGGTCCTAGATTCTCTAGATCACCTTATGTTTTTTGAAAAAAAAAAATTTCTCAAAAATAAGGAGAATAAAGAAAGCATAGAGAACAAATTTGGTTTCAATTTTTTTGTTATGAAAAACATGAAGACCATAGAAAATACTAAATTCAAATATCAAGAACATTTTTCAAAGAACATCAAAATAATGTTCTCTGTGTTTCAAAAACTGTTTTCAAGAACAAATTTAAAAAACATGAACAAACTAGACCCAATTATTTTTTCTTTAGGAGATATCCATGATTTCTTTTTGGAAAATTTTCTTTTGAAGATAGGATGCATAAGTCTAAACCCTAATTCGTTTGGAACCCGAAAAATACCGAGGAAAGAAAATAATGAGGAAAATAGAGAGAAAAAATGGAAGAAAAAAAAATGGAGGAAAATAAAAAATAGGTTTAAACTTAAAATATTAATTTTATATGTTTATCCAAACTCATTTTATTTGTTTCTTTTTATTTCTTTTCTATAAGGATCAATTTTTTTTTAAATGTAAATTTTGAGAAAATTTGATTTTCTTTTATATTTTTCATGATGAAATCAAACGTGAGAAATCATTTTTTTAGTAATTTTTTTTTCCTTAATATTTGTCGGACTCTAAACCGAGCCAAAAACCTTTAAGGAGGTTTAGATCAAGTCCATCCCCACATTGGTCTTAGTTAATTAATTACATTACATCTATTGGGCTCTGATTTATTAATCAGCTCAACCTGTACCGGTACACCCTACGGGTTATTGCCCAAAAAAATGCGGGATTTTGCATTTTCACTCATTTTTCATCCAACAATCTTCTCCAACTTGCCCCACATCAAAAATCCACCATGGAATCCCTTCAAAACAACTCCAAAAGTGGTTTAGAATTAATGAAAACTCTTTTCTCTCATGTTAGGGCTTTTCCCCAAAATCCAAATCATAAGAATGAGGTTAGGGTTTTGATTTTTCTTACCTTAGCCTCTTCAAATCCCTCCTTGTAGGTTGCTTGATCTTTTAGGAGCAAGAAGTGGGAAAACAAATCACACCAAAGCTTGACCTCTTGGAAACCCTAGCTCCTTCTCCCTTTTTCTCCTCTCTTCATCCTCAAAAACGTGATTGCTCATATAATGAGCCATAAGACCACATTTTGGCCTTTTAAATCTCTAATAAGTGTAAGGCCATGTTTGGCCTACACCCATTTCTTATTTCTCATTTTTCCCTTTTTGCTCTTAAATCACTTAATTCTCATAAGGCCTTGTTTGGCCACCCAATAATTCCAACTTTTTCATTTTTGGCATTCTAACTCTTTATTTCACTTTCCTTATCATCTATCATTTATTTCTCATTAGTATTTAAGCTATCATTTGACCCTTAGGTCCTCATTTTACAAATTTCCACTTTTTCCCTTTTTCACTTGGGTTTATTTCCGGGTTCAATCAATTTCTCAAATTAGCATATAATATTCAATCATATGCCCATACTTTAAATTTACATTACACAATTTATCAATTTACCCGAAAAAGCCCAAGTTTGACTCAATTCATACCTAGAATATATAATAAAATTATTATAAAAATTCTAAGGCATTTTTGAGGCGTTACAAAATTCCCTCTTTTTCTAACCGAAAATTAGCCCCAAAATTTAGACATCATATAGGGTCAAAACAAGGCACTATTCCCTCATCCCGAAATTTTTCCAAACAGCCCCTTAGGGCATAAAATACAACGAAACAACCCTTAGAGTGGAAAATAAACCAAAGTAGGAAGAATCCCTACCTCTTAGAGCGTAGAAGAAACTTTAGGAAGTCTCGTAGACACTTCTTAAATTCAAAACCTTTGATTCCCGAACTTCTTGAATCATCGTGAGTGCGTGTTTTGGTGCCGCGATGTAGCCCTCGTTGAGTAGATGATTTCATTCTTGACCGAAGAATTCTGTGAAATGAGCTTACGTAGATTGAAAAGAGAAGCTTGATTTTCTTTCTTTTCTCTTCCTCTCTCTACGATTTTTTTTCTCCAGGAAAAAATCTGCTCATTTCCCTTCTCCAATATGATTTTCTACCTTTAACTTAAGTCTTAAAGTGTAAAACCCCAACCTAATTGGATACATAATAGTAGTTTTGAGGCTGATTAGAGGTCGATAGTAAGCGATGGTAGATTAAATTTAGAATGCTCCAGTCATTTGGGCATAAAGTGGAATTTTAGAAATTTTCACTTGAATGCCCTAAGGAATAGTGATGTTTCTTATTATATGCGGATTGAGGGGGTTCTGAAGAATTTTTAAGAAATTTCAGTTCCTATGACTTTGAGCGATATTTAGAAGGAGGTGGAATTTAGAGTGAATAGTGATTTAGGATTTGAAATTTAGAGCCTGCGCTGAATTTTTTTTGGAATTAAGTATCTGAAAATGTCAGGAAATAATCACTTAGAGTCTAGCGAAACTGAAACGGGTGAAGGAGTCGTTTGGATGTAGTTTTCGAGCGTCAGGCGTGGGTCGGATAATAATACGCTATTGTCAGGATTCACGTTGTGAATTTTTAAATCCGTTCGGTGATTTCAAAGCACGGAATCCTTTGTGAAGGATTTATAGAATATTTCATGGTCAATTTGAGTTTAGGCGACCATAGAATATTTTGACATTTAATCGGTATAAGCGGTATAAGGTGAAAGCGAGATAAAAATTTGCTATAAAGGAAGTATTTTTTATTGTGAGAGCCAATCAAAACCTTTCTTCTAAGTTATGATTAAAATATCATGAGAATGGACTAATGAGATTCTTGGGCACAAGAGCCAATCAAAATTTTTTTAAGTTAGGGTTAGTGACTCATGAGAATTGACAAATGAGGTTATTTGGTTCAAGGGCAATTTTGGCAAGTGGGAGTCAAAATCTAAATTAAGAGATTAAGTTTAACAAAGGGAGAGCTCGACTATATGAGAAGAAGGGGAAGAAAAGAAAAGAAAGGAGAGAAAGAGGAAGGAAAGGAAAGAAAAAGTGTATAGCGAGTATGAGATGTGATTTTTTTCTCCTCATTCAAGCTTTTCAAGTGATCTACAAGTGGAATCAAGAGAGAGGAGCCAAGGAAAACCAAGAACAAGTAAGTTTCTAATGGTGGGAAAGTTGGATTTTGATGTTTTCCATACCTAATGCTTTGATTTTCTTGTATGGATGGTAGAATTGTGGTATTTAAGGTTGAATCATGATGATTTTGATGAAATTGAGAAAAAATGGATTAGGTTAGGGTTTGAAAAATCAGAGTGAAATGGTTAGGGTTTGATGTTGAATTTTTGTATGATATGTTGAAATTGGTTAGGGATTTATGAAATTGAGGTATTATGGAATAGTTGTAAAGGAGAATGTTAGGTAAAGTAAAGGGAATGCTGTCAAAATTTCTGCAAAACCCTGTTTTTGTTTGGCTATAAATTAAGTTAGAATCATCCAAATGAATTGATTCCAATTGGTAAAGAACCATAAGAATGGGGCTACAAATGTATAGAAGGCCAAGAAAATTGGCTCTAAAACCAAATATGGACTGAAAAGGTGAGCTCGTGTAGCTCACTGATTTTGCTCTGTTTTGGGTATGGTTGTAGTGTTTTGGCCATAAGTGGAGTTTCACTCATCAAAATTGAGTGATTCAAAATTATGGGTTAAATAAACTTCTGGAGGAAAAATTTATCTGAAGGAAGTTCATGCAAATTGTAACCCCAAAGTGCCCATAAAATTTATCAAAGTGGAGCTATGTGCAGATTCTGTTATGCCAAATTGAGTCATCTAAATGTAAAATACAATAAATTGAGTTTTGGTGATCCAAATTGGGTTATTCCAATTGGAGAAGAAACATTATAACCATAGCTTCAAACAGGTGAAGAAATATTTTCAATTTATGGATTTAAGATCCCGAAATCAAGGATAACGATAGGTGATTCAGTGAGTTAACAAATTGACATCAAAAACATGCTGTAACTTGTGTTATGTGGTTGAGGTCCTTAGAGAAGGAATTTTATGTTGAAAATTTACATAGGTGTCATTGGCTATATAAAGGACTGATCTGGAGAGTTTCATAATTTTTGAAGACCGTTTGAATAATTTTTGGGTAATAAAGTCCAGAGAGTATTGTTGGAAAAAGGTTGGCCAAAATGAGTGGTTTTTTGTTAGGGGCTTTTTAGTGTTCAAGGGTAATTTGGTCATTTACTTGGTTATGTATTTTTAGGGTGAATATTAACCCTAAAAATGCATTGGAATTGGTTAGAAAAGAAAAGGATTTGAATCGAGGGCATTAAAGTCATTTTGTAAAGAAAAGGGTATTTGAATTACCATTTCATTAGTTCTGTATTTGTAAGAAAGTGTAGTTAAATGGGATGAAAATGGAATGTGTATAGTGGATTAAAATGGAAGTTATGATTAATGTATTGTAGTTTTCTTGAAAAATGTGAAAGGACAATCGGACGGGGAAACGAGGATTACGACGGGAAGCGGCCCAAGGATTGAGCGGTGGCGTAGTGTAAAAATGATATCTTGAAAATTGAGGTTTAAGGTGAATGGTTTTAATGTTAAAGCGAAAAGTTCCCAATCGATGTTTATAGCAGCACGAAATATACCTGGTCGTTTTCGACATGTTTAGGAGTATTTTGTAGCATAATTTGGCGACTGTGGAGTTAGAGCGTCAAGAGCATGGGCAGGGCAAGATTTACAAGACATAAGGACAAATGTATAGAATTGTCCAAAAGGGTAAAAAGACATGGATTAAGAAGATTTGAGGCCAAAATGAAATAAAGGAAAGTTTTAATTATAAATAGAAAGGAGTTATGGTAAAGCAAATAAAGAAAGTTAACCCAAAAATGGGTTTTTGGAGGGCCAAACATGGCCTTAGCAAACATGGATTAAAAAGACCAAAATTGGTCTCCATTTTGAGAGGAGCAAACCGTGAAGAGGAAGAGAAAAGAGAGAAGAAGAAGAAGAAGAGAAGAAGAGGAAGAGGAGATCAAGCAAGCCAAGGTATGGAAACTCACTTTGATTATGAATTCTATGAGATTTGGCATGGATCTTTGGTTTGCTATGATTGTCTTCCCCGAGCAGGGTTTGCTGGGAGTTCCATCTTAACCCAAAAATTATGGAAATTAAGGTGGGTAAAATCCCATATGGCACAAGATGGTTATAGAATTCCCCTTTTAGATTGGATTCAAGGTTAAATGACAAGTAATTGAGCTAGGGTTTAGAATAAACCCTAACAAATCCTTGAGTTTGAATTATGTATGGGTTGTGACCCATATTAGAGTTGTGTTGGAAATTAAATGGAAGATTTGTGAGAATGATAAGAGGTGAAAGAGGAATTGAATGAAAGAATTCGAGATGATTTTGGAATTAGTTTTTGTGTTATGAAGCATAGAGTTGAATTGGGTATCAAAAATATGGAAAAAAGAGAGAAAATATACATTCTGGACATTTTCGGGTCATGTGTAACGGTACACCTTGAATGTGTACCGGTACACCCTCAGAAGCATAAGTGTGCAGGTACACGTTAGGTATCTGAAATTTTTGACTGTCTTCCCGGTTCGACAGAGTTTTCGTATTTTGGCCACAACTTTCCTGTTTATTATCCGATTTGAGTGATTAGTGGACGAATTAAAATAGACTTCAAGGAAAACCAAGCCTAAGAAATATAAATCATCAAATTATGGCTCTAAATTGGTCCAAAAATTCAGTCAAAGTGGGGCGTGGCACAAACCCAGTTCCTCAGTTTGAACATAGAGTAGTCAGAGTTGTTTCGGACGTATCTTGAAATTCCGTCAGTGCTCCCGAATTGGGTGATTCCAGTTGGAATAGAACCCTTAGCACCTTATATTTAAAGGAGTACAAAGATCCAGTGTCAAATATCGAGACAAGGCACTGGAAAATAAATATTTCAAACCGTCCCTCGGTAAAATCGGGAAAATGACTAGTTGGCATGAAAATGCCATAACTTGAGTTTGGATGATCCGATTGGAATGATTTCAATTTCTACTTAAAATAGATTTATAGAGGGACTAGAATATATAAATGATGTGTGAATACATAGGCATTATACTATACAAGTATATGAAATGCCATATGTAATAGTAACATGAAAATATAGGAAATGCAAAATGCATAAATTGTGTTCATGAAACATAAATCGATGGAATATGAAAACGAGCGACACGTGATCATGAGCGTGGAAATACAATCTATCATGAACACATAATGCCAATAGAATGCCTATTATAAGATAGTAAATTCTTGAACTCATATAGTGGCAAAACTAAGACAGTTATTAAATGACCACAGTACTCCACGTCACGATTAGTACTTTGGTACTCTGATTAGTGCTCGGCACTCTGATTAGTTCTTCGGTACTCTGATTAGTGCCCGGTACTCTGATTGGTGCTCAGAGCACTCTTGATTAGTGCGGTGCCTCTTGATTGGAGTGCCGGTACTCTGATTAGTGTTCGCATCGGTGTGCCGGTACTCGATTAGTGCTCGGCACTCCCGATTGAAATCTTGCGGTACTCGATTTGTGCTATGGAACTCTGTCACATTAAGTGCTGCCTTGACACTCTGTTCGTATTAGAGGCAATCTGCTTTGTGCTCTGACACTTAAAATCTTTGTATAGTATCTTACGGTACTAATTGTCTTTGTGTCTACTCATTCCGTGCTAGTGCAGAGTCAAAGCGGTGAGTTATGATAAGACCACTGGATAAAGAATAAGGTAAAGATGCGAATGTACCTCTGTATACGATGCAGCGGTACCTCTGGTACTCCACGTATACGATTAATCTACATGAGTACCTACGGGTACTCCCGTATCAGGAAAATAAGTATGTAGTACCTCGGGTACTCCACGTATGCGAATAAGTCTATGGAAACCTCTGGTACTCACGTATCTGATAAGTGTGTCGACCAACTCCACGTATCTGGTCGTCTAGTACCTACGGGTACTCTTATTATCACAGATAAGTCCACATGCAAGTCTAGTTACGTAGTACCTCTGGGTACTCTTGTATCCTAAATAAGTTAATCTGTATTTGATTAAGTTAGTAGTACCTACGGGTGCTCTTGTATTGATTAAGGATTACATGGAACCTATGGGGTACTCCCCGAATGTCTGAGATAAGTTTTGTCTTGTATCGATTAAGTTCTGCATGAGTACACTGCGAACTCTGTATTTGATTAAGTTACGTCTATCTACGATCAAGTTACGTAGTACCTCTGGATGCTCTGTATCTGATTAAGCTCTACACGTAGTACCTACGGGTACTCTATTATTTGATAAGTTACCTTAGTACCTGAGATTACTCTGTAATTGATTAAATTCTGTTGCTATACGATTAAGTCGGTAGTACTGGGTACTCTCGTATCCCGTCAAAATAAGGCCTGTATACGTATGATCTTATTGCACCGCTGTAGATTTAATGTCCATGCACGATGGGTATGCGCATACGTCGTCGACCACATGTGATACGATTATGATTGGATTCGGAGCTTATTGTACTTACTGGGTACCTTCGCCGCAAAGGATAAGATCAGTAAGATAAGTATATGCTCCATGCAAGACCAGGTATAAGTTGGTAAGGCCAATTATAAATTACGTAATACATGTATGAGATGCGAAGAATACATGTGTAAGTTCACGTAATACATATAAGATCCGAGAAATACCGGTACATGTGCTCAAAAATACCCGGTATAAGTTCGTAAAGACCGGGATATACTTATTGTTACGAAGTAAGATCGTACGATTATAAGTTTTGTAGTACTTACAAGTACTTCCATTATAAGAATAAGTTCATAATACCGGTACGTTAAACATCTGCATGATACCTACGGGTACCTCAGAACAAGTGTAAACTCCATTAGTATAACTATAAAGATAAGTTCGTAACTCCTACGAAAGTCCGTGAAAATAAATGATCTGTTATAAGTATAAATCCCTACCTTATACCAAGAATAGCCTGTAACTCCTAAAGTCACGAATAAACATAAACTTATTATAGGCTTGTGTATATAAGTCCATGATATGAATGCTGTAAAAATTTACGATGTCTGTGTGGTTATACACACTTACATTATAATTGTGTATACGATATGCATGTGCATCGGTATAAGTTATAAGATAACTGCTTCACTGGCGTAAAAACAGCACGGGTTTTCAATCCGTGTAGGTCTGAGGAGACGTCGACAGACATCAGCGCCTTGGTGGAGCTGACACACTTGGGTTCACTGTGCGGGTTCGGTAACTACGATTTGTAAATGTAAAAGTATAGTTTTGTATTTGTAAATGGGGACTCGATTATATGTGTCTAGATTTTGATGGACACTAGCCGGTATTAGTTCTTTTGATTTGTATATAATATTTTGATTACATTATAAGATGGGCCATACCACAGTCTGATTTGGAAAAAATTAGGTAAAAGAGTCATTATATGGTCTCGTCAGACTCAGTTAGGATCCATAATACAGTCGGGCAGGATTCGAGTGCGTGACAATGTTCTCTCGTCATTAAGGCATATGAAGTTTATATTAAAGCGTACAAATGTTTTATTTTGCCTAAATATGTATTTATATTAAAATTATATATGTATATACATATGTTAAGGCATTATGGAAGTATAAAAATGTATAAGAATGCATATGTATATTTATATATATATGAGTTTTCATGATAAAGTAAAGGATTTAAATGGATTTATAAATGTATTTTGATGGGAAATGAAACTCTTTGATGGTTACCATGACTAACTTTATATGGGCATTATATGGTGATGCTCAGTAGAAGTGCATGGCGTGTAGAGTTTAGGGGGTAAAGTTATGGGTTACTAGGCGGGGAGGAAATGTTATTTAGAGTAATATCCTTGCCGTGATAAGGTGCTATGGCGGAACCCTATACTCTGAAGCGTAAGTTTCTCATGACGTAGTTGTTATGATTGGAATGTATTGGAGTCCCTCACCGTCGGTACATGTTGGTGTGTTTATTCTGAGTTCCATGGAAAAGAAGAAAAATAAAGAAAGTTTAAGGCATAAATGGATTTTTAAATGTATAAGTAATATTACTTTGATATATAAGTATTATCTTAATGAAAATGTGCACTCCTTCCCAGGCTCCTTTAAGCTCCATTCTTTTCCATATGTTTCCAAAAACATTTCGGGACCGAAGGGCAGTGCGCGGTAAAAGTACCCTCTGTGCGATGAGTTGAGCCATCGAGAGGCAGCGCATGTAAGGCGCATTGTATAAAATAGTTTGCATATTTTATATAATAAATAATTTATCATGTATATATGCATATATGGATATATTTTGAAAAGGAACTACTTAGTGATCGGCAAACGTCGGCTCAAGCCCGATCTTTTTATAAAGCGCCATGGAATTGAAGAAGTTTTGAATGTTTTGATGATTAAAATGAATAAATGTATATAGGCATATATTGTGTTGATTGAGTTGTGGCGAGAGTCCTAAAGCGGAAGTTGAAAATTGGAAGATTAGAAGTATTTTTTTTTTTTAAAATACTTATGCGAGGTATTTATAGGGTGGGAAAGTCCGAAAAATAGAGGAAACTCTGGCTAATTTTCTGAAAAATCAAAGTGTTTGAAAAAAAAAAGAAAGAAAAAAAATTACCGCCATTAGCATTATTTTCTAAGAATATATTTAAGGATTGTAAAGGGAGTTCCATGAGTTTTTATTTGATGGTTTTGATTAGGTACCCTTAGGCTGAGCTAAAATCAACAAAATTTATATACACCTAAGTTCCTACTACGCGTAGTCAAGTGACGAGGCCAGCGCGATTATATAAAATGGAATGCCTAAGTGCGCAAGTGCACGCGTAGCCCAGTAATATAGTGTACTAATTATGCAGTATCGATCCCGCGAGGGGAAAGATGAATTGACTACAGAGATTCTGCTTTTTAGACAATATCTGAATAAATGATTCTAAGAGAGAATTTAAGTACTAACTGTAACTAAGCTATTGGTTTTGGTAGATTGATAATGCTTAGGAGCCTAGGTTAAATCTCCCCCTGTCACATTCGATGGATTATTCTCTAAGATGTTGTTATTAGATTGTTTATAACATATCAATGGCGGGAGTGATCTTGCCCTCACGAGATATCCTCTCACAAAGTATATTCCTTTATTTAGTAGAATAGAATCGAGTATATCTCTATCTCGACTCGGTATTCGAGGAAATGCTTAATGTTTCAACGAAACCACCTTCGAGTTAGGGAATATCTCTATTACGAATCATTAAGAGCTACTCTACCGGATCACTGAATACCCTCATCTCTCGAATCTCGGATCTTGATTATAAGTATGTTAATAGCTGGCGGATATTATCATATAATTAACATGCAGTATAAGGCGGATGTGATAAATTAACAACGATTGATTAACATGAAAGGTTAAGATTCTAATCCATTATGCGTAGCCCGAGGGTTCGATGTAACCATAAGAAATAAGTTTAGAACATCCTTGAAGAAAGAAATAAAATATGTAATACTGAAGAACATCCTCGTGTGATCAAAAATAATCAAAACAATAAAGGAAAAACCAATACGAATCCAAGGAGATCCTTGAAGTACGTATTTGCGGAGTTCTCGATTCGTATCTCTGGCGCTACGTTCTTTGATAATCCCCAAATCCAGGCCTAAGCATTTAATGATAGAGATGCAGATTTTTTGAGCTGACGTGCGGCGTGGTGTCGCGGCGTGGTGGCCCCGATCGCGGCCCGTGGTGGCCCCGGGTGGCTCCCACGCATTTTGTGGCCCCCACGTCGTGACCAGTGTGTCGCGGCGTGGGGGCGGCCTCCTTGACGTGCGCGAGTGAGCTTCCCTTGCATACTCACTCCATTTCTCAAAATGGCTTCCAGTTGTTCTTTTCGCCTCATCTCTGCTGTATTCCAAAACAAAACTAAATAAAGAGAATCTAACACTAAATTATATAAATAATGCAAATCAACATGAAAATGCACGGTAGCGAGTATAATGCGAGTGTTTTAAGCACTCATCCACCCCCAAAAACTTAATATTTCTTGCTTTCGAGAGCAAGGCAGGCTCTAAACAGGACCCGCACACCCGACCTTTATACGACTCGCACTCAGACGGTAATGCCATCTTTGAAAATAGGGGATCAATTTGGACTGATTTTAATGAAGGCATCTGGATGCTTGACTTTGTTGGCCCGATTTGGGTATGTGGCCCGACTAGTGCATCCACTCCTTAGTGTTCGTGGCGTTCCCAAAACCCTATGTGACTATGGTAGAGTGACCTCGGAATATGCGAGTTCAAATACTGACTTAAGAAGTTCAACTACCTATATTGGGAAGAATCGGGAACTAGAGCAGGGATAGGAGCACTTTTGATTATTCGTATCTTCATATCTAAATTTCCTATGTGCAAAGCGGAAATGGAAGAATACACAGTGCCAAGAAGTTTAGCGAGTGTTGTTTCTGTAGCGAGGATCCATTGTGACTCCCCCACCGATTAGTTAAGGGCACACCAGGCATTAAGTTCCTTCAAGCTTCACCCGAACCTCAACTGACTCGATGGCCTAAGGTTTAAATGGGCGTCATCATACATCCCATATAGCGGGCGGTGAAGTCGATGACTCCGACGGTTAACCGGGGCATTAGGCTTTGATGAGGCCCCTCCCGATTTGTGCCGGGATTAGATTGGATGATCCCGCTTATTCTTATGCATATGGCTATTTTTTTTTTTTTTTTAATTTCTTTTTCTTTTTTTTTTCTTTTTCTCATGTTTTTGTATTTTTCTCTTTTTGGTTGGGGCTCGATGGCAATCCTCTTTTGTTTAGGTGTCCCATCACTCAAATAGATTCGAATCTCCCTCGGTTAGTTGACTTTGCAGTAGTTGGTTCGAGGTAAAACCTTCGCCTGATCTTCACTGGTGTGTGAGTGTGATGAGTTTTTGAGGTGGTTTTCTTGACTACCGGGATTGGTTCCACTGGCCTTTTCACCTATTCAATCTAATTCTGAGCATCAGTGAATGTATGTATCGAACAAGTCTACTGTTGAACTCAATCCTAAAATCGATCCTCAATTTTCAGCATGGCACAGGCTTGAATACAATTACTGCAAGCGCCAGCGTATATCCTCATTTCAAACAAACAACTAACAACTAACTCACCAACATAAGCAAAATATCGTGTTTAGCTAGCTCAAACAAATACTAACACTACCTCTGTGCATACTGATACTAAAAACAAAACCACAGCCCCAATACGGAGCAACTAATAATACTATAAACTACTAAAACTAAAAACAACTCCAAATAAAGCGTGATAAACAAAGACATAGTATCAGAACAAAATACCCCAAACAAAGATCCGTGTCATAGCGGTAAAATAAAAACATAGGGTAAGGGGACTCCACGCAGATCCAGCTGCGGTGGCGGTGGCGGTGGGTAGTGGAAAGCAAGGAGGCTGCCTTGAGAATTTGGGCTGCATAGCTGTCTTCTTCTTTGTAGAATGATGCTTTGATTGGCGGGCGGGGAGGTGCGCATGTCGGCCGCGGGCGCCTCCATGTCTGGTCGCGGGACTCGTGCTCCACAGGTCTCGGTCGGAATGTCGCGCTCGGTGGGGGGAGAGTAGGGTCCACCGATATCAGAGGGGGGCTGGAGGGACGGTCGCGCTGAGGTGGCCCCGGGGTGGAGTGGAGGTCGGGGCGGGCGGCCGGCGATATCCTCCCGGGGTGTCACCCGGAATCCGCCATGAGCCCGATGTCTGGAGGTCGTCCTCGTCGGAGGGCTCATGGCGAGTCACCAAACCCCCTCGGGTTGGGACACCGGTGTGTCAGCTTGGCCGACTATGGTCTTAATTAGGTGAAGCCGAGGCCTCATTATCGTCCGGGGCACCGAAGCACTTCCCATAAAGCCGAAGATCGAAAAGTGCGAGGTTCATTTTATCCGGTTATGGAGGATGGCATCCTCGATAGCACCACCCTTGACGTCGAATGGTATATCACCTTAAGATGGCGTAGTTGAGCAAGGGTAGGCGATCGCCCTCACACACGTTAAGTAAATCGGTATAAGGCGAAGTGATAAAGTGATACACCTTAGAGATGTAGGCCAAATGCTTGGCCTTGAGTGCCTAGCGTGGCCAGCTATTTGTTGATCGCCACTCATGACCTTTGGGTCGACACTCGGATGACCTCATGGTAGTCGAGTGCGTGCGAGAGGGGCGATCCTGGGAGCCCGAGTGGAATATGCTAAAGACCATAGTAGCCATTGATGCGACTCCTTGTTTGAAGTCGACCCAGAGACACCTCGCACCACGACCTTTTTGAGGACGTGGGAGCGAGGTTGGCGTAAATTCCCGAACCACGCTCATGGCAGCTGGGCGAGGTTGCCTGAAAGCACGCCAGCCCTTGGCGCAATAGTTTTGCTAAAAAGATGTCGGGGTGGTGGGACCTTCTCATGTCAGAAGGATCGGTTTTTTGCAAATTGTACAAGCCGATCCCGCGGCATCCAGCGTTTACAAAAGCGCGAGGGCAGCCGAATGTGGGAGTCGGGCCTCGGCGCGGAGCTCACGTGGCGGGAGGCGGCTTTTGCTTAGTTTGCGGTTCATCTAAATTAAACCCAATAACAAACACACCTAATATGCAGCAAGCGGAAATTAACAGGCTTTACCTAAAGACTCAAACGAACTTCAAGAGGACTCACAAAACCACAATAGATCTAGATTTACAAGAAATGGCCTCCTAAAAGACCTCTAGGCTACACAAAAACACAAAAAGAAACCTAACTACTATGCAAGCTAGAATCTGGCATACAGTGGTAGGTAAAAGCCACTATAGTCAAGCTTAGAAGCAAATGTGGGCGACTTACGGTGGTCGAGCGAGCAAAGGAGATCTCATCGGTCGGTGAGCTCCGTGCGAGGAAATAGGCTAGGAGTTTCGGGGAGGAGATGGTGCGGTGAAAGGCCAAAAATGGCCTATTTTTGGTTTAAAATCATACTCACGTCGCGACGTGCGAGGCCACGTCGCGACGTGACAGAGAGCTGGATTTGTCGACGTCGCGACGTGTAGGACAACGTCGCGACGTGGCAGAGGGCATGTCAAAATGAGTGCGTGGATTCCGCGTCGCGACGTGGAGGAGGTGACCAAATGGCGTCGCGGCGTGAGAGTCACGTCGCGGCGTGAGAATCCGCGTCGCGGCGTGATATGAGTGACAATTTGGCGTCGCGTGTCATCTGAGTAACGTCCGCGGCGTGGCGCCGGAAGGGAGGTGATAATTTGGCGTCGCGGCGTGAAATCTCCCGTCGCGACGTAGCGGGCTACCCCGAGATTGTTTATGCGATAACGGCTCGATTTAAAGAACTCTCCGTATAAACTTTCCGCGGCGTTAGGCACTCTGCGACTTTGCATCTCCGCCAATTCAAGTCCACGGAAATTAGATTAACAAGAAGGCACCTTTGGCCATATAAACCCGCTTTAGAACCGAATCGCCCCGAAAATAACAGGTAACTTGGAATGAAAGCTAAAAAACACTTGGTTGCCTCCGAAGCGCTATGTTTAACGTCGTTAGCTCAAACAATCCACAGATCTCAATGTAAAGCGAAGCATAGTTGAGATAAATGTGAGGTCCCTCTTATGCGGTACATTAGAGGAATGACGCGCTCTTCAACACCTACATGCGCCTCCATAGTATGGCTTCAAACGTTGGATTGCATCTGTGAATGTGCCTTTCTCAGGGTGTGAAACTTCCACTCCTCCATGTAGAAAGACTTGGAGTCCGCCGTAAGGTCGGACCATCGAGACTTGATTTCGGGGAAAGAGCTTTGGCGGGAATTAGACCAAAAGAACTGTTATCCCATTTGTGAACTCTTTTCGGGTGATGTACTTGTCATGCCGGGACCTTGGTTTTCTCCTTATAAATCGGCGTTTCTGTATTAGCCGTTTTGAACTCATCAAGCTCTTTGAGTGGAAGTAATCCGTTTTTTCACGACCATGTCACATCCATGTTTAGTTGTGGGTGGCCCGATAAGCTCGATGCTCGATTCCAGCTGGAAGATGACAAGCTCTACCATACACAGAGTCTGACGGGGACATACCCAAAGGGTCTTAAATGCGGGTGCGGATATGCACTGGGGTATAAAGTCTATCTTTAGACCAATCTTCACCGGAGGGGCTGTTTCGCATCTTCCTAGAATGTCATTTTGATTTCACGGTTGGATACCTCTGTATCCATTTAGATTGTGGGTGGTATACAGGGATGTCACGATCGTGCTCCATACTTTTGCAAAGAACCTTATCCCAATTACCTTGTTTGCGAGAGGAAATGTGTGCCATTATCGTGATCAGCTGGGGTTCCCAACGATGAGAAGATATTCTTCTTGCCGAGAGGGATTAGGCCCATGACCTTGGCATCATTTGCCGTGGAATCGCTTCTACCCACTTTGAAACATAGTCACTTTACTGACAAGATGTCTGGTGTTTATGCGATCTGAGGGAATAGTCCCATGAAATCGATCCCCATGGGTCGAACAACTCCACTTCAGATAGGATGCCATTGGCGCAAATCCTTTCTAGAATGTTCCCGATGGGTGACACTTGTCACAGAGTGGAAACGAATTGATGAACATCTTTAAATAAAGGAAGGCAATAAAGGCCCGATTGTAGAACCTTGGAATTTCTTTGTTCTCTGGCCACCCAAGTATCCACCACACGATAGAATGTGACAATGGTTAAAATACTATGCATTTCATCTTCAGGCACACATCTTCTTATCACCTGATCGACCGCAGTGCATGAGAATAGAGCTCTTCCATTAGTAGTATGGTGTGCGAAAAACCTTTTCTTCGATAGTTAAATTACAGTGGAATCACCTTAGCCCTTAAATAGTTCACATAATCTGCGAGACGAGGAATTGCCTTCTCTTATGTAATAGCAAAAAGTTTCTCATCACGGAAATTCATCGTTCCTTTGGAATGTAGCGTATCATCTGGCCCCTTCCGACGCGATAGATGGTCTGCCACTAGATTTTCGATTGCCCTTTTTGTCTTTTATTTCTGTCGAATTCTTATGGAAGGACCCACCCAGTCGATCGGGGGTTGCATCTTTCTTGGTCATCAAGTACTTAATGGCTGAATGATCGGTATGCACACGACTTTGTTGCCAATCAAATATAGCTGAACTTGTCGAAAGCAAAGCGATGTACGACGGCTCTTTCTCGGTAGTGGCATAAGTGATTTGAGCATCATTAGTCACAGCGCGTAATGGTCACGAAGATCTTCTCAGATTTTACGCCCCAAAGCGCCCCAATTGCATAGTCGCATCGCATCGATTCGAATGGAAAGACCAATCTGGGCCCTGTGATAGGAGGTGAGATCAATTTATCTTTCAACCTTTGTAAAGCCTTCAAACATTACCCCAGGGTCGAAATCAAATGGGATCCCTGGACTAACAAAGTTAGATAATGAAGCCCATGTCTGTGAAAATCCTTGATAAACGTCTGTAGAACCCGGCGTGGCCTAGAAAACTGAAGGAATCCCTTTTCTTTGAAGAGGTGGGGCAACTTTTCTAAGTGCTTCAATCTTATACATCACCTCTATCCCTGCTAGCGATATCAGTGTCGAGAATGATACCCTCTTACATACCATGAAATGGCACTTTTCCCCGATTAGTACTAGTTGGTCTCTTCATCTTACTTTTCATTACAGCCCTCAAATTTATGAACCTTGTCAAATGAATCTCCATTATTGAAATAAATCCATAGAGATCTGATCGTCTTTTCCACCATGTCCGAGGAAAATATGGCCATCATCGCCAGCTGAAGCGTGCACAGGCGATATAGTCCGAAGGGCATCCGGCCGGCAGAATGTACCATAGGGACAAAAGTGAATGTTGTTCTATCCTGATCTTGGTATGATGGCGATTTGGTTATGTAGAATATCCATCAAAGCAATAATATTCATACGGAAGGTGTCGATCTTCGAGCATCCCGATCTAAATACGTGGAAGAAAGTGATCTTCAAGTGGCACATTAAATTTTCATATGATCAATAAAATTCTCACGAGTCATGACCACAGATGCGATAAGATATTGTTCAGTCTTGATAGCAGGTGCTCCCCCACTCTTTGGTACTACTGACAGGAGCTTACCACGTGCATTACATCACGAAATAGAATGTCACCGTTATCTAGCCATTTAGAACTTCTTTCAGACTACCTCCTTCATTGTGGATTGGCCTCCTCTGGCTTCTGCTTGAGGGGCTTGTGACTATCTTCTGGCCAAAATCACGGTGCATACCGCAGAGGCGGATCCCTTTTGGTCATTCTAGAGACCGTCAGGAGTGCTTGTTTGTGATCGAAGGGCTCCCCTCAATAGCTACCTCTTCATCCATTTGGGTTAGGGATGATGAGATAATTCTTTGGAGTAGCGTAGATTCTACCCAGTATGCATACTTCAAATGGCTAGGTAAAAGTTTTTGTTCCATCTTGGGTGGTTGCTTTCGATTGATGGAATCGGCTGTATTTGGCCCTCCGCCTGCGATTCGAGTATTTCAGCCTATGGTGCGAAAGAATCCATCCACGCCGCGTATTCTTACGCGCAAATCACTCGGGTTCTGCGGATGCATTTGCCTTAGGCTAGTCTCGAAGGGTCGAGTGAGACCGGCTTTGGGTTGAACAACTATAGCCTCTCTTATATCGACCATTAAGCACGTATCCTTTACCAACTGGGTGTCTCTTTGCCTCGAATACATTAGTTTTTACTTCTTCTTCTTGTACTCTTAGTTTCAGTTCGCCCCTACGCATCCATCCATTTGCCACTGGGTTCTTAGAAAATTATTTGAGATAATCGGTATTTCTTTATCTTCCTCATATGCAAAACTGAAATCTGCTTTGGAAAGACCGAAAGCATGAAGCCTTTCACCCAAGACATCTTCTATTATCCCTCTCACGGTGTTTCAAAGTCACATGCATAAGGATTGCGAGGAGTATTTATGTCAGACCAGGGAACTACCTCTAATCAAGCGCTTAAAGATGGATAAGGGCATAAGATTAATCATGGCACCCCAGAATCACATAGAGCGCTCTCTGAAATAGCGTTTCGATTGTACGCAGGATAGGTAAGCGCACGGGTCTGAGCTTAACGGTAGCTTCCTGCGAAGGATGTGCGCATTCTAACCGGTCCAAGTTCACGGAAATCTCGATGCGCTAATCTTCTCTTACGGGACAAAATGTCTTTCATGAACTTTACATAGCTGGGCATTTGCTGCAGGGCATGTGAATGGGATGTTTATATCTGACTTTGAACACATCCATGAACCGTGAATTACACATCCCGATTTATGTTTCTTGGGGCGTTGTGGAGTGCAGGACTAGTATCTTTGGTCTTTGTTTCACTTTAGAAGTCTCTGTTGGCCCCATTTATCCCGTGTTTGTTCTTTGTTGCATCGTGCTACGATACGGGCATGTGACATCTGGAGTTTCTTTGCGCTCTGCAGTGAGGTTGCCTTGATTCAATTCTCTCCCGCTTCTCGATGTAATTTGCTTTAGCGTGCTCCATTCCATCTCTTGTAGGTTTGCCAGATTGCTCGGCGAAGAACCGGTTGCCTTTATTAAGTAAGCTTGCCATTTAGCCCATTTGTGCTTCAACTCCTTGCCATTTGTCTTTGTGATTGTTCTGTGGTTGTTCTTTGCTTTGCATATTCGCGTAGTCTCATTCATAGCCAGCGAATGAGAAGTTAACATGCATCTTCAGAGCTTGCTCACAAATCTAGCTTCTTTTCGGTGGTTCATTGGCTCGGTTCGATTAGCGTATTATTACGATTGTTCCTCCATCCGCACCCTTGAATTTGAGTTTGATTATTAAGTTACGATTATTCGCCATCCTTGTCTGGTCGATTACGTGCTTCCTTACCCCATCTTACATCATGCTATTGTAATTGGTCCCGATTAAACCTCGTCACGTCTTGAGCTTGCTCCAGCTGTAAAGGTTCGCCAGTGACATTCTACACTCTTTATCTTTATCCTCCACGAGAATTCACACAACTCCATGATGATATGCCCTTATGTCTTTATTCCACTGTTTGCCTCTATTTGGTATTTAGTCGAAGTGCAGGCCACATCGATTTACGGTTATTTGAGGACTTCATTATGCGGCGCCACCGCAGTGTTTTCTTGGTGTAGCGCTTCTCTCTAGGCCTTTGATTGAGTGGTGCAGCATCTTCCGAATATCTCATCTGCGGCAGTGCGTAGTCTTCTTCATCAATGATCCCGGTTGAGGCATCTATCATTGTTGGGTTGTATTTCTCGGACCATTGTAAAGGTGTGGACTTGCATCCATCAGTTGATCGATGATGAGGACACTTGCGATAATTCATGGAACTGTCCCGTGCTTCTGCCGAGTTCTCTCCTCACAGTGTTGAGCGTATTGATCTCTTGCACCGAGTTGTGCAATCTTGAGTGGAAAGAACAGTGAGGCTTTTGTGCCATTAGTTCCATGTAGTAATGGAATCTGTTGATTGTTTGGTTTGCTTGATGTTTGACTCATCCCGGTGAGAGTGGGAATAGCATGTCTTAGGGCTTCTTGATGATCTGACCTAGTGTATTTGATGGTATCACAAAACCGAGGAAGTTAGTCGAATGCATGTCGGGTTCTCATGGGAGTAGTCCAGTACGGAACAATATGTTACGAAGCATTTATCTGGCATTGACACCAATTCAAAATTGTTTACTTGAATTAGCGACGTCGATCATTATCTGAACAATTGTTGGAGGTAGAACAAACTCATCTAATAGCATGTATGCGGATCGATAGAATTTGTATGAATGCTGGCGCTTGATTTCTAGTTCGGCTTCTCTGTAGTTCGATTTGTTGCATGAAAATCTTGTTCTTGGTGTTTTCCATATTCTTAGGTTCTACCATTACATTCTACATTCATGGCCCCTTAATCATGTGAAGTCTTTAAACTCGGATCACACAAGTATTGATTAATTGATTTCTTGTGCATGTGCTCCACTAAAAACTGTCTGCAATAACACACCACTAACAAAACCCGATTACAGTACTTATAAAATAACAAAAATAAAAAGAAAATTCGAATATTATCTATATGCTTACTATTCTATCGAATTTAAGCCTTTCCCGGCAGCGGCGTAAGAGCAATGAGGCCAGCGCGATTGTATAAGTGGAATGCTAAGTGCGCAAATTACGTAGCCAAAGTAATATAGTGTACTGAGTGTACGAGTATGATCCACGGGGAAAGATGAATTGACTCTGAGGGTGCTTTTTAGACAATATACGAATAAATGATTCTAAGAGAGAATTTAAAGTACTAAGCGTAAGCTAAGCTATTGGTTTTGGTGAATTTATTGATAATGTAGAGACCTAGGGTTAAGTCTCCTTGTCACGTTCGATGGATTATTCTCCCCCAAAGATGTTGTTATTAGATTGTTTATAACATGCTCCAGTAGGCGAGGTGATCTTGCCTCTGAGATATCCTCTCTCGAGAGTATATTCGCCTATTTCGTGAATAGAATCGGTATATCTCTATCTAGGCTCGGTATTGAGATGGCAATGTTCAGCCGAACCACCTTCAGGTTAGGGTATCTCTATTACACGAGAATGACTAAAGGCTACTCTACCCCGGATCCACTGGGCCTCATCTCGAATCTCGGATCTTTGGTATAAGTATGTTAATATTGGCCAGATGTTATCCTTATAATTAACATGCATGTATAGGATGTGATAAATTAACAACTTGATTGATTAACATGAAGGGAGAAGGTTAAATTCTAATCAGATTTATCATGACGGGGTTGAGTGCATTCTAGAAATAAGTTTTAGAACATCATGAAGGAAAGAAATAAAATATGTAATACATGAAGAACACATCCTCATTGATCAAAAATGAAGTCAAAACAATAAGGAAAAACCAATACAAAAATCGAGGAGATCCTTGAAATGCATGTTGCGGAGTTCTCGATTAAGTATCTACGAAAACATACGTTCTTTGATAATCCCCCAAAATCCGAGCCCCTGGCATTTAATGATGAGATGCAGATTGTTTTGAGCTGAGCGTCGCGTGGTGACGTCGCGGCGTGAATTGTTGGTGACCTGCATTTTGTTGACCCCCGCGTCGTGACTTGGTAGCGTCGCGCGGTAGGGCGTCGCAACGTGGCGATGACTTCCTTGCATATCGCATTTCCTCCCAGAGGCTGGCTCCGAGTTGTTCCTTTTCGCCTCGTCATGCACATGTTCCAAAACAAAAACTAAATAAAGGAATCTAACACTAAGTCTTATAAATAATGCCAAATCAACATGAAATGCACGGTGGCAGTATAATGCGAGTGTTTTGGCACTCATCATCAGTGCTGCCCGATGCATAGTGGTGCAAAGGTCGAACACGGGGATGGGTTTTCATCTGAAATGATTTTGCATAAGTGCATTGAAGGTAAGGCTTTCTATTTGGACTTTTTGGTTTGTGTTTTAAAGCGTTCGCGGGAATGGTTTGAAAGTGATAATTATAAAAGTTGAAAGTTCGAAGTGAAGTTAAACCTTTGAAGAATTGGATGTTGTCTAATATGATCAGAATGTTCAAATCTCGGGGGTTTTATCTTTCAGATTATGAAACGTGCGACCACCAAAAGTGCATGTGGATCATGTTTTGTAACTAACGGACCTCTGTGATAGAGCAAGCTCCTGGATTGATGTGGGTAACAAGTTCATTTTATTCTGTATTGTTTAAATTACTGGCAAATTTAATGTATCTCAAAGGACAGTAAGACAATATGACTAGACATGGTGTCTAGCAAATAGTATACCTTTGTATCTGAAGCTTTATGGAAGTATTAGCCAAATCAATAACATTAAATGCATAAACTAATTTAGAAACTATATAAATATCATTTTGAAACAATAAGGAGACCATCTAAGAGATAAGTACCTCTCTCCTTGAATATACCTTTGGATCCTAAAGCATGTAGAGTAATGGCCAAATGTGACATTCAATGTATACCTTCTTTTGAGAAAGATAAAGGCCATAAATACAATACTGTAGCTTTTAATACAAGAGGACAACATGCATATGCCCAGCACTAAAGTAGCTTCCTTCCTCTTCAAAGAAAGGAACGTGACATCTCTTGAGTTGTCATCTCGAGGGTGTTTAGCGTAGAAAGGAGAGAAAGGAGAGAGAAGAGAAAAAAAAAAGCAAAGAAACCTAATTAGAAATGTAAGACTTTATTTACAAAAATGAAAACTTACAAAAATCTTCTCTCCCCAATTGTTGCTTGAGGTTGCAAAGAAAGCGAGAGGGTTTATAGGCCACCTCAGTACATGAAAATACCAAAAACCTATCAACTTGGCTAAGTTGAGACGTAGAGTAATACACCAAGCTTGGAGTCGGTTTGGCATTAATTACAAAACATGATGAGGCATTAAATTTCGCTAGGCTGAAGAATTTCGCTAACTAGCGAAATCACCAGGCATAGCAAAAACAGGAAATTTCGCTAAAGAGCCGGAGTAATTTAAGCTAGCTAAGCGGTACCGTAACAGCGAGGTATGGTGAAATAGCGAAATCATGTATTTTTAAGCTAGAAACGGTCACCTAAAGACGGGTTAAATATCTAGCGAGGAATTTGTCATTTTTCGATGAACGCGAGAATATTTGGCTAGGCCTGCGAGGAATTTTATAAAGTTGCGAGGTACTACCACGCGGATTCGCAGTGCGGGTTCACACAACTCTCACCACTCTTCCCGCATGAATTTTCTTAACACTTTGCCTTTGTTTTTACTCATTTGATTCTTGAGAATTTGGTTGGTATTGAACATTAGGATCACATATGATTCATCATTTGACTCGAGATTGGACTCAGTCTGTGAGCACTGCCAAGAAACAACCAAAAATACCCTCTAAATGGCATAAGTGGTACTAAGAAGACTTGAACACTTCAATTGGTATAAATGACATGATTAATGCGCAAAAAGCACTCAAAACCTATCTAATATAGGGTTCAAAATTGCACTTTTTGGGCACTAATCAGGTTTTGAGGAAAAGTTCTATATCCATTGGAGTGTCATGAGGTCCCCTCGGGTTCATGAGGTTAATCCGGGTCGGGATCCTTCATAAAGACTTGGCCCACATTGCGCCACATGTCCGTAACTGGTCAAGGTCCGTTTCTGCCCCAAAACAATTTATTTTGTCCTGGTTCAAGTTCAATTTATTTTAAATGAACTTTACTTAATTCATTTTCCACTTTCGAGATTTTTTTTCTCAAAATCCCGTTTTTTAGGGTCCATCATGCACATGATGATGTCCGAAAATCGTGTCTCTGAAGATTTAACAGCGAAATTAAATGCAGGTAATGTCAGTTTGGAGGCGAATCAATGGCGGAGTCCCTGCATCATCGAATATGAAAAATTCAGTTTTATCGCTTGTACATTGCGACAATTTATGGTGCCTTTGTTTTTGGAAAAATTCAAATTTTCTGAGTTTTACATTACTAGTTGATGGGTTTCACTCTTACTTATCGAATACACGCCAATAGTAACTGAGTTATGCTAGTCTTTATTAGGACCACGAGACTTGAAAGGACGAAAACGCCGAAGTGGACCAGTCTACGCCACAATGTTATGTCGGTTAGCGATGAAATTTCAACTACCATGATGTTGATGATGTGATTCAACGTTATACTAGGCACCACTATATTACTACTTATTGGGGATCTTATTTGCGGGGACAAGTCTAGTGGTTTTATTCATCTCATGTTTTTTCCATTGTTATTAGATTTTATTTTGCTGGCAATATAAATATAATAGTCGAGGGTCGTATAAAAGCAGCTTAGCTTGCCATAAGAATGTGTGAGTATCCCTGTTCATGCACATGATATAGCCTGGCCTACTTATATGTGTTGCAGTATGGAGCTTGAGAAGATTATCAAATATCTTTCATAGAGATTAGAGGTATTACCACATGATATCATTGAGTAATAACAACATTCTTACTACCTCCGTGGGTACATAATATATACCCTGATTTTATATTTTATTATGGAAAAGTCATTAAAAGCAACTTCTTTATCTTATAGTATGTCATTACATTTTTCTTAGATGGAGAAAGCGCTTACTTAGAGGTATCACACATGTCCTTCATGATAGATTTGCCTTTGATGTAACAGACCAGAATCACACGCGTTATATATGTTAGCCGCCACACTCGATGTCATATCTACATTGTGGGACTATTGAATTATTATTGAGGCAGACATTTGAAGTACAATGCTAGCACTTATTTGTTCCATATTGTTGGGTGGCATTTGCTTCAGTCGAGTTTTACGTTAATTTGGTATAAAACGACATATATGCAGGAATCATGTGATAAACTAACATTAAATTACATAGCATTATTGACGCATGAAGTCGACATGATCTTGATTGGAAGCGATGTGCCATAAAGAGTATATAGAAGTGGAGCCTGTCATCATGATCATGTAGTTAGCGATGAGTTGTATTTGAAGATGTCCATACTACGACTACCATATATGTAGTAGTGGCATCGTTTAATGACATCAATATCTCACAAAGCTGAGATCCTTTACATGATCTTGGTAATTTATCACACTTTTAATTTATTTTGTAATTTTCTTTCAATTATAATATAACATCTTCTACTTTGGATATATAGGCTAGCCAACTTGGAACAAATATATATGCGATTATCAAGACATCACTTTCAAAAACAACAAAGGAAGATATACACATTTATTGGCCTTCACAGGTACCTTTTAATTGCATTATGGATAGGTTGATTGTTGATTACATATTAGGCCACCTACCATGGAACTGAGAAGAATTAGAGGGGAGAGGAGAGAAAGGAGGTATAGCCAGGCTGCCATGATGGACAAAGGCAATCCTATCTGACGAAGCATCGACATCGTGTCAAACACACACACACACACACACACACACACACACATATTGTATCAAAACATCAGCATTCATCATTTAATTATGAGATCTTTCCTCATTTGTTCCAGCTCGAAACTTACAGTGTAAAGGCTGAGGTCAGTATGATGTGGGAGATTTGCACGTGAGCATGATGGATTAGGACTTTCTCATGTTTGGGTTTTCTGATGATATTCTAGCAAACAACATATAATAGTTGATGTAGAGGATATGCAAAGCTAGGGGTAAATTTGAACTTTGAATGATGAAACTCAAGGCTTCAGTTTGTCTCTAAGCCCTGAGATCTGATTACCTGGGCGAATTTTTGGGCTTCGGAGATAGGGCGGTTTTAGATTTTTTGTTCAACTATGGGTGATGATGTTTTATCACGACACTTTGAAACTCAAGAATGGTTGTTTACAAATAAAATTTTGGGATAATATCGATGTTTCAAAATGATCTTTATAATCATCTTGTGTTTCATAGACATGGTTTTTGTTCTTCTTGGAACTCTACCGCGTTCCTATACTTTTGGACTTCCTGCATTGGAGTAGGACTGCAATTCTGAGAGTCATATGAACCTTGATACCGCAGGAGTGTCTAAGCTAACTTGTACTATTTTGCAAATACACATTTTTCCATGTTGTAACCTTGCGACTCTGTTGAACATCATCCCCAACGGTCAAGGGGGCCGCAATCGACTCCGCATTCATGTTGATTAAATCAATACGCACCACTGAAGTAAGATGTATTCAGCGATGCGCGCCGTTGTGGTACTACCAGCCATCACCAGTGAATGGCCGCCCGTATGTAAGAATGCATATGGACAATAAAGTCATGCATTATACCGTAAATCAATGGGCGACTATATTACGCCGAAGGTATATAATCTCTAAACCAAACAATTATCGATGTTAATATCATTCAACACAGAAATATTGTGGTGACCCGATTCCACCAAAAACGCCCATATTTCAAAACAAGCAATGACAATAATCCTCAAGACCAGTTGTAACAGGAATGCCTAAAATAGTCCGCCCATGAAGCCATAACGAGCCACGTAATCATGAAGCGGGGATATCAGCGACGCACCCCAGATTTGGTCCGGGGACTGTCCTGACAGGCGTGGTTGAGCGGCGAAAACGAAGCCATACGGGGCTGCGAGCAAAGCCATATCGGGCGTAGGATAGTTCGGGCGCTGATTCGAAGTGATTGCAAAAACCAATACCAAAAATACGGACACATGAATGTTGGCCTGGTGTGGCGATCGGAAATGGATAACTTGATTGTAGGAATTAGATTTGGGTGATTCAAAACTGGCTGTCAAGTTTTGGAATGCAGATGCAACTTCTGAAGTGCCGCGATTCTAATTTGTTATTTCCGGCAAAACTGGTGTTCCCCCAGGCGAAGGCGAGTGTAGGGTCAACGGGCGACCTCATAAAAAAAAAAAAAAAAAGCAGAGATTGACAGCCCCTTATGAGCGAGAAAACCGCGACTGAACATCCCATAGGGTGGAAGATAAACCAGTAGGAAGAATCCTTATCTTGTAGTGTAGCCCTCATCGGTGGACTTGCACGGAAAGAACGTTTAGGCGTAGGCTTGGGCAGGGTGTGGGAGAGAGGAGGAGGCTTTGGTGGGCGCTGTGCCCTTTCCTGTCTCTGCTTTCAACATGTTTGTTTGCAGCTTAACACTGTCCAGGCTCGGCGGGGTTCTTGCTGCATTCACACGCTTCGCTTTCCGCGAGATTCGGAGGACGGTGATATCTCATCTTAAAGACGTTTGAGGGGTTAACGCCGGGGATCTGGCGGTGAGGAAGTTCGTAAATGAAATTGTCGGGACTTGCCAGGTGCTCGGGAGCAGATAAGTTTCTGCCGTGGTGGCTGCACGTGTTTCTTAAATGTTCTTGTGTGGCGCATTCGCTTTTATCACGTTGTAACTAAATGCGCCTCGAATCAAACTCGCCTGGGTGGTTAGGAAGGGACCGTGAATGGATAAATCAAATGGGACAGATAAGTATGTTGGATGCTGAGAGGTCGTTTGATACAGATTAACCTGATTGACAAGATTCATTATGTTAAAAGTGAACGAGCGGAAGCGGCGAGTGCTATTCCGTGAAACCATCTTTTCCCGTTGGAGCTGCGGGTTATCGGGTATGGATATCTCTGCGATTATCGGTTGGGGGACCGGGGCGGAAATTCTCGTTTCGACATTGGGTGCGGTGCCGATCGTTACCGGTTCGATCGATAACGCCGGTTCGGCGGTATCATCGTTGTTCGGATCTCGTCTTTCGTTCGATCTTGTGCCGAATCGTTGACGATGTTGTCTCGTTCTGACCGGCGCACGATCGGTTGCAGAACATTCAGTTCCGCTACGATGTTATTGTTGTTGACGATCAGATGATTCTGAACTGACGTCTCGTTTGAGTTTGCTCCATGGTTTTGAGAGAAGATTGAAGTTCATGGACCGAAGAAACGAATCCGTCTTGAAATTCTTTGTTGATATGAAAACGATGTTTGACCGCGTGATCGTTCGCTCTTCGGAAGACGTTGGGAAGTTCGCCGGTGGGAGAAAGATAAAACTGGGTTCAGTCGGACTAGGCGCGATGGCGAGACCCTGGTTGTCTGTGAATCTGTTGCTTCAGAAGTTTCTTCCAGTTCGATGGACGGATTCGCTGTTTTTCGGGAGCTGGCGGACATCCGGTAACTGGAGCTTTGTTTAAAAAGATAATAAGTGAAGGCGAGCTGGGTTTGATGATGTTGGAAAAAGGCGAATACCGAACATGTTGGTTTGACCATATGGCTTTTGATGTTATTACAACTTTGTTTATCCGTGATGACCATGGCGTGTTGGAGGGTGGTGTGTGGGATAAACATTGGAGGAATATTTATTACTATATATCTTGATTGGAATAACTAAATAAGCAGGTGGGTGAGAAGGAAGAAGAAGAATATGGATGGAAGCTGTTCAAACATTTTGAGAAGATGTTTGACTATTCACTCTGATCTAAAGTGTTCTAAATCTTACCTTGTTTCAGTTGTTAAATAAGTGACTCAGGTATCATTAGTTGATCTGGGCAGAAAAAATGATAAATTTTGTAAGGATAAACTAGTTTTGACATTATATCCGATATCGGGATTTAAGTTCTTAAATGAGATAATTATAAGATATGATGGATAGATGGAAGTAAATAAAGCAGGTGGAAGACTTTCAGTGAATAATAGGCTGGATCGAATAATATTGACAATTATAAGTTACTGAAGTTGACTATTGATTGGTGTAGTTTATATTCTCATTGTATTTTGAGTTGGAAGAAGGAAATACCATGGTTCAGAGAAGCTGGTGTTTATTCCTCATGTGTTGAGGATAAGTGGTCAGGAAGAAGAAGTTTGAGACAGAAAGACTTCATTGTTTCTTTCATTTGGTTAGAAAACCTAACCTTATAACAAGGTGATTGGTTCAGGTTATGATCGGTTGAGTTGATGGTTGTTGATGTTGTTGGTAATAAGTTGTTTGTTGAAGATGTTATAAGAAATGTTAAAGTTCAAAGAGTGCTGTCATTATTATTCATTATTATTTTGTTGTGATTAGTTAGTTATCAAACGATGGACTGATAATAAGATACTGAAGTCAGACCTATGGTTGAGGTGAGTTGATATGGCGCGTTCTAGATATGGGCTGTTGTTTTAATGAAGTGATGGCATATTGTTGCGCCGTGGCGTTCCGTTATGGGCCAAATGATGGACCGTGATGGGTTGCTCATAACGCCACCAGTCTTTGGCACGAATCTCTTGGTTGCGTTGTTGTTCGAAGATGGGCGTTGCTCGGAACCAACGTCGAATGGCGATTTCCGCGTGATGGTATCACCGCTGTTTCGCCGACTCGTGGTTTCCGCTCGCCGGAGTTAACCGGTTGTCGGAACAAGTTTCGTCGATCGGTTTGTTGGATCGATAAGTCGTCGTCCGCGATCGATTGATTAATATCGCGCGAAACACCGGAACGGTTGACGTTTGTTTTCTGTTTGGTCGTTGACCTGTCGTTTGAAATCTTTGGACCGATTTATTCCTCGCATCCAGTTCTTGGATCTTTGAAGTATGACCATTTTACCTGAACTGTTGTTTTCTTAACGAGCACGATAGTTCAGTTGACTTTGATTGATCAAGTTCAGTTCATTGTTTCTTATCATGAGATCAATGTTTCAAGATCTTTTACCATTATGTGTGTCACGTTGGTCAGGTGTTTAACCATGATTCTCACTGAAAGATTGAGGGCTTGAAGGTGTTACAATATAGTTCACGAAGATCGTAATCAGAATTTGCAAATGAAGTGATCTCATTAAATCGGACATATTCTGCTGCTGAATGAGTTCTCTCTTTGTTAGTTGTTTAACACGATCAAAATTAAATAGATCTCTTTGACCTGACGCGTTATCTCTGCGTTGTACGACGGTTTTATTGACTGGACGGACATTTGGCTCGAGATAATGCCCGAAGCCGAAAAGGTTGTTGGAAACGATCGGCGTGGCGTGATGGTTCTTAGACACTGACTATATGCTCGTTGCGCTCTTGTTTTGAAGACGATGTAGCGTCGGATCTGCATTCGCTCGCCGGAACATCTTGCGCGTTTCACCGCGCCGGACCGCCGGGGTTTTGTTGCCGGATGTTTTGCCGCATAATATCGCCGTTACCGACCAGCGATCGAAATGTTCGCGTCGGTGGTAACCGTTAACCGCGCCGATTGCGGGTTGTCTTGTTTGAGTTGATGATTAAATCTGATTTGCGATGTCCCGGTTCTGCGATGATCAAGTTAACTGTTTATCAAATTCACGCCTGGTTGCGAATCGAAGAAAATATTGTAAATGGGCTTTCGTGACTTTTGCGTTAAATCACGTTAAATTGACACGATATAAACTTTCGTTGACGATTATAATGAAACTGAATAAACTATCTTGCGTAACTGGGCGATGTGACGTGGCTGAAGTGATGATGTTGTTGTTATTGGTTGTCTGATTGTGAATTGATTCAGTGTTGATCTTATGGCGGTTTTGAACCACGGTTGACTGAAGTATCAGAAAGTTTGGTTCTTCAAATAATTCATAATAAAGATTGGTACCCGACGTATGAGCGTTGGAAAAACGTATCTGTGGAAGATCCGGCTTTTATAATCTTTAAGCGGTCTTCGGGGTTTTGTTGCCATGGTGTATAATACCAAAGGCTGGCTGCCGACAGTTTTGTTCTTGGCCTCGCCGTACGTAAGATTTTGGATTTTGACTTAACCATAGTCTGATGGATGAAGTCATCGTAGAATCTTTGAGAGGGGACCGTGAAGCGGAGAACCAAGTTCTTACCGGATAGAAACGGACTTTGTTGATTAACATTATCTTGCCACGTTGCGTGGAAAATAAGTTGGTGTAATCTCTTGGGTGAAAGACAAGAAATGTTGGGAAGGGGTTGGACAGATTGAAGGCCTATGGAGACTTTGTTTCAGCAGGTGTTGGCACTGATATCCTTACCGGCGGAGATTATAGTTGGGTGGATCTATCCATGAGGTTGTTGTTGAGGTTCTTATTGGTTGGATTCTTGGGGCATCATCTTCAGGTGATTTAACTGGAAGTATCAACCAACTTCACGCATTCTATATCTATTGGTGAGTTCCGTTAACGTTTAGTAGATATCAGGTTCAATAAATGTGTTGAACTTCAGTTTATAAGTTGTCAGATCGTATCATTTAATGTGAGTTCAGTTGATTCTTTAAATTGTGTTGTTGACTTCAAGTTATCTCAGATGTCAGTCATGTTTGAGATCCTTCCAATATATTATTCTGCATTCTTCACATTGAGTTAGACAAAGATTTGGCAGAATAATTAAAAGAGAAGAAACATTCAGTTCTCTTCAGTTTATAGAAAGATAAGAGTTATTCTGCGGAAATCATGGAGTGGATCTTATAAAGTGGAGTTGATCAGAGAGTTCTTGGGACTAAGTCAGATCATTGGGTAAAAGAGAGGATAAAACAGGTTCATAAAATGACATTCTATGGAGTCTCGTGAAGTATCTATCTTCATAAATTGAGTTCATTAAGACTTCAGTGTAGTTGATGTTCTTCAGCCTCTCTGGCCTGACTCAAACAGTACCACCTGTCTGGTGAGTGACAAACCATTTGATCTGGCTTTGAAGAAGCTGTTTGAGGGAAGATGGCGACGTTCCCCGGGATCTTTGGAGGCTCAGCCGATCCCGATCAGTTCCACGACCGGTCTTCAGTTGGTTATGAAAGGTGCAGTTCTTCAGAATTCTGTTGTTTGGTTGATCAGAAAACCGAATATTCCCATTCTCGATTACAGTTCTAAGGAAGGCGGGATGAGAGTTCTGCTAGTTGAGACCTGTTGACGATCTCTGGTGGGAGGGCATTTAAAAGTGCGGCAGGAACGACATTTATGTGTTAAGGGACTGTGGGGCGTGATCTCGATCTGGAGATAACTGCAAGGGGCGGTTGCGGAGTGTTGTAATGTTACTGACCGACGTGGACTCACTGGGAAGAAGGAAGCAGACTTCTGCGGCCAAAACTACGAAGGCTGATCGCGGGTGGGTTTTATCTGTTGGTGCCGGAGAATCGGTTAAATCTGGCGTCGGATGGTGGATGATGTTATTTCCGCGTTGCTCTGGCACCATATTAATATGGATTATTGCCTGACGTGGTTCTGCCCCGGGTTTCGTTTCCGTGAGGATCTCTCTCTATCTTCTTGTGGTCGAGTATGACTCTGAAATGATCTGCTAAATTGGCGTTGAAGCGTGTTCGTTCCGGGCGGTTGAGATAAAATGGAAACAATCGTCTCTGTCTTGTGGTTGGCGTTCTTGCTCTCCTTTGCGACCGAACCGATGAACCAATGTGTTTGGGGATGGACCTTTGATGTGGGCAGGCACTGTGGGGTGAACAACTTGAAGATGAGAACAACCAGTGGGCACAGAAGGTGGACTGTCCTGGGAGTCATTAGCTAGTGAAGCTTGGTTGGTTGTCTCTGGGTTCCCTCCCACTCATGCATCAAGACCTTTGCCGGGGATACTCACTTGGGTTGAGGGGTTTGGATACTATTGAAGAAACGATTAGAAAAGAGATTAACATCTTAAGGAAAAAACCTTGGCCATCTCAAGGGAGGCTATAAATTTTGAGCTCATTCATCTGAACACTATTCTTCCTTTCTACATTAAGAGTGTAAGCTTCAGTAATGACCCAAGACTTTGGAGAGGGATTTTGAAGGACTGAGGGAAATTTGGCTGAATCTCTAGGTAGACGGCACCTTATGAATTGGAAAACAGTGCCTCTGTAATAAAGGGTTAGGGGTGGAAACCTTTCCAAGTCGAATTGAGCTTTAACTGCAAGTGGTTTTTTGCAGTTTGCCCAATGGAAGATCCACTTTCGGAGGCTTAAGTCAGATTAACCATATCAGAATTGCGTGGCAGAGGAAAGAGCGGAGGTTTTGCAGAGCGAGCATTAGGGAGCTATGGAACTATTTTATGGAAGGACCTCAGAAAAGAATGGAAGCTCACCTTGTCATAAATACTTCTCTGTAGAGCCACAGGGAGAGACCCAGTTTTTCTGTGAAAGACTCTTGGTGGTGAGATAAGCGTTGTGCAACCTTTCCCCTGTCTGTTGTTTAGGTAGCTCTGAAACACAGTGTGTTGGGACTCTGAGGAGGGAGCATCACAATCTTCTTGGAACCTTTTCTTAACGATTGGTGGAGGAGGAGGTTGAAGGTTCTACTTTGTTGCCTACCCTGATGGAAGAGTCTGACCCTTCTGAGAGGATTGTTTGTTATTGAAGGAGTGCAACGTCGTGCTTCTGGTAAGGGCTGTATAGAAGCTAGCACATTACCTTTATTGAATTCCGCAGACGGGTCATATGGGGTGGTTATTCCCCCAAGTTTGTGTTTTTTTTTTTTTTTGTAGGAAAGTCTTCCGTGAATGCACTGGTTAAGCTAAAGAAGAGGATCCTCTATGTGAGTGTTTTATATGGAGCATGATAGAGGAAACAATATACAGCATATCCACTTTACAGCGAGAGCTAAGAACCTTCATGGATCTTCTTTTGTCCATAGTTGATTCCAAGCGGGTATTCCACAATAACGATTATGACGATCCTTCTCGCCCGGCAGGAGTTGAGGTCGAGCAGAAAAACAGTAAGTCGCGTTCGAGCCCCCTTTTTGTTTGTATTTAGATGTGTGCAGAGGAAAGAGAGCAGGCTTTTGAGAATGAGACCCCCTCATTTCTGCTTAAAAATCTATTTTATATATACTTTGTGGTCGTGGCTGATTGAGATAAATAATAAATGGGCCCATTTAGATTCTTGTGGATTTTTGACTTGGATTGGGGCTGGGTGATAGATGGTTTTTAGGTTTCCTTTTTGTTTTACCTCTAAGTGTGCACGAGACTTGCCTGCTCTTTTAGATCTATATATATTATTGCTTTTCATATGATCAACAAAAAAAAAAAAAAAAAAAAGTTTCTACGCCCGATTAAGGAATATGGAAGGGTGATTAACAAGCGCGGCACCACTATGGAAGAAGGATGTGGCTCTTGTTTATGAATATAAAAATTCATAGGTTTGAAGTTTCATTGGCATGGAAGATTCCATTGAGTATGGATCTACTTTGCAGTGTTGTTTCATAGAGATGTTTTTTGGATTGGGAGGGAGAGGAGTTGTGTTTGAGAGCCTCGAAATTGACCCAGAAACTTACATCAAGAGCCGCTTTACAATAACCAGACCAAAGTATGAAGTGAATAGATTGGGAAAGATGGAAAATTAGAGAAAGGTAGGTATCTACTCGTCAGAAGAATACTTTGTGGAGATAAGGCGATTTTGGATGCTACTTTGATGGCTTACGAGGTCATAGTCTTCCTGAGAGCTGTGTAGTTATATTAGGCTAATTGTGTAGATTTGGAAGGTATAGATATATCTGGTGGCTTTTTACTCCTTGATGTTAAAAAAAAAAGTGACACCAGCAAGCGGATAGTTGGATCAGCGGTGCATTTTATTGTGACTTTTTGTTCTTGTCAATTGTTCTTCATAATCTTTTTCATCATAGCTGAAGTGGAGGAGGCAGAGAATCCTTTATTTCTCCTGCCACTCTTTACTGTTAATCATGGAGCATAAACAGTGGCTCATAAGAGGGCTAAGGTTGGTTTCACTAGGGTGATAAGTGAGGAGCAAAGGAAGAGGTAGTGGTTGTTTTTCTCAACATTTAGTTTGCCAGTGACTCAGTAATTTTCTATTACAACGCTTTTTCTCAAGTCATTAACTTTACTTGAGTTAGGTGTTTACGGCTAGAGCCATCTCAAGGTTGGGGGTGAATTTGGATAAAGATGAATCAATTCCCGATGGGGAGGGTGGAAGAACATAAAAGTTTGGCCTCGGGGTTGGATTTGCAAGGGTTGGGACGTCAGCACCACATGGGTTCACTTCCTTTGGCTTCTCTTTTTAAAGTTTGCTGGTAGTTTAGGGCGAAATGGGTACAGGGAAAGACCAGCTCTCTGAAGGCCTTACTGCTGACATAATAATAACATTTCTTTAAGTATAGGTTTTGTCTTATAGAATTGTAATAAATAATTTAGGAAGATTAAATTGACTTTTGTATTTATATATTCTGCATGTAGAATCGATAGCTTCATATAGAAAAATTCTGTTCATCCCAGGTCGTTTGTCTTTTTTTCTACATGGTATTGGAGCCTAGGGCTTGAGTTTGCGTCAAGAAAAAAAAAAAAGGCAACAAAAGTTTTAGCTGTATTTAAATTTGGGAAAAATCGGGCGTTGAGTGACTTTGATCCATATCACACATTATTCAACTCAGCAAAATCAAACTAAAAAGTTGAATTTGATGGACATTTTGTAGAGTAGAAGTTGGAAAGTGGGTTGTCCATGAGACACAGTAATATAAGCAAATCCTCTAATAAATATTTTGGTCAAAGAATAGCTAATCCTTCATTTCACAGTATTCTAGGCAAATGAGGATTGGAGATCATTTGTTGTCCATATTGAGGGGGAATGTTAGAATAGTTCATTCTGCATTAAGTTGAAAAAAAGTTTCATTCAACATTAAGTAAAAAAAAAACAAACACCACTTTAGATTTCCTGGAATATTCTTTGCTCAAAGGATTCACTCCTATTGTTTCTTCATCTTTTAAGTTTCACCATTTTACATTCGGTTCTTGTTTTTTGTTTTTTTTTTACTTTCCCCTTTTCTGGTTGATGTTTGAAGAACTTATTTTATTCCTCCAGCTCAAATTTGTTTTCTATTTTATCCTTTGTTTCCCATTTTTATTAGAATTATTTGCTTATCTTTTTATCTGTTTCCTTGTTATATTTAGTCATTGATTTGAGTGATTATTAATTAAGATGGTGATTTAATTATAAAAACTTACCTCTCTCTCTTACTGTGAACTGTTTCTTTTTCTCCAATTAAAACATAATAAACAGGTGACACCATTTGCTATTCTTTCTCGTGCTGCTTCTGGAATTAGAGGATCTACATTGGTAAAACCTCATTTACCTCATTCTACCATTAGCAAAATATCAAATAATAATTAGTAATGTTTACAGAATTGAAGTGAAAAAGTTACCGATTTATGGTGTGTGTAATGGCGGGATTGGTTGATAGATGTCATAAATATATAATTCTTATATTATTAAAATTAAAAATTATTATAGAAGTTTTTAAATACATAAAATAAATTAAAAATCAATGATATTTATTTTTTATCTTATCCATAAGTATAAATAATGTATCAATGTTAAAAATTTTATTAAATGAAATTTATATGATATATTAAAGTAAATGCGACAGAAAATGAAAAGAAAATTTAGTTATTTAATTTTAACTAATGTTTTGGTTTCAAAAAATGTTATGTCATTTGTCTTTAATATTATTATTTTTTTAGCACAAATTATATTTATTTTCTATGCAATATGAAGCAAGGAGTTAGATATGGCTTGGTGGTCTATGAGAGGTCCAGAGTTCTCCATTTTTTTTCCTGATGAAATCATTAAACTTATGAATTGTTTAATTTATCAAAAATAAAATAAAATAAAAATTGATAGATAGACAACTAAGAAAACCATTATATGGGAGGACTGAGAAATAAGTTTAAAAAGTATTAAAGAAAAAAAAAAAAAATATATATATATATATATATATATATATATATATATATATATATATATATATATATATATATATATATATATAATGAAAATTATTTTCTCATGTTTAGTACAGTTATCTAATAAAAAAAGTTAGGTTGTGTTTGGTTGGAAAATACTAAGGAAAAAATAGTAAGGAAAATAATTTTTATTTTTATGTTTGATGGTCTAATTAAAAGTTCAAAGAAAATCAAACTTAAATAAAATTATTTAGAAATTTAAGTATTTTAAAATTATTTAATTTTTATATTAAGGAGTTTAAATAAATAAACTTGATTTGAGCTAGCAAATAAAAATATTATATGAACTTAATTTAATTTTTATTTTCCTTGATTTTTTTTCTTTCTACTTTTCCTTCCTATTTTTTTTCTTTTGATTTTTCCTCAAATTTTCCGGAAACCAAACATAACTTTAAAGAAAATGAAATATAAATAAAATTACTAACAAATATAAATATAATTATCTAAAAGATTTGCAATTCTTAATTATTTAATCTTTATATTAATGAGTTAAAATAATAATAAAAATTCATTTTATTTGAAGTAGTAAGTAAAAATAATATATGAGATTTAAATCTATTTTTATTTTCCTTCATATTTTATTTCCTATCCATATTTTCTTTCTCTTATATTTTTCTTAATATTTTATATGAACCAAACATAGCTGAGATCAATTTTAATGGGAACAAATTAAAGCACAAATCACTTATATGGTTTAATAATAATTAGATTTTATTTTGAATTAAAGCATATGGTTCAAATCCTAAAGGCAAAAAAAAATCAAGAATTTTTGAGAAACTAGCGAGAGCAAATTTACACATTATTGTAACTCAGTGGGCGAATTCTCCAAATAAAAGTCCTTCAAGACCCAATCAAATAATACTTCAATAGGTGATATTGGTGATATATCGGTAACATATAAAAAATCCATAATATTGAAAAAAAAATAGGTGATATTGGTGATATATCGGTAGTCATCGATATGAAAATTCCGTAATATCAAAAAAATAGGTGATATTGGTGATATATCGGTAATATATCGAAAAATCCATAATATTGCCTATAAATCGCGATTGCCATGCCATGATGAAAAACACAAATCCTATCAAACTTCAATTCCCAAACAGCCAAAATGTTTATGTGACCTAAAAGGGAAAGAAATTTACGACCAGCCAGTCAAAAATAGGTGTACTGAAGTATGTGTTTTTTGGGAAATTAATTCCCAAAATGGTGTCCTTAGAGCTGGTAATTTCCTTGGAATCCGATGAAGAATTTGTTATCGGTTTCGAATGGAGAGGATATAAAGGAATGTTTTAGATATAATTTAATATTTGAGTAATCGGATTTAGAGATTTTCGAATTTGGGGATGTAAACTTGAATAACCAATTAAATATATAATATATAAATGTAATAAATATTTATTTATATTAAAAAGTCCTAAAGTTAAAAACATGCACGATTTTATATCCTACTCATCCCTAACTTGAACAACCAATTAAATATATAATAAATAAATGTAATAAATATTTATTTATATTAAAAAGTCTAAAGCTAAAAACATATCAGATTTTAACCTTTTTTTCTTACACTTTGTTTTTTTAATTTGTTCTAATAATTCTTATTTCTATTATAGCAAATAGATCTAAATTTGATGGTGATAAAAAATTTAAATTTTGTGGGATAGGAATAGAAATAATAAATGGAGACTTGGATGAGGAATTTAAATCCAACACAAAATCGGATCCATTTTCTCAATGTCCAAACCAAGGATCAAAATATCGGTAAACACGGATATATCGATAATTGGATTTTACGGAAATATAGGAAATATCGGTAAATATCGGTGGATATTTTTACAAAAATATCTATTCGATTAAAATTTTTCATATTTTAATTATATAGATGATGAGAAATGATTCATATCTTAATTAAGGTAGATTAAAATCAAATGGATTAGTAATTATTAAATTAAATATGTTATATTTAATATATTATTTAGATATTATTATGTTAAAGAGAGATTATTTATTTGTTTTTGTTATTATTATTATAAATATTATGTAGAGAGTAATGAGGAGATTCAAAATATTATATATTATAATTTTTAAATTTTTAAATAATATTATTTATGCTTTTCATTTTCAAATTAATATTGATTTAAAAAATATTATAAGATTATAATGTAAAATAAAAATAAAATAAATATTATAATCGTATGGTGGTAGGGATTATGAACGAATAAATAATAAGAGAATATAAAAAAAAAGTTCTTGACAATAAGTCTGATGATGGGCAGGTAGTTTGGAGTGTCTGAAACTTGAGGCGTTTTAGATTGGGTTCGAAATCGTGAGCTTTGATTTTGGCTTTGTTGAAGTCGAATGAAAAAGGAAAAACGATTGAAATTTCGAAATATCGGAAAAAGTCGAGATTATCGGGAAGATCGGACTGAGACGAATTTCGGTGGAATGTCTTGTGATCTTGTAGATTTAGGTATTTAAGTAGAATACTTCAATTTTGTTTGATCAAGTACCCTTGAGATAAATGATGCGGGCCCCACCAATCAATCACTTGTCTGTTGACCCGAATAAATATTTTAAATTTTAATTTCATTTTTTTATAACTTAATATTTTTAAATTCAAACCAAAGCATATAGATTTGGAGTGAGGCATTTAAAGTTTGGGCGTGAATAGTATTTTTAGAATAAAGCAAATTTATTATAAGTTTAAAAATGATCAGTAGTGCGTGGTGGCGTGTGGGTGTTGGCGAGCAGCTGGCTGAAAAGTTGATGACGGCGTTATGGCGGCTGTCGTTGAGGCTTTTTAAAGATTAGATTTGTTGTTAGCGATGACGGCCGATTCTTTATCTTAGTTTTAAGCGATGGGTCGTTGATTTGTGATTTTTAAAATTATTAATCGTTGTGACGACGGTAGTTAAACGCACTAATTTTGTCATTTTTTTTGAAACCTGAATTAAATTTTGTATTTTTATTTCAAAAGACACTATTCACGTCCAAAACTCCCTTTCCCCACTCATTGTTCATTTGTTGCACAGTTGTTCATTTGTACATGATTCCGAATTCCCAGCAGCAATTGGGGAGTTAGTGGTTGAATTTGGACTGACAGCAATTGGAATCATAATTGTTATTAGAGTTGATACTGTTAGATGGTCGATGGTAGATGGGAGCACTTATAATGGATATATATATATATATAAAAACATCATTCTCTTAGTAACGTGGGTTGGTGGGTGGGTTGCTCATTATTGCAGCCTTCTAAGGAAATGCAATGATATAAGATGAATTTTGAGTTAGATATCAAAGTAATTTATTTTTATAAAAAAAAATAACAATTATAGATTTTTTAAATGATCTATAAGTCGTCTTTTGTATTTTGTTGTTTTAAAAAGTAACCTTAAAAATTGACTAAATGGGGTTTTAAGGTTATTTTTATTTACCAACTGTGATTTTAAGATTAATTTTTAAAACTAAAGTTGATGAATATGGTTTTAAAGTTAGTTTTCAAAATAAATATAGTTTTTAAATACAAAAAAAAAGGGGTTATTTAGTGAATATATTTTGAAAAAGAAATTTTTATTAAAAAAACATAAAAATTTATTTTTTTTTCGAGTTTTGCCATATCTGATTTGTTTGGATCGGTAAAAGAAGAAAGTTGTTGAGGATTTCCCTCAGCCTACAAGCAGGTGTAACTGAATTTGAAAGTTACAATGATTAGGTTAGGAAAGTTCCACTAAAACTAATTTTACCTTTAATTAAGGTTGCAGCTTTTTTTTATACTTTATTATTAAATTGTTTGTTTTTTAAAGGCTAAAAAGTACAATCTTAAAATATTGTGTATTGAAAAAATAGTTTAATTTAATATTTATTTGTATTATAATAATTTAACATTATCATTATTATGATGAGATGAAAATATTTATATAATGTTTGTATAACTTTTAAAAAATTAAAAATAATGTGATATATAATATCTAAATAAAATAAAATATCAGGAGAAAAAAAAAATCATCCCCGTTAGATAATTTAAATTCATATATAATTTATGAAAAATTAATATTTTATCTAAAATTTGAGAAAGTTAATTTCAAAATCAAAATAATTATCTTATCTACCATACAAAAAAAAAAAATTATTTTTTAAATTTTTATTTAAATTATGAGAAAATAAATTTCAAATAAAAATTTAAAAATATACGTGCTTTTATTAATTGCTTGTGAAAATGAATCGTGAGTTTTAAATTAGATGTGAAGTATAATTTTAACTCTTTATTGTTTAAGTAGGGATAATTTGTGTTGATGGAGTGCGTGTTAACGTAGGTAATCGATGTAGATCGTATCAACATTTCACAGCCACAGCTTAGCAATTTAATTATTTGTATTAAATGTCAGCAGAACTGCTCCTTTGATTTAATTAATTATTTAAAATAATAAAATTATAATTAATTATTCATGCATGTTGCACAAATAACCAATTAAATTTAATATGTTTATTAATTTTATTATTTAAATTAATAGGAATTATAAATAATAATTAGTATTTAGCGAAATAAGCTTATTAAATAGGTTAATTAATAAATATAATAATTAAGCGAATCGATTAAATTAATTCGTATTGGGCGGTCGACACGGAATATGATCGATTTATTAACGTGTTAGGCAATTCAGCGAATATGGCCAGCAATGATTATCTTCGAGCTCAAACGTAAAAACCATGTTAGGTTCGGTATCGGTAGCCAATTTTGTATTTTTAGTTTAAGAGTTAAAGCTTCAAATCTTGTTCGCGTTTTATGATAGAGAGAGATAAGGATTGATTCTTGGAGGTGGGATTCATTCTGACATATGGTCTAACCTTTTTTTGTCAGTGTGCGAGCAGTGCATCTGCACGCGAAGCGTCTTTAAATAGAAATACGAAAATGCCCAATCCCCACATGAGTTGAGATAAGGCTACAGCGATAAAACTCTTTCGCCAAAACACAAATGTGATACCGAGGCTGGCTTGGGCCGATGGATTAAAGCCCCAGGGGCACATCATCGCACCACCTACATGTCTCGGCGTGTTAACATCATCGGCATCGGAATTAAAACAGGTAAGGATCAAAAGATAAAATGAGAATGTAAACTTAATAATAAATGACTTAAAATTAATTAATTACTTAATAATAAAGGGTTAATTACATAAATGATGGCTGACTTTTAATTTTTTATTTTAGTGTTTTATTTTATTTTTATCGTCGAGATATGCAAACTACAATTTTTTTATATTTTAATGTCTCAATTTTATTTTGTTTAATTAAGGGTCTAAAACTTTTTTGTTTTTTTTCTATTTTGATGTCTCAACTTTATTTTTGTTCAATCAAATGTATAAACTTTTTTATTTTTTCTATTTTGATGTCTCAACTTTATTTTAATTAAAGGTCTAAACTTTTAATTTTTTTTTTCAATCAAGTGCTTTTTGATCAATCAAAACTTTTTTTTTTCATATTAATAGCTCAAATCAAAGCTTATTAGGATATTTGAATAAACAAAAATTGCGTAACATTCTTATCATATAAAAAATGATGAAATTATTTAAATGACATTTTAACGAGATAAAATGAGAATGTTATATATTATCATTTCTACATTAGGGTAATCATTATAATACAAAAAAAAATTGATTAAATTAAGATGCTATTGATAAAAATAAATATTTTAATTATTTTTAAAATAATTTTAATTTCTAATGTTTTATTTTTAATTAGTCATACATGAATTTTTTACATAATACTTAAAAAACAAATAAAAACAATAAAAGATAATTAAAAAATTTTAAATTGTTGTATATATATTTTTTAATTTTTATCTCAATTTTATAATAGCCAATTTTATCAATTTCTTTTTTATTTTAACAAATAAATACTAAAACCCCAAATATGGAATGGATAATACTTTCATTTCACATTATTAAAGGTCATTAATTTAAGTAATTTCATTTTTCATTTGATATGAAATGTCATTTGAATTCAATTTTTCATAATTCAAATAAAAAAAAAAATTTAGACACTTAATCGAACAAAAAAAAATGTAGACACTTAATTGAACAAAAAAAAATTAAGACACTAAAATAAAAAATATATATAAAAGTTGAGACCTCATTTATGTAATTAACCCAATAATAAATTACCCTTGAGGTATGTCTCAAGTGGTAAAGGATTGGGATGTGCATACATGAGAACCAAGATCAAATCCTTATAAGAGCAAAGTACTACAACGTAATACATAAAAGCGAATAAAAGTAAATTTTATTATTTATTAATTAAAATAATTTCCAATTGTTATGTCATATTATTACATTATTTTATTTTAAAAATACTTTATTTAGTTAATGAGTTAAATTCATATAATTTAAGTTATCTAGTTGACTTATCTAATACCGAAACTGTTCACACATTTTTACTTCAAGAGTTAACCAAGTATGATATAAATGCCCTTCAACATTTCAGGCATTTACATGTAAAAAACAAAAAAAGTTTATTTTTACTAGAATAAGATGAGACATTTTTATCCAAATTAAGCCAAAAAAAAGAACAGAAAAAAGAAAAAAAGAAAAAAAGAAAAAGGAAAGAGCCAATAAAGACCTAACTCAGTTGGTTAAAACGCTAAGCTGGCATAGGAAGAGGTGGGGGTCGAGGGTTGGCGTCAATGGACAATACCGTGAGGAACATAAAGTATGATGTAATACAGTAAATAAATGTCAAAAAAAAAAGGAAAAGATAAGGGTTATTTGGCGTCCCAATGGACAATACCGTGAGGAACATAAAGCTATGATGTAATACAGTAAATAGATGTCAAAAAAAAAAAAGAAAAAAAAAAGGAAAGATAAAGGTTAATCAAATAACCCTTTACTTTTCAGAAAGCACATGATATGGTTATAACTTACAACAGCTGAAGTTACTTTTTCCCCCCTTCTAAAAGAGATATACAAACAAAAAGTGGGACTACAGTTGCCACCACCTCTTACTCTTTAAGGAAATACAATTTCAATTTCTGAAGTACACAGTTAAACTGAGAATTTTCATTAACGGTTTGAATCATAACTTGCAAGTCCCAGCAACTCTGGACCTTCCAGTCTAGGATTATTCTCAAAGCTACAACATTAAATAAAAATAAAACAAAAATATGTTACTTGGGTAGTCAGAGTAAGAATCTCGACCCGACGCTTAGACTGTTACAATCATTTGAGTAGAACTCACTCTTAAAAGTTAGTTGTTAAGGGGAAGGAGCCCAAATGGTTATAAGCCATAAGGCCAAGCCGTAACTTGGCGACGTGGGACTCATAAAGGATCATTACATAGACAAGCACAGATTTGCAAAAAATGGAGGACTCCTGTCCTGAAAAATTTCTTTAACTTTAATAGGGCTTACAAAAACAGCTACTAAAACAAATCTAGATAGTGCTTCGATAATTATTGTAGAATGTGTGGCTTTGAGAGATGGGATTCAAATAGCAAGACTTAATGACTTTTCAAACCTGGAGATTGAAGGAGACTCTAAAGTAACTATAGATGGTTTTTAACTAAAAAAGTAGCTTATCTAGTTCAATTATTCTACTAATGGAGGATATTTGGACTTGTTCAGAATCTAAATATATACAAATGTTGTCATATTTATATAGAAATGAATAGAACAATGGATTGTTTAGCTAAAAAAGGTATTTGCATTACTGATTCAAATATTTGATAGTCAGATTTTCCTAGAGATGTTAGAAAATTTTCCTTTGAAGATTATTGTGGAACACCTTTTAGGTCTTTCTTATTCGTAGTCTTCTATCATCAAAAAAAAAAAGAACAATGGAAAAGGATGCAAGGAACACTTGAAATCCCCCATGGATTATACTATTCATGTTCATAGCTAATTAAAGAGTTATCAGAAACCATATAATTAAGAGATAAGTAAGGGCATACTTGTTCAATGGAACGTGCTCAAACGATCCGGTGGTTGGAATTGTTCCACATAAGTTGTTGCTTGAAATATCTCTGAATACACAAATTTTTTATACAAGTGTACTACAAATAAACAGAATATAGAAGCACTGATATGTTTAAAAAAATAGGTACAAGAAGAAAACCACTTACATTACTTTGAGGCTTGATATACCAACAAGTTCCCTTGGAATTTGACCAGTTAACTGATTGTCATTAAGTCGTCTGCCCAATCAAAGAACAAGTGAGAGACATGGCAGCACAAATTGCTTGCACATATGCAGAAGTAGAGGGAGAGAGAGAACTGATATATCAAGTCGTGTTCGAGTCATATATCAATATACTGGCATTTCACTATATTTGTTAACCCAAACACGACACGAATAATAATCGGGTCAAAAGTAACAAATCCAAACACGACCCGATTAGTAACTTTTTTTTTTTTGATAGGTAAAGAGAAATATCATAGATGAAAAAACGTATACAGGGAGTATACAAAAGAGGCTCAAGAGGCCAAGGGAGAGAAAGAGCAATAAACAACACAAACCAACCCAGAAAAAAAACAAAAGCTAGCTCCTAAGCATAGCCATAGAAATTGAACAAAAGCAGTCTAATAAAAGAAATATCCGCATTTGGAATACAACCAGCCCAAGTAAAGAGAGGGCGGATAATTGAGTGTTTTATTCTAAGGGTTGAGAAAGCGGCATCTTCAAAGACAACTCTATTTCTTTCTTTCGAAATGGACCATAAGAGAATTTATGGGGCTGCCCTCCAAAGAGATTTGGCTTTTTTCCTGACAAGAAAGTGCAGCCAACTTTGAAGGAGATCTTTGACCATTTGTAACTGGATAACACAATTAGTAATTGAATAACACAACACAACACGTATAACCCATTTATTAATTTGGTCATTTAAAATAATATAAATGATAATTAACCTATCAATATTTGATACAAATAACCTATTAAATGGGTTAATCTGAGTTAAAAATTAATTGGCATAGCAATTAAACATGTCAATTCAGGTCAATTTCATGTTATGTGGATTGACATGAATATAACCCGTTTATTAAACGGGTTATGCAGGTCAACACAAATTTAACCAAAACACGATTATTTTCAACCTAAACCCGCTAATAACGTGTTGGGTTCATGTCATGTTTGCAGGTCGTGTCAAATTTTTCCAGGTCTAGTTTTAGGCAACCATTATAGATTTTACATTAAAGTCATTGGGCTGGAATCAAGGCAGGGAAGAAAGATGGATAGCAGCTAAGGTACTACTCCCATGCCAACAACTTTAAACTGTTTCACTAAAACAATTTCTTCTTTTTAACCAGTTTAGTCCATGTTACTAGATCTGGAAAAAAAGGGCAAACAAGTTCCCAAAAAACTAGGAAGAATATTTGGGTAAAAACAAAGCCCAATCGCAACTTTTAAACATGGTAGGAGAGGTTAATATATAGATTTACCAAACTCACAAGAATACTAGAGACTTCAATTTCCCAAGAGAAGCTGGAATAATCCCTGAGATGTTGTTGTAATATAAGTCCAAGCTGATTAGGCTCCTCAAATTGCCAAGCTCAACAGGGATAGTTCCTTGAATGTTATTTTTGTAAAGCTCCCTACAAGGAAAAGAAAAAGAATAAATAATATCCAAGTATTAATAAAAATCTATACTACATATTTGCATAGCACACTTCTGTCAACACATGGAAAAATGCTTTTATATATATATATATATATATATAAGAAAATGAGAGAAGTACATTAAAAAAGAGGTGCCGAATAGGTGGCTCAAAGAGTACAAAAAGAATAATCATCCCCCAAACATCAAAAAAACAAAATACAAACCATTAGAATGATCAGACAACAGAATGCTGGCCTTCTTATTTGCTGTATGGAGTCTGAGTTTCCAGTTTCATATTCCTATATCTTATTAATTAGATGCCACTTTTCTAAACAATATAAGCCAGAAACATTTTTTCCTTGTTTCCTCATTGTTTCACAATAGTATACACAGTAAAATAAGAAAAGGACTCACTAACAAAAAAAAGCCAAATGTTTCCCATAGTAGGGAAGTTTGAGGTAAAAATACTCGAACTTTATATGTACTCTCCCGCATGTTAAACCCCTCATACTAGCAGCCTCTTTTTTTGGGAGCAACAATTAGGTGTTGGGAAACCAGAACTCGAGTTCCACTTCTACCATCATATAGATGCGCAACCCCCGTGGTATTGTGCAGCACAACATAGCATATTTCAGACCCAGAAAAATGGTTGTTGGATCTCTGTCGGAGTTCCTTAGATCCTAAGTTATTCAGGGGCTCCTGAATCTATAGCCCCTAATCACACTTTTTTTCTTTGGAAATCAACAATAGATTTTCCAGGGATTCAAAGGCTCCATAACAGATCATCAATCCTGAACTCTTAAAGGGTGTTCCATATCTTAGTTCATATAAAAATATCTAATCATCCCACCATCCAAGAACTCGAATGACCCTTTCTTCATAGCATAGATTATAGCAAGACAAACCATAGAATCAAAAACTAAGGATTCACAATTCTCCTACAATAAATATTCGAAGATAAAAACATACAGATATTGCAGATACTCAAGCTTCCCAATTTCAGGTACCAGATGACCAGAGAGGTTTGAATTACCCAAGTCCCTGCAAAGAAATGAAATGATCTAATGATAACAATTACAATGTACACATTCACTAACCAAAAATGCCTCTGTCATCACAAATCACAGCAATTGGGACATCTCAAAGAATATTTATTATATGTAGCCAATAATGAAATATTCAACTTACAACAAGATATCATTGCAAAAGCAACAGGTTTCCTGCAACTTAAAGCATAATAGAAACTTTATAAAAGCTCCTCATTTGATATACAGAACAAGGCATGAGGGAAAATTCATTACCGCTTGTTCTTGGTGCAACGGGAGCACCAAAGCACATTTTCCAAGAAGCTTTTCTTGTTCTGTCTATTTATTTTGTCTATGTATATATATATATATATATATATATATATATATATATTTGTTGTTTGGCTTCTCCCACAATATTTTAGGCATGAGAATAAAGAACACATCAGGAAAAGAGAAGGCAAAGGAGGAAGAGAAATCATCCGAAATATAAAGATAAAAAAGAAAGGAAGGAAGGAAGGAAGAAAGAAAGAGAGAAGATAATGAAAAAGAGTCAACCAACAAAAACAATCCCCTAAGGCAACTGGGAGCACTATGGATATTCTAATCAAATTTAAGAGCTTCATGCCTGGCTAAAAGATGCAAGTTTCTGCTTTTTCAATACTTAAGGAATATATTGTGACAACTGAAAGAAATTCTAGATAACTATATCTAACTATCAATTGCAACAATTCCTTATCTCTTCAGCTACTTTTTACTAGGTATAAATTCAACGTGCACCTTATTCCTATAGTCCTGATTCTAAGACCTTAAATTTTTAAAATTTTTGTCCATAATTCTAATGAAATTATTAATCATTTAATTTTTTTGCATACATCTGATGGAATTATTAATCACTTCTCTAGTCTCAGAAACTAAATCAATGTCAATAGCAAGCAAAATATGACACAAGCTTCGCGCGAGATATGCCTAATAGGTTCATCAAAACTAATGAAACAAAATGATTGATATCAGATTCTTTATTTACTTATTTTTTTCCCTTGATAGGAAAAAAATTATATTTTTTTCATTATAAAAATAGCACCTAAACACATAATATAAAAAGTGGTCAGAAGATCACACTAAGTGGAGGGACATACAAAAAACAACTTTTTTTTTATCGATACATAAATTTCAGTATATAACTTTAAATTTCAAGAATAGAAGTGTCTTAAAAAGAAGTCCTAGTCTATAAGGTGCGTCTCTTCAGTAAGACATACAAAAAACAACTATTAACACTACCCAGATTTCAGTCAATCAATAAAGTTCACCATGGGCAAAGAACAATCTCCTATATACACTTTGATCCACTAAAAATATATGTATATATATATATGTGTGTGTGTGTGTATATATATATATATATAAATGATTGTTTAATTGCTTGATATTCTTTTACAGTATATTCAGACACTCCTATTTCTCTTTTTCCTTAAATTGGCTGCAAATGGGGCTTAACTAGTCCCTCGGCCAATCATTTTCACACTAATTAGTGCTCCATAATATGTGTCCTTCATTACCTCAATAAACTGACAAGATACACCCAACTGAAACCTAAAACATCATCTCCCTATGGACCCAGCCATACTATTGTAAGCTTGCTTATGTGTATTCTCTAGCTTTTCTAGCCGTTTTTGTTTTGGGTGGTTGGTATATGTCCCTCTACTCATCTCTTTTTTTGTTTTTCTTTCCTTTGTATACTCCCTGTATACTCTAGGGCTTGGCCCTTTTTTTGTCAATATATTTCTCAGCTTACTTATAAAAATATATATATATATATATTCAAGGACAATGATTTTCAATGACAGGGACTAGGGACACCACGGACTTGTTGTATGAGAGGATTTCAATTTCATTAGGACCACAAATATAAGCCTTAGGCTCTTAGCAAGTTTCTCATACACTTATAAATCCATAGTTCATTATTTATGTATTTATTTATTAGGTGTCTTTCAATTTGTGTTAATCAGACTTCAATTTGTGTTAATCAGACTTCCCAAATACAAAAAATAAAGAGAAAACTCCACATTAACGACAGCTATCATGGTTCTGAACTTAAACAATTTATTTCCTAGTTTCATCTGGTATATGCTATTTTCAATCCATGCTTAATAGCTAAGGGACGCAATATAGCTGATTGACTAAGCAGCCCCAGCTTATTTGCCCTTTTTGCCCTCTGCATGTCACTGTATCACAACTCCTTTAGTTTTCCACATATAGCTCTATTAATACACAAAATTGAGATATAAAAAACAATGTCTCAAAGAATTGGTTCAACAAGACTCAAGATGCCAGATTCAAACACAATCATAGCAAATATAACACATTTTCATTGGTGAAGCTTGTCAGACCCAACATATAAAACATTTCCCAACATAGAACTTCACTAGGTACCAAACTCTACATGGCTACTTCAAAACATTAGAATATTGGAAATGTGTAACACATTGTTTGCAATTACAAGGATGAGGAGCAATACAAGAAACCAGATAATCAACAACAGATAAATTCACAAAAATTTCGGTTTGCATGCTGCTGGTTGAGTTATCTAGAACTTTTCCTGAGTGTTACAGCCCGAGTTTATTTCGGAAGATTCATTTTATAGGTCTTGGATTTCATACTGGACCATGGGATCCTTTTGTTGATGATGGGCTAAGTTGTGTTTTGACCATTTGTGCTTCCACAACTGGGTATATATATTACAATAAAAGCAACCAACTGGTCCCAAAAGTCGTAATGTTACATGTGGTTCAAGCTTGAGAAAAAACAAGCTATTTAGAGTATCTCTTTCTCTATTCTTTGCATGCCAAAGTAGGAAAATGATACATCACACATGGTTGCTGTGGAGTTGGATCATAAAAATAAATATAATTCGAGAGTCATGTTCCCAATCAGCTTGTTGGTGGCATATAAGAAGCAGCTCAACTAAGCTAAATAGTTCTACAAAGCACATTTCAGTAAAATTAATTTTTTCTTCAGCTCATACATAATAAAATAACGAAGCAACAAACTTTCAACTAATTTTGCCTTAAATTTTCTCAGCCAAATAGTGGAGTTTTCAATGATGAAAAACTAAATATAAATCAGGAACCAATGAAGCAAATTCAGAGTTAAGTTCCTATCAATCAATTTAAGAATCAAATCAAGAAGTTATCATCCCTTGAGTGACTTCAAATCACAGAACATGGATTTAACCCTCTATTCATTTATTACAAAAAGCCTTGGAAAAGAAAAGTATATGCTAGTTCTGAATTTACTTTTTATCAACTGTTACGTTACCAAGAAAAGGGCAAAAAGGAAACCTGGGAGCAGTGGTGGATTTAAGTATGGCCCAGAGGGGGCACATGGCCCCCCTGAAAAAAAATTTCAAGGTCAAGAATCGTGACCTTGATTGTTGCTGATCTATACCTTGTATGCCCACCTGAAATTTATGTATGTTATTTTGCCCCCCTAAATATATTTTCTGGCTCCGCCCGTGCCTGGGAGGCCATTTTTTCGGTCTTCCCAGGTCTCAAATGAAAAAAAAAAACAGTATTTTAATTTTCTTTGTTTTTTATTTAATTCTGAATAAAACTTAAAAACTAGATGGTACTTAATGGTGTGAAGGTTGGTTGTTTGTTTTTGTATTGTTTTATTTCTATTATGGTGTGAGGTGTTGGATTGTTTATTTTTGTAACGTTTGATTTCTATCTATCATTAAAAGTAAAGAAAAATCAATATGTTAGTAGTTAACTATTTAGGGAAAGCTAGATATTTTAGCTTTTTATATTCAGCATAAAGTTTAAAATAAGTAATGAAAAAGTTGAAAAACAAATAACCTAAAGTCTGAAAGCCAATTGCTTTCAGTAAAAAGCTAAAACACAAACACCGGGACCTTGTCCTCTTGCCATCTAGTCTCAGCAACCAAACAGAATACAAATTTATTGTTTACTTTTAATCAACGAGAAAAAACCACTTCAGCAAAGCCAAATAATTGAGTTTTCATCAAGTAAGCGGACAGTTCCTTTTTCTCTTCTCTGGTTTTAAATAATTAAGAAAGAATAGGATTTCAAATTTCAAATTTACTTTATTTTCCCATATTTTCTCAGCACCCAAACAGAAACACAAATTCAACTCTATTCCTAACGACTATAGGTTGCCAATGGAGAAATAGGAAAAAAAAAAACAAAACCACGAAAAAGATCACTTCAATTGAGCGAAACGGTCGATTTATTCTCGTTTGAGCGGAGCTCAGTTTTCAAAACCTAATATTTAACCTTATTTCCCACATGATGTCAGAAGCAAACAGAGCTTAAAGAAAACGAAGAAGAAAGAAAGAAAACTGCAGTGTGAAGAAGAAGAAGATACACTCGAGTAACCCGATTATCCTGGTTACAGGTGACATGAAACCAGGTGCAAGGATTGACAAGTGTTGGATCCCAGCTCTCAAGGACGTTATCCGGATCCGACAAGCTTCGCCGCAATGTGTAGAGAGTGTCCCCTTCAGAATTCCCGCCAACCAGACAGACCGTGACGGCCAGGGTTAGGGTTAAGGTTAGGGTTAACGCTGGGGAAGAAGACAACGCCATTGATTCTACTGATTTTGAACCAATTCGATTTCTAGGGTTTTGGATTAGAGGTGTTATTCGGTGGGACTGTGTGTAGAGAGGGAAAATGAAAATGACTGAAGACGCAAAAACAAACAACGGCTTTATTTCACTTTGCCTATCTTTGGAATGGAAAATATGTAAATAATACATGAGGAAAATTAAATAAGATAGGAGTATAAGGGCAATAAAATTTTTTAAAACATTACAAAATTAATTTATATAATTATATTTAATAAAATATTTGTATATGTTTTTTTAAAGGGAAAGTAGCAATTAAATATTTAAATCGTGAACTAAAAATAATTATTTTCTAAATATATGAACTTTGGTTTTAATCATTTTATATTTAAAACACTATTTGGTTGAGCTGATTAGAAAAGTAATCAAAAGTTAATAACTTATTCACTCAAATTAATTTTTGTAGGGCGCTTGGTAAATATACATAATTAGTTCCTGTATTTAGTTTTTTTTCTCTTATAAAAATATTATATTTTTCATTTTTATCATATAAATGCTCAGAAAAACTTTTATTTTTATAAACTATATATGTTATCTAATTATTTTATAATTTTGAGATAATAATTTTATCATGAAGTTTATTTTTTTTTAAATTGAAAATTCATCTTGTTATTTTATATAAAGATAAAATATTTTAAATAAAAACTTGTTTTCATTTATTTGTATATAAATAAATATTTTAAATAAAAATTTATCTTAATTTATTTGTGATAATTATACGATTTAAACTTTATTTTTAATATGATATTAATTTTACTTTTAGCTATTTAATATGATAAAATCATAATTCAAAATAAACCGGATTTGAAAATAAAAATTTTTATGACATGATTTATAAATATATTGACATAGAAACAAAAATAAATAAAAAAATGAAGATGAAAAACTTAAATATTATAATTAATTTTATTCATAAATTATATATTTAATAAGTATGTAAGCAATAGCTTGATTATTAATCTATAATATCATACTAAAAAAATAGATCGTGATTATTTAAAAAAAAAACAAATTGTTAGAGATGGGTTAGAGTTTTTATTGTACTTTAGTTTTTATTAATATTTTATTCGGATGAAAATATAGGGGGAACCGAAATCAAACAAGAGGTGAACAAAGTCTAAGGTTATAGATATGAAAAAAAAAATATTATTTTGACCTATGTAGGGTTTGAGTGCTACGTTATTTTAAATGAGGGTCGAGGAATGCAGGTCTTTGCTTGTATATTATATGGTTTGTATGTGTATTGTTTTTACCATCTCGCATCGTATCATATAGGTAAATTCTGCAGCCACGATGGGGTTCGAAAAATAAGTCGCAGAGCCTTTGCCGGGCGTTGAAGAGGCCCGGTAGCGAAACATTGGGACCGTCATTCATGCGAGGGGAGAGGCGTACTATGTCGGACATTTAGGCCTTCTGGCACCAACATTTCAAGCCTTTGGTGCCGATGAGCAGGACCCAACTTGGGTTGGACAAAGGCCGATTATGGGAAGTCCTCCAGCGGTCTGAAATAGAATAGTCGCAATAATATATATATTATTATGATCCATTAAATCTCCTGCCAAATAAGGAAAGAAAGACAATGTTGGTCTGACATCAAATCGGATCCCACGATAAGGAAGAAAAGATTATAAGTAAAGGCTAACAACACTATGCCAAATTTACGAATCCAGATGCTCGATAATAACAAGAAATCAGTGCGATGGGAACAATCTTAATCGCGTGTTGGTTGAACCTATCGTCTGGTAGCGTGCGATTGAAGGTGCATAAACATCACGCATGTGATACCTAAACGTGTCTGGCGTTTCTCTTACTTCGAAAGCGGCTTAGGCGTGGCGGGGTGGCGCGGGCGAAGCCACCGCCCGACCCCACGCCATTCTTGTTTTTTGCGAGGGCGATGCCTTCAAACCCGGGTTGCAAACCCGACCTTGCGGTGATCCTGCGCCGATCTGGGCGATCCGGCATCCCATTGCCCGACCATTAGCTTTGATCCGGTCAATGGCGCCTTTCGGCGTTCAGGTTGAAAAAGGCATCCGCCGCTTCCAGTCGGCCCCTCACCGTCAACTACTTTACTTGTTTGTGTGTGCATTGTTTTTATATCTCCTTATTATGTCTATATAGGTAAACTTACTTTCAATTAGTTATAATCGTATTTCTCAGCAGTAATTTATAATCATTAATGGCTAGTTACGGCACCAATTGTTTGCTACAAGCTATTAGTTGAACCAAAAAAAGCCTAAATTTTGAACTAAAAATAATTATTTTTTAAATATATGAGCGTTGGTTTTAATTGCATATGTAGGATAGTGGCCTCCAATATGGCTTGTTAAGTTTGGTTAGTATAAAAAATCTGGAAAAATTATTAATAAAATCTAGATTTTTTCACAAATTTGAATTTAAGTCTGGACCAAAATATTTTTTATTTATTTTTAATATATTAAAAATAATTATATAAATATAAAAAATAATTAAAAAATATTTCACATTTCTTAAAACATATCTAAAAAATTAGGAAACAAATTTAAAAGATTTTATTTTTAAAAAATATTTCTAATTTTACGAAGATCAATAACAATTTTCAAAAACAAAACATTTTTCATAACGTTGTTAAATAAAGCAGATTACTTTGAACTATTTAAAAAAAAATATTTAATGTCTACTACAAAATTTTCAATAGTAACATGCTTTTGTAAAATATATATATTTTAAATTTTCATTCAACTTTGACTTTCAATTGAAAAAAAAAATTTAATCGTCTCAGATATTTTTCATTCAATTTCGAATCTCAAATTTTAGTGAGATGGTTTTAAATTTCTTTTTTTTCCAATTGAAAGTCGAAGTTGAATGAAAAATAAAATTTAAAATTCTTCAGTACTAAAAAATAAAATTTTAAATAAAAATATTCAATATTGATACATTTTTAAATAAAATAAAATATAAAATTTTTTCAGTACTGAGACAATTTATTTATTATTTTCAATTGAAAGTCGAATTTGAATGAAAAATAAAATTTACAAAAGAATGTTACTATTGAAAAGTTTTTAGTAGACATGAAATAATTTTTTAGAATAATTTCAAAGTTAACATGCTTTCTTATCTTCGTAAAAATAGAAATCTTTTTTAAAATTAAAATATTTATAATTTGGATATGTTTTAAGAAAAAAAAACTTCAAAGCACGTTTTATTTTTGTAATTATTTTTCCTTATTTATATAATTACTTTTAAGATAATAAAAATAAATAAATAAAAATTTGTCCAAGATTTAAATGAAAATGGCGAGTTGAGGGGATTTTTTATTAATTTTCCCATGTTTTTTTTGCTAACCAAATTTAACAAGTGAATTGGCAATACGTCAATTGACATCGGGGATCGAAAATATGCTCGGTAATACGGATATATCGTGGCAATTGGATTTTGAGAAATATCGAATATCGGTAAAATATCGGTGGATATTTTACAAAAATATCGATTATTAAAATTTTTCATATTTTAATTATATAGATTATAGAAATGATTCTTATCTTGAATTAAGGTAGATTAAAATCAAATGGATTATTAATTATTAAATTAAATATGTTATATTTAATATATTATTCAGATATTATTATGTTAAAGAAATATTATTTATTTGTTTTTGTTATTATTATAAATATTATGTAGATAATGAGGATATTCAAAATATTATATATTATAATTTTAAATTTTTAAATGATATTATTTTATTTCTTTTCCTTTTCAAATTAATATTTGATTTAAAAATATTATAAGTTATAATGTAAAATAAAAATAAAATAAAATATTATAAAGGGGATTATGAACAAATAAATAATAAGAGAATTATAAAAAAGTTTGCATTATATATAATAAGTCACGTCCAATGGCTTGAGTGGTTGGAGGATCACCGATTAGGCATTTAGGTGGGTTAGAAGCTATTTGAACAATTTTTTCATATTTTTGGAGCCAGGGAAAAAATCAGTTTTTATCGGAAAAATCGACGATTTTTCTCCGATTTTTTTACTTCCGATTTTTCCTTCCCAAAACCGTTTCCAACCCAACCGAAAACCGATTTTTCGACGAAAAAAACAATTTTTTTGTCCTTGATTGACATTGAGGTTCGGGTTCTCCGATGCTAGATCTACATTTGTATTCAATGTATATTTTGTATTCAAAGTAGGTAAACGGTATTTGTATTCAAAGTAGGTAAACGGTATTTGTCATTGAGACAGTTATCCTACTAGTACTTTAGTGTTCTAGAGAATTCAACCAAAATTAATTGTACAACATTATGATCATCTCCATCTGTTAAGTAAGCCGTGGAGGCCATTGCTATTTTACGTAGAACATTGAGAATCTCATGTTCAGTATACCCAAATTGAATACCTACTTTGAATATTCAAGAACCTGCAATATTTGTATTCAATTTATATTATTGTTTGAAGCTGATCAGCATTCAAAGTAGGTAAACGGTATTTGTATTCAATTTTTTCAACAAAAATTCAAAAACATGGCTTTGATACCAATTCTGTTCGGTCAAATCTTCTTTTCTTTTTTGTTGGTTCTTGCCAGTGGGAGACAGGGCATCCAATCAGTTCATCATCTACTGTTAGCAAGCCTTGTCCATTTGTCTGGTTTTGAGTCATCAATCCATTTACAACCCCGTTTGATTTCTTCTATAGTATCTTCTACGAATCGATCAACAGTAACATGAGTAATTTGAAGTCTAGGAATTTTAGAGCCTTTAATTTCTCTGAAATAGAGGCTTTTGAAAGAGTCTTAGAGACCCGGCCCATTACTCAGCGGAGTGTATGGGAGCCATGTAGCGTGTCTTCCATTTTGTTGGGCGGAACTTGAGGTGTGTCTTCCTCATCGGAGTACGAATTTGCAAGTTGAGACGGAGTTTCGGTGCGCTCTTTCTTTGGACTTTTGAGATAGGAACTTTGTAAGTAGAGATTTGAAGGAAAATTTTTTTTTTTTTTTTTTGAGAGGAGAGGTAGGGTTTAGGGGGCATGAATGGCTGGTAAAGGTTGGGACCAAGTAGGTATCTTAGTTTTTGTGGGCTTCTTGGATTTGGGCTTTTGTGAATCAAACCATTCTTTGACGGACTCAAAGGTTTGAGTTTGGGAAATTTTGAAGGCTGCCCACCATTTTATTTTGAATTCCCTGGCCAAATGCTGGGGAAATGGTGAAGGTAGGAAATTATGGGTGGTGAATTCCCAACAAAGAATCCAAGGGATTCTAAATTGGGAACATAAAGATAGTGAATAACTATTTCCATAAGGGAAAAAGTTTTCACAGTTGGCTTTGAAATAATCAAAAGATATGCGAATTTTAGGACATAAAATATTTTGAGTAGCTTTAAAAAAGAGCCACCATTCCTGAAACTAGTTTGGAAAAATTCTTTGAGTTTTTTCTCCCCATTTGAAAAACCATGAGTGGGAATAAGGTCTAACAAAGAATGTGTTAAACAAAGCATTTTTGTAATTAGTATAGTCAAAAGTTTGAGGAACAAAATTTTTAGAAAACCTTTTGTGAGTGAAAGGACTTTGTTCCTAGTCCTTCTCAGAAATAATTTTCAAAATTTTGTATTTTGAGTAGGCTATGTCAGTACCCTTAGGGTTCTTGACATGAGAGACTCTGTATTTACGAGTATGAACTCATAGAATCAATGGGTTTTTGAAATATCATTTAAGATAAAAAAAATTTCTTTTTGAAACTCAAAAGAGCCTGAAGCAGATCGATGATCAGCTTCTAGAACCCGAATAAGTAGTTTAGGTTCTTTTGAAATATAAACAGGATTTGAAGAAGTTGGAACATTAGGTTTGGGAATTTTCCCAAAAACTTTAAAGCAGTTTGAAGTTTGGGTTTTGGGCATTGCATATGACTCTTTGGTTGTAGGTTTGATAAGGTCTGCTTTGCTCATTTCCCCTATAAAAATTCCCGTGAAAGGAAATCAGGTAAAACATTTGAAGATCCTTTAATAAGTTCGATTTGAGTAAAAGCAGGATAAAATGGGCTTTGCGTCCCAATTGTTTTGAAACTAAATTTTGAACAACTTTTTGTAGAATTTTTTTTTGGCACTTTTGCAATCAACTCTTAAAAGGAATTTTTGTTAAAAACATTATTTTGAAATTTTTGAATGCATAAAACAATGACTAAAATTTCTTTTTTAATCGTTGAATAATTTATTTGAGGACCACTTCAAATACTAGAGTGAAATCTAACAATTGCAATTTTGTTTTCAAAATTTTGTTTTAGTATCCCACCATATCCTATGTTTGAAGCGTCTATTTCAATGATAGGAAAGGCTTCAGGATGAAGGATTCCTAAACAAGGAAGTTCCTTAACCCGAGACTTTACTTGTTTGACTATATGGGTATGTTCATTTGACCAAGGGGTTGGACTTTTCTTTAACCTTTGAAATAAAGGTTTAATTAGAATCCTAAGGTTTGAATAAAAATTAGCAACATAATTTAAACTTCCTAAGAATCTTTGAAGCTGAGTTTTATTTTTAATTTCATAAGGAAATTTACTAGCAAATTCAATTGCCCTATGTATTAGCTTAATCTGACATTGATAAATATCAAATCTTAAAAATTTTATATTTGTTTGAAATAATTTTATTTTTGATGCAGAGATGACTAATCCATTTTCTCTAATAATTTTTTGAAAAATTCTTAAGTGTTGGAAATGCTCTTCTATAGAATTTAAAATATGAGAACATCATCAATGTATACTATAAAAAACTTAGTATAATCATTAAAAATGTCATTAATCATATTTTGAAATTCAGAAGGGGCATTTTTTAGGTCAAAAGGCATTACATTCCATTCATAGTGTCCAAATGGAACTGTAAATGTTGTTTTGTACCTATCTTCTGGCTGAATCTGAATTTGCCAAAATCCAGATTTCATGTCAAATTTTGAAAAAATTGTTGCATTACAAAGTTTTTGAATTAAGTCTTTCTTGTTAGGTATTGGATACCTAATCTATTGTAAGACTTTATTCAAATGTTTGTAGTTAATAACTAATTCTAGAGTGTCTCTTCCACGATTTTGAAGCCTTTTGCGAGGATAAAGATTTGCCTATTTCAAGGAGAATGACTTGAATGCAATCGATTTTTTTCAAAGATTATTAATCTCTTTTTTGCAATATTCTAAGAGTTCTGGACTCATTTGAATTGGTCTTGCTTTTGTTGGGATTTGTTTTTCATTGAAGTCTTTTTTGTATGGTAATAAAACTATATCGCTGTTTTCTATTCCAAAAAGCATTTGGAATAGAGGAACATAAATTGTTTTCAATTTGTTTTTGGATCTGTTTAATCCTATCTTGTATTTGATTGGATTTTAGATTTTTCTTAGTCTTTTTATATCTTATTTCTTTTTTAAGAAATTTAACATGTTGTTGTTTTTGTTGAAGCAAGTTTATATGATCTTGTAGTTGGTTGATTTCTTTTATTTCTATGGCCTTAATAAATTCAAATAATATTTGTTGATTTTTGTAAGTTGTTCGTAATCCTTTTTCATCTATATAAAAAAGATATAATTGAGTTAGGAAAGAGGTTTCTAAGACAATTTGATGACTTATATTTTTTACTAATAAAAATGAAGTTTTAATACAAATACCGTCTTTGCATATATGTCCTTTGTGGTATTTTGTATTGTACTTTTAATGGAACATTACTAGTTGTTGATAGTCTTTGTGAGGTTTTGACAAAATATACAGTAGGAATTAATCCTTATTGTGTACAGTTTAAATTTGCTCTTGAGTCAATCAAAGTTATGAAGGTTGATTGAAAATTAGGATTGATTTTTAATGTTATTTTTGTCTACCATCTTTGTTTTTGTATAATAGTCAGATTATTAATAAAGTTTTCTAATTCTTCAGAAGTTTGTGGTGTCAAGGAGTCTTTTTAGGTTTCTAAGTTTTTTATTCTGAAGTCTATATTTTGAATATAAATTTTTAGTTCTTCAATTTGGGTTTTTATTTGTTTTATTTCCATTTGTAAATCTTGAACTGTTACAAGTTCTTGGTTTTTAAAATATTGCATAACATCTTTTAATCTATATTTGCTAAAGGTAAAGTGGGTTTTGGTTTAGTGTTTTGTTGTTCTAATATTTTTCTTATATATTTAGCTTTAGCCTCTTTATCCTCAATTTGATCTATCATTTCTATTAATAATTCTTGGTTTGCAGTTAGAACATTTATTTGGCATAAACAATTTTCTATCTTATCTAATTGATTTTGTTCTTTTTATGATGTTATTTCTTTATTTTGAGAATTATCAGTTTCAGAAGAAGAAGTATCCTTTTCAGAATAATATTCTTCTTCGTCACCAGATAAAACATGTAGTTTTTGTTTCTTACAATTTGGGGCTATATGACCTTTTTGTCCACACTTAAAACATCTTATTTCTCTTTTATGTTTTCTAGTAGGAATTTGTGGTTTATTGGTTTTATTTTTATGAGACTTATATTTCTTATATTTTTTATAAGATCTTTCTTCATAATGTTTTTGTTTTTTATGTTTTTGTGAAGGTGGTATTGGCATTTCAATACCATATTGTGCACAAAAGGATCCTAAATCATTTTTTGAAGCTTTTAAATATCTTTTTATTTGATATTGAAGTCTAAGTTGGGAACACAATTTTAACCCTTCCTTTTTGACTTCTCCTATGAGATCTCCATATGTAAGATCCTCATAAGGAATTGTTCCGTTGTGTTTTTCTCTAAGAGTTTCAGATTTCTTCGCTAAAGCCCTCGAAGTCCATAAAGGAATCTTTCTTCCAATAAGCGTACTTCAGATCATGTCTAGCCATTACTTTTGATAAGAACACATCATGATACCATCTAAAATCGCTTAGTGTTCTGCATCTTAAGTTTTGAAGAATTTCATAATTTCTTTCTTCAAAAACTCTAGGATCATCAATAAAATGTTTGGTTATTGCTTCGTTCTTATTCGTATGCTGAATTCTATTCCCAAGCGTAGGAATTAAGGTTGTCTAGCATTGTAATACTGTGGGAATCCATAGGTCATCTCCACAGGGAGTGGTCTAATTTTGTTGATCCTTAGGAGCTATTCTCCACAAAGTGTGTGATTTAAAAGGAAATTATGGGGTTGTGTTTGTCTGATTGAATGATTGGTTGATTTGAGTATTTTAAAATAGAAAGACAATTGCCGAGATTCTTAGGTTTCCACTCACTTATGATCAATGTAATTCCCACCTCTTATTTTAAGGCCTCATCTAGAGCCATTGATAAATGGTCTTTGATGGAAGATTTATCCTTAAATGCTTTTTGAAAGAAAGATTGAATGATGTACACTTGTTCCCAATTAATTCGCACTCTTAGCTTGCATTTAGACCGCGCGTGTACCGAAGATCTCTCGCTCACACGTTGTCAAGAGGATGCCCAACTAAGGTTTTGGCACGCCAACAAGCGAATAACATCACACAATCCATTGAGGTATAAAAGAGGAATTGAGGGAATTTACCTTGATCTGGGTGAGTTTCCACCGTAGAACTCCAGCCTAGAAGTTTAGAACTCCATGGAACTTATAAGAGCAATCATATTTGAAGAGAATTTATTCATGAAAAGAACTTTGAGAAAATCAGAATTTAATTGCAAAACCTATGGATGAAAAATATAAAATACTGAGAATGGAGATGAAATAGGAATTCTACCGAAAGATTACATATGTTCTAATCAAAAATCCCAGAGAAAATAAGTCTTAAACCTTAGTCAACAAAACTTCACCACCAACTATGGAGAAGAACCCTCCTCCTCTGAAAACCTAACCCTTCTTGTCAAAAAGCTCCTTATCCTTGTGTCCTATAGCTTTTATACCCCTCTCCGATGTGATCTCACATTAAAGGTTGATTGACAAGTGTATTCCTCAAGACTGTCAAATTCTAACCAATTCACGTAGTTCTCACACAGTGTACCCCATGTTAGCTGTGTACCTAGCACACTACATCAATACTTTTTCGCATATGCCAAGACACGCTGAAGGTGTACCGATACACTTTTCCTACGCTTTTTCTTCAAGACAGTGTATCGCACACGTTGAAGGTGTACCGGCACACTTTGCCCTTCCGGGGTGTTTTTCCAAACATTGTTGCGCCTAAACTTCACCAACCTACTGCCAAACATCCTCACGATCCATATTTGCTTCCTGACATAAATCTGTACAATTATGCATTATAATTAAAGACCAAGACAAGTCCAAAAACACAAAAGCAATTAAAAGTGCACGATCCTCATGCGAATGTGGGCAAAGAGTGTGACTTGATCAGGCTAAGTTCGCTATAATTATCATTCAACAGATCTGATCACACTTCGACTGCATTCATAAATTCCTAAGAAGATTTCAGACTAGAGATACCCACGGTTATGAATTCCAACAAGTGCGCCGCATGCTTAAGCTTTGCAAGATCCTCAAGATAGCAAATATGAAACATAATACTTCACCTACTTTAGTGTGCACTAGTATGACTCATTTAGAACCAACCACAGTCTTAAGCAATGAACATAACAACAAGCTAACACAAAATCAACTATTCAAATAAAGGACCATGGAATTGAAGAGAAGTAAGGTGGTCATGCAAACATTGAACTGAAATGATAGATATTATAGAAGCAACCATTTAACATAAACACATAACCACTATGCATAAAGTCAAAAGAAACAACGAACACAACTGGAATCATAGAGGTCTTAAAGGTTTGTAATGACCATAGGCTGAACGAAAAGGGTAAACTGAACAAAACGGGTGTTGGCATAACATGGCTAAGGTCTGCTACCCAATTGCCAACACCACCCTATTCTAGCTTAATAAGCAACTACACAGCGTCCTCCTCATCATATGCAGAAGAAAATGCGTCCTCATCAACGCAGTCATCCAACTCTTCTGAATCTCCCTCCAAGTCAGGAGAAGTGGCATCCAACACGTGTTCTTCTCGAAAATATGACTCGAGTTTCTAGGAGAGCCCAAGGGGGTCAAGTTGCTTCAAGCTTCCCTAAAATGCATTTGAACCACCCTTTATTCGACGCCTATTCTTTCAGCTGATGTGCTCATAGGTGTCAGGCCAGGGATGAGAGACCCCGTATACCACCTGAGGTCAGGAAGGTCAGGGTCTAGTAGATGCGGCTCGGCTCTCGCCCGCTTTGTTTGTAATAGGCCCCAACCTAGGAAGTACCCTCTTTCCTTAGTCGCCCTCATTCCGCGGCCTACAAGACTCACAAAAGCCATGGGAATGGAATATGTCTACTTTCGCGCGGTAGAACTGTAAAGTCCTCATCACGCACCATATGACTAAGGCATAATCGATAAGTTTCCCGGTCATGACTTCATATAGGAACTGAACTTCTTTGTCGAGATTTCTCATTGCCCTTAGGTCCAATTCGATCATGAATAATCTTATTCATCAATGCATATTCCGGCTTGAGCTTCCCTGGTACAAATTCTTTTTTCATGAAGCCATTCATGGTCACCGGGTGAGTGCACATAGCCTCAGTGAACAACTGAGCATCAAAATCAGTGATAGCCCTAAGTGGGTAAGGTCGGTCCGAGGTAGGAGGGCGGACATACTGTAAGGAATGAGCTATCGAATCAGGGGTGATCCATAGCTGCTTACCCATCACCGTGGTCTCTAATAGTGGTCTCTAGCCTCACGATTTTCTTCATATTGGTATAAACCCGAACTAATAGTGTGAGGGAAATATCCCTGAACCTCATTGCACACGAAATGCATATTCTGTTCTTGAATAATTCCCCTGATGGGATGAGAGTACAAGAATGTCTCCAACTTCACGCCCCTCTCGCAATGAAATCCCCTGTTCGCAATTGACTGGGCCCATTTTTCCCGCCCGACTTAACCATCAAGAAACATACTTATTTCCTCATCATCGTCACTATCTGACACGTCCTCACTCTCTGAAGATGACATTATTTGCTTTCCCTTGCCCTTTTTAACTGGCTGTGAGGAGTCAGATTTCATTTTCTTCACGGCATGCTCCACAGAGGAGTTAGCGATGATAGATCTGACCAGATACCCTTCCAGGTACCCCTTGAAACTCGTCTAGTGGGAGTCCCATTGTACAATCTCTAGGGAATGCACAAAGGGGCCCCACCTAAAAGAGAAGTAAATACCTGCAGCACTATAATACCTCAAATATATAGATAAATCCACGACCGACCTATCCAAGGCAGTCATAAATACATCATACATAAAAGGAACTCAATGAGTTTAATACTACTGCCGAGCATTCTAAGAGTATTTATAATTTAGTTACAAATGAGATTAAATAGAATCCAACAAAAACAAAGACATATAGGTGGGATAGAGTACGCAACTGCCGCAGAGGAGCATGTTGAATTCAAGCCAGGTAGCCCTATGAGTCGGGTTTAATCTAGGGAATAGAGATAAAACACAACGTGAAAAGAATCTCAGTTGAGTGGTATAATTTATATGGAAATAATGTTTTTGTTTTCGAAAAATTCCTTCTCTCAAGACCTCACGTCCACTCTTTTGTAATGTTCCCCGTTTAGCAAACGTTTCATAAAACCCAACTTTACCAAAGCCCAACAATATGAAGTTTATGCTCAAAAATCTAACCGACATGATTTTTAAGAAAACTATAGTCTGGATCGTTCGCAATATATAAATCAAGCATAAAACATATATAACCATCATGTCGTAAAAATAACCATGAAAATACCACAACTATAAATATGGAAAAGCTTATACTTAATTAGAGACCAACAATGTACCGTACATATATCCTTTATAAACCGTATTATATACCCATCATATACCATCAGGTAAACCCGACCACGATATCGCAGCATACCAACCGCTTCGTGAATCCGACCTCACGACCGCGGAATTAATATATAACAAATCTCTCGACATCGCGGGTATACCAACCGTTTGCAATCCACTCACGATCAAGTGGAGATAATATATAACTAAATCACGGCTATCGTATACCAACTGCTTCAGAATCCGACCTCACGACCGTGGAGATAATATATAACTAAACTCACGACATCGTGGCATACCAACCGTCGGTAATCCGACCTCACGACCGTGTAATTAATATATATTCGTATTTTTACTCACAAGTACTTTTCCAAACGACACTGTATCATAATCATTTACAAGACTCGAAAATCTCTTTCTTTAAAAACAATATTTTCAAAGCGGTTTAAAACCTCAATCCACGACCCAAAATATTCAAATACCACACTCATCCGTGAACTCGCAAACTTCCAACATTTAAAATGATGACAAAACCTCACATGAATGATAACGTTTCTATAAAACTGACATTTTCATTTATGCACAACCAACCGTCCGATCAAATAAGTTATATAAGAAATAACTAACTGCAAAATATATATCATAATAATACCCCAAACATTCTAAAAACAAGATTCACTCACAGACTATAGACGCCAATTCGTTCGCAGATCGCCTCCAAGACGACGTGAGTGCCTCAGATTATAAATAAAATATCACTTAGGCTCCAATAACTGAACCAACAACATTGGAATTGCCCTAAGGTCTTAGAATAATTTTTAGAACTATGAAATCATCCTAATTGGACTCCGACAGGTCCAATTACACAATGTGCCCTATAGGCCCGGTACCCAAAATTGGGGCTTTTCGCCCGGGAGCTAATTTCTCGAAATTGAACCGTCCAATAATTCCTAAAAACATCCAATTTCACTAATACAACTTCAATTTTGCCAAATTTGACCAGTCGGTACTCTATTTCAGTCCCGACTTCTGCACCAATCTAAAACAACCTAAAAATGGAAACTCAACCAAACGATGTCCAAAATTTTACAAACCACATATCAATGAAAGCCCAAGAGACCAGGAACTCATTGGTACCCATTACCTTGGTCCAACAATGTGGTGGCCTGAATTCTATCTAACCTTTCCCCGGGCCGACATTTTGCTGCTTGTAACTTCCAAATGGTGAGGAATCCGCAAAAAGGAACCACGAGATGAGTCTGTAAGGTCCAAAAAATGGTGAAAGGAGCTATGGGTGGCCCGGTGGCCTGAAAATCGAAAAATCCGCGACAAACCGAAGGCCGCGCCGCCTTCTCCGCTGCATCCCGGCCCGGCTACCGACGTCGTGAAATTTCACGGCGGTTTTGGTCCGGCAGTGGCGCACCCCTAAAGCCGGGCGCGCGTAGCACCTGCAGGCTCTGGTGGCTCCTCCTTTGTGCAATCTCCACGCTCGCAATGGTTCAAATGACCCACGTCCATAAGTTCGAGAATTTTTCTAGGGTTTCGTGGAGCTCAAGAGGTGTTTGGGCTAGGGTTCCTTCGCATCACAAGTTATGCTTATATAGGGCCTAGGCTGCCAAAAGTTTGAAGACGCTTTTGACATCGCAACACCGCTTCAAATTACCGCAAGAGTAACTTTATCCAGAAGTTCTGATTCGACGCTCGAATTCGGCTCATGAACTCAGATCGACGAGGCCTACGTAAATAGAAGGTCTTAGTTAACCTAAAACTATTCCCTCCGAAAAGTCAAACTCGTCAACTTGGTCAAACTTATCAAACTTAGTCAAACTCAGATATTTGGGCGCTGGTCATTACAATCTACCCTTAAAGAAAAATTTCGTCCACGTAAATTCACAGACTGTTATGGAAGAGATGAGGATACCTGGCCCGCATCTGGTCTCCCGCTCCCAAGTCGCCTCGACTGTGGTTTCTCCAAATGGCTTTTTACTTTCAAGGATACTGGCTCATATGAAACCCTTCTTCCCTAACCAGACCGCACTAGTCGCTCCTCATAGGATAAGTCATCCTCAGCTCAATCTCCGTGTCTCCATCACATGAGGAATCGAATATACTACAGAGCATGGAGATGTGGAACACATTATGGACTCAAGAAAACTCCTCCTAGTCAAATCTATAGCCACGGAATCTATCCTCTCAACAATCCCGTGTTATCTACGTGAGCGAGAATTTAGCTTTCCTCGCTCCCAAAGCGTACCACCCCTTCCAAGGAGAGAGTTTTAAGAATACTGATCCTCGACCAAACTCAAGATCCTTTAGAATATCCACATACACTAAATATTCATCCAAACGTGCATGCTCAACCACCAACAAGCCAAGGTCAGCATACAATCTTTCCATCCTCAAAACCCTACAGTCCAACTTTCATGTCACACAAACTGGGTCTCGTACTCACAATCTAAGGTGAGAAATAATGGGATGGAGTTCGACAGTAACTCGCAGGAATCCCTACGCCATGCTCATAAACATTTCAATTATACATAATTCAAGATATCTCAAAACATGAGTATTTCACATATATTAGGTTGATGACGTGAAACACATAAATGCAATACTACCACCATCTCAACCCCCAATGCTGGATTCTTCGAAGCCAACCAGACTAACCAATCATCCTGCAATGACAAATTGTTGGGAATTACCACCCAAGGATATGTCATATCCACATGATCAAGACCTTTCCAGATTATGTTCCAAGATCAGTCATCACTGTGGTTCATTATAATTATCCTTAATTTACAACATTTATACTCTGCACATGTTATCATCAATATCAACCACATGACATGGAAATATCATAATAATATCTAAAGATTTCCATATATAAAAAATATGCATTATATATCACTAGAAAATCACACGGGCCAAAGCACTGAATGGTACAAAATTCCCACAACATCAAACCACAAGACACGCAGGAGAAGAATGATCCCCTACCTCTCGATTCAAACCGCAAGTCTCCCAAGGAAGTCAAAACCCGAGACTACTCCAAGGATCTTAAATAACAAGTCATAAGATTCCTTAGCTCTCACAATCCGTGTCATGTAAAAATTACTCGCGGTCTATTACTTATCACCACTGACGTGATATTCTTATACCTTCCAACATAAACCTTGATCCCCCAAGTGCACTCTCTCTTACACTTACTAGGATCAACATTTAACACTCATTATTAGGGTTACACAAACAATGCACCCAACGCCAAACACCTCTTGTATTCCTATCTCCATATCAAGCCATTTGAAAGATAAAGTGCTAAGAGTTCCTTTTCCAAGTGGAATCACTCACACTGAGCAGAATGATCAAGTTATGGCCAAATACTAACACCGTCATAATGTAAAAATCCAAATTTCACAAAAATGCCGAATTTATGATTTTCACTTTTTCCATAAGTTTCCAACCAAATCAATCCCAATACTCAAACACACATCAAAGCCACTCTATTCAACCCGAAACATCTTCCAAAACACATCTTAAACAAGAATCTAGGTTCTGCCAACTCATCACTACAATCTAAGGTCAGATGAAATCCTAACTTCCAAAAGAGAGTAATCCATGAATCATATCCTCTATACAAAATCCCCAAATCCTTACACAAATAACCAAGGATTAGGTTTTACCTCCCATATCCTTTCAAATCTAGGGTTAGGAGAAAATTTCAACCAAACCCTTAAAAGAACCATTTTACAAGAATCAAAAACCAACAACCTTTACCTTTTTTGGCTCAATCTCCTTCCTAGTCAAACAATGAAGTGGTCCCCGCTATTTCAGAACCCTTCTATGAACTTGCGTGAATACCGCTAATCCTGTGGTGGAACTCCGCACTTCACATCAGTTGGTTGCTCCTAATTTGCCGCTTTTACTCTCTCGAGGATCCATGAATTCCATCGCCAAACTACATGTCCGAGAACCCCACTTACCAACCAAAATTCTCATTTGTCAACTTCGCATACAACCGGTATCGCTTTAAAGTCTCGCAACACCAAACCCAAATGTTCTCATGTTCCAATCCGCCGAGTACACCGACATCGCCGATGAAGACAATGACAATCCGATCGGCATGGACGGAAGACCCTGCTCATTAAACTAAGAAAGCCGGCCGGGGCATTGGTGAGTCCGAAAGACATCATCAGGAAACTCATAACGCCCATATCTCGTCTTCAATCCCGTCTCGGGGAATGTCCGATTCCCTAATCCCAATTGATGGTACCCCGACCTCAAGCCAACCTCGAGAACACTCTTGCACCCCCGGGAGTCGATCAACAGGTCATCAACCCGAGGCAAAGGATATTGGTTACGAATGGTGACCTTATTCAACTGTCTGTAGTCTATACACAACCTCTAAGTGCCATCAGGAAGAAGAACTATATTCCAAGAATAAATGAAACAAATTCAATTCCAAGGATAAGGTTAGGAAGGTATACAAAACACTGGATGAGTTGCACAGCAATGTACAAACCCAAGGAATTTAGAAACCTGTAGCTCGATAATTGTTTGACAGATCTCGACCCGATACCCTTCCAGGTACCCCCGGTGGTCTCGCCAGCGGAGTCCCATTGTACAATCTCTAGGAATGCACAAAGGGCCCCCACCTAAGAGAAGTAACACCGCAAAGACTATAATACCTCAAACATACAGATAAATCCACGACGACCTATCCAAGGGTAGGTCATAACCACATCATACATAAAAGGAACTCAATGAGTTTAATACTAATGTCAGAGCATTCTAAGAGTATTTGCGAATTTAGGGTTACAAATGAGATTAAATAGGTCCAACCAAACAAAGACATATAGGTGGGATAGAGTACTGCAACTGTCGCAGATAGAGCAGTGTTGAATCTGGCGCGAGGTAGGCCCTGTGAGCTGCCCGGACCTAGGGAACAGATATTAAACAATAAATCTGAGAAAAGAATCTCAAGAGTGGCATAATTTATATGGAAAATAATGTTTTGAGCTTTCGAAAAATTCCTTCAAGACCTCACGTCCACTTGTAATGTTCCCGTTTAGCACCATAAAACCCAACTTTACCAAAGCCCAACAATATGAAGTTTATGCTCAGAAATCTAACCGACATGATTTTTAAGAAAACTATAGTCTGGATCGTTCGCAACATATAAATCAAGCATAAAACATATATAACCATCATGTCGTAAAAATAACCATGAAAATACCACAACTATAAATATGGAAAAGCTTATACTTAATCAGAGACCAACAATGTACCGTGCATGTATCCTTTATAAACCGTATTATATACCCATCATATACCATCGGCAACCCGACTCACGACATCGCGGGCATACCAACCGCCGGGTAATCCGACCACGATCAATCGTGAATTAATATATAACAAATCTCTCGACATCGTGGCATACCAACCGCCGGTAATCCGAATCTCACGACCGCAGATAATATATAACTAAACTCACGACATCGTGGCATACCAACCGTCGGTAATCCGACCTCACGACCGTGGAGATAATATATAACTAAACTCACGACATCGTGGCATACCAACCGTCGGTAATCCGACCTCACGACCGTGTAATTAATATATATTCGTATTTTTACTCACAAGTACTTTTCCAAACGACACTGTATCATAATCATTTTACAAGACCTCGAAAATCTCTTTCTTAAAAACAATGAGTTTTCAAAGCGGTTTAAAACCTCAATCCACACTCCAAAATATTCAAATACCACGTGACTCATCCAGAACTCATGAAACTTCCAAATATTTAAAATGACGACAAACTCACATGAAATGATAACTTGTTTCTATAAAACCGACATTTTCATTTATGCACAACCAACCAACCGTCCGATCAAATAAGTTATATATGAAATAACTAATCGCAAATATATATCATAATAATACCCCAAAACATTCTAAAAACAAGTAGACCACTCACAGACTATAGACGCTCAATTCTGTTCCCCTGCAGGATCGTCTCCCGGCCCGACGTGAGTGCCTGTAATATAAATAAAATATCACTTAGGCTCCAATAACTGAACCAACAACATTGGAATGCCCCTAAGGTCTTAGAATAATTTTTAGAACTATGAAATCATCCTAATTGGACTCCGACAGGTCCAATTACACAACGCGGCCCCATAAAGCCAGCACTAAAATTGGGGCTTTTCGCCCGGGAGCTAATTTCTCGAAATTGAACCATCCAATAATTCCTAAAAACATCCAATCTCACTAATACAACTTCAATTTTGCTAAATTTGACCAATCGGTACTCTATATTTCATCCCGACTTCCTGCGAATTACTCAAACAACCTAAAAATGGAAACCCCAACCAAACGATGTCCAAAATTTACAAACCACATATCAATGGAAAGCCCAAGAGACCAGGAACTCATTGTACCATTACCTTGGTCCAACAAATACAGGTGGCTTCGAAAACTCGATCTAACCTTCTACGATTTTGCCAGAACTTCCAAACGGTGAGGAATCCGCAAAAGGACCACGAGATGAGTTCGTAAGGTCCAAAATGGTGAAAGGAGCTATGGGGTGGCCTGAAGTGGCCGAAATCGAAAAATCCTGACAAACCGAAGGTACCGCCGCCGGCCTTCTCCGCCGCATCCCGGCAAGGTCCGGCCGGCCGGGCTGATGGACTTCACGGCCGGCTTCGTCTCAGCTGGCACTCTCTAGGCCGGGCGCGTAGCACGGTGGTAGCCGGCGCTCCTTGTGCAATCTTCCACGCCGCAATGGTTCAAATGACCCACTCTGTCCATAAGTTCGAGAATTTTTCTCTAGGCTCGGGAGCTCAAGAGGTGTTTTTGGGGCTAGGGTTTTGGCACGCCAAGTTATGCTTATATAGGCCTAGGGTCGCTGGTAAAGTTTGAAGACGCTTTGACACTGCTTAAAACACTGCCGCTTGAAATTAATGGTTATAACTTTATCCGTAAGTCGGATTCGACGCTCGACCGCCTATGAACTCCTCGTGATCGACGAGGCCTACGAAATGGTGTCTTAGTTAACCTAAAACTATTCCTCCTCGAAAAAGTCAAACTTGGTCAACTTGGTCAAACTTGGTCAAACTTGGTCAAACTTTGTCAAACTCGTATTATTTGGTGCGGGTCATTACACTTTTCCCCTCCCAATATTCTTAGATCGCGCCATAGATACAGCAAGGATGGCAATGATGGCACACATGGCCCACACATATAGTATATAGTCCTGTATCTGCTTCCAAGTATCTGGCCGGCCTCGCAGACAGATAAAATTTCCTCCTGAAATTTCATCTACCGAAAACCCAAACCACCAAGTAGAGAAGACCACTAACCAAAACCACCCAAACAAGTCCATGTATAATAGTGGATAACACCAAAAATGCTCTCAAGGAGTTTCAAGAGGCTTACCACGTCCGTACGAAGAATGCAGGAGAACTGCCCGAGCGACAAACCCCGCAGGACAAACGAATCTCGGGATGCTTGTGTGAGAGGGCAAAAGGCTAGGTTTGGCTTTAGAGAGTGGAGGAAGGTTTGGAATATCAAAAGGTACAAAATTTTGGGTTGCAAACCCTATCTCGCCTGGGCCACGTACCCCAGACACGCAATGTACCACACTTTGTCACGCTTTAATGCAGGTGCATGTATTAATTGAGGGTGTACCCCAGACAATTTTAGCTACTGTCCCTTTTTAGACAAAAAGACACGCTGAAGGTGTACCGGTACACTTTGTTCTCTTTTTTTTTTTCTTCTCTTTTTTATTTTATTTTATTTATTTTAATTTTTTTTATATATATTTGCAACTTGGGAACAATGGTGCCGATGTAAAATTTGTTTTTGCCAATTGCCTTCCATCCCGGGTTCCACTGCATGCTCACCTTTCTTTTGCTTATATTCTACCAGGCTGACTGTTTCCATGGAGTTCAATCATACCTCATTCTTTAAACACTTTCAATCTTTCCATGGGTCAACAGATTAAGCCGATGATCTGTGGTTCTAGGGTTTGAACCAACTTGGCAACTTAAGGCTCAAAATAGGTGCAAGGGATAGGACAACACGACTCCACAAAGTGTACACAGAAAACATGGCCTCTAATCATTTTCCAGTTATGCAAGATGTTCCTCAAAGACTATGATGCATAGAGTTAACATGACATGCCAAATTAATGCACAAGAGAGAGCACAAGCAGGCAAGACAAGAGTATGGCTCGCAGGCATGTCAGGCAATAAGGCAAAATGCAAGGGTATAGAGCCCAAAAGATGAATATAAAGATTTTTTTGTGCATGCTAGTTAAAATGTACATGCATTGAACATGCGGCTCTATACATTGCAGGTCAAGTATTATATCTAAAAGAGCCACAATTCGAAAAATTTTTCCATACACTGAACATGTAACAAGCGCATAGTTAGGTTCAACTAGTGTATGCCCACCCCACAATAGAAACAAGCATTGTCCTCAATGCATAGAAATCAAGACACTAGAAACTAGAGCCCATATGTTTTTTAAATTTTAATTTTATTTTATTTTTTATATTATATTTTATTGAAAAGCAAATGAAGTAAAGACAAAATAAATAAAATGCAAGAACGAAAATAAAACAAAATCAAAACTATATACAACAAGTTGAGAACAAATTTACTCTGGAGGGGATCCTGGTAGAGCGGATCGACCAAGTCCTCACTAGTCTCTTGAAGGTTGAAATGCTCGAGGAATGGCTTGTATGCTGGACCATTGACTTTGAAGGACTTTCGAGTATCCGGATTTTCAATCTCCACGGCTCCGTATGGATAAACTACCTTAACGATAAATGGGCCAGTCCAACGAGAGCGAAGTTTTCCTGGAAATAAGTGTAACCGGACGACAAAGAGATCTCGGTTTGGTTCGAACGCCCGAGCAATAGTCTTGTCATGAACAACTTGAGCCGCTCTTGTAAATTCGGGAACTTTCATACGACCTTCGCCGCAATTCATCCAAATTACGAGCCGCAACAGTTACGCTACCGCCATGCTAAATCGTAATTAAAAGTTCTAATAGCCCAAGAAGCCCGATGTTCCATTTCTATCGGCAATGACAAGTCTTTTCCATAAACAAGCCTATAGGAGACATACCAAGAACAATTTAAAGGCAAGACTGCAGGCCCAAAGAGCATCGCAAGCCTGAAAGGACCACCCTTGCGATCTGGGGCAACCGTTTTTTCCAAAATATGTTTTATCTCCCTATTAGCTAGTTCAGCCTGACCATTGGTCTGTGGGTGGTATGCTGTTGAAACTTTATGGGTGACTCCATATTTTTTAACAGATTTTCAAAAGATCGATTACAAAAGTGGAGTCCACCATCACTAATAATTGCACGAGGTATTCCAAAACGAGAAAAAATGTGTTCCTTTATAAATTTCAAAACCACCTTATGGTCATTGGTTCTTGTCGGAACAGCCTCAACCCACTTAGACACATAATTAACAGATAATAGAATGTAAAGATACCCACAAGAAGGGGGAAAAGGTCCCATGAAGTCTATACCCCAGCAGTAAAAAATTTCAATGATTAAAATGGGGGTAAGAGGCATCATGTTTCGCTTGCGACCCTCCTAATTGTTGGCATTGAGCACAAGTTTTGCAGAAATTAAAACAATCTTTAAATAGGGTAGGCCAGTAAAAACCAGCTTGCAAAATCTTATCTGCTGTTTTTCGGGCAGAGAAATGCCCTCCACAAGCTTCGGAATGGCAAAAGGTTAGGATCCTGGTCTGCTCATCATTGGGCACACATCTTCTCATTATTTGATATGGACAGTATTTAAATAGATATGGATCATCAAAGTAATATTTCTTACTATCTGTCAAAAATTTCTTTTTCTGTTGAGAAGTCCATTGGGATGGAATCTGACCAGTTACTAAGTAATTTATAATGTCGGCACCAAGGGCAATGAACAAGAGCAAAAAGTTGCTCATCAGGAAAACTGTCGCCTATGGGTACGCCATGAGAATTGGATTCTGGAACTAATCGAGATAAATGGTCATCTACCACATTCTCTACTCCCTTTTTATCTTTAATGGTCAGATTGAATTTTACATAGTAGAATCACCTAGTTAACCGAGTTTGGTATCCCGCTTCGAGAGCGTGTACTGCCGCGTGATATGTGAAAAATGGTCACAGAGATCCTACTATGTATGACCTCGAACTTCAGTGGCAAATACATGGGCCTAAAAAACTCTTTTTCTGTGGTTGTGTAGTTTGCTTGAGCGGAGTCTAGTGTCTTGCTGGCATAATAGATTACAAAAGCCTTTTTGTCTTCCCTTTGTCCTAAAACAGCCCCTATAGCATAATCACTAGCATCACACATAATCTCAAACGGGAGGTTCCAATTAGGAGACCGCATGATAGGGGGCGACACTAACATAGTTTTGAGCTTAACAAAAGCGTCTTCACAAGCCTGTGACCATGCAAAAGGGACATCTTTAGCAAGCAAAGTACATAAGGGGCGAGCTATAGCGCTAAAATCTTTTATAAATCTCCTATAAATCCAAAGATGTCCCAAAATGATCTCGATGTCTCTAAACACACTTAGAGTAGGTAAATTGGAGATCGCCGACTTTGGCCTTATCAACTTCAATTCCAGTTTTTGACACTATATGGCCTAAAACAATCCCTTGTGTCACCATGAAATGACACTTTTCCTAATTTAACACAAGGTTTTTTTCTTGACATCTCTCCAAAACCTTACGTAGATTCTCCAGACATCCCTCGTAAGAGTCACCAAAAACTCGAGAATTATCCACAGAAGATTTTACGATTTCTATCATGTCACCGGTACTCCCATCTTGCACCGTTGGAAAGTTCCGGTGCATTACATAATCCAAAGGGCATTTTCCTAAAGGCAAAAGTACCAAAAGGACATGTGAATGTAGTTTTCTCTTGATCTTCCAAAGCTATCTCTATTTGATTGTAAACTGAAAATTGGCGAGAAAGCAATAAAATTCATGCCCTGCAACTCTCTCTAACATTTGATCAACAAATGGGAGAGGAAAGTGGTCTTTCCTAGTTCCCGCGTTAAGTTTCCTATAACCTATGCACACCCTCCAACCTGAAGTGACACGAGTAGGAATGAGCTCATTATTTTCATTGGCGACTATAGTGACTCTAGATTTCTTAGGAACTACCTGTGTTGGGCTAACCCACTACTATCCAATAGGTAAATAACCCCCACATCCAGTTATTTTAAAACTTCCTTTCTTCACCACTTTCATTATTGTCTACTGTTTCGTGGTTGCCTCTAAGGTTTTAACATCCCTCTTCTAAGGGACTCCTATGTGTGCATCATGGACCACTCCCCTAATATCTCGCAATTGTCCAAATTCTGTAAGTGCCTCGTGAGACCTCACATCTCCAAGAGTTGATTTTCTCTTGATTCGCTTCTAAAAGAGGCAAGATATGACATCGAAAGCTTCTTCTGCCCCTAAGAAGGCATATTTGAGGTGTGATGGTAAGGGTTTCAACTCAAGCTTAGGTGGCCTCTCTTCAGAAGGCAATGCCTTGTCCTCATTTGGTGGCAATGGTTCAAATTTAGGGACCCACCCATTCACTTCCAGTACCTCTTTATGTTCAATTATGGAGTGTAGGAACTCCGATTCTGATGTGGTCACTTCCTCATTCCAACTTGGGCTTACCAAACTTGACGTAAGAGGGTCATCATGTAAAACATTGTCTAAGTATTTCTGTACCACAGAATCAACCATGTTGACCTCACATACTTCATCTTCATCTCCCATTCCCTTGATAACATTAAAGATATTCATATTGACAGTCATGTTACCAAATGATAGTGTCATTAGGCCTCCCCTACAGTGTATAATGGCATTAGCAGTTGCCAAGAATGGTCTACCAAGAATCACTGGGAACTGAGTTCCTTGGTTCACCACAGGCTGAGTGTCGAGCACAACAAAATCCACAGGGAAGTAGAACTTGTCTACCTGTACCAATACATCCTTCACTATCCCTCTAGGAATTTTTACACTACGATCGCCTAATCGAGGGTGATATCACTGCCTCTAATTCTCCCAGCCCTAGTCCACATAAACCGAGTATAAGGTAATGAAATTAACACTTGCCCCTAAATCCACTAGAGCATGTCCCAACTTGGAATTTCCCACTACTATAGAACTAGTAGGCTTCCTGGATCTTTGTATTTTGGGGGCAAGTTGTTTCGAATCAGTGAGGTAGACTGCTCAGTCATGAATGCCTCCTTATTTACACCTAGTTTCCTTTTTACTGTGCACAAATCCTTAAGAAACTTAGCATATGATGGAATTTGCTTAATGGCATCTAATAAGGGAATGTTCAGTTTCACTTGTTTGAATAATTCATAGATCTCATAATGGTTATTCACTTTCGGGGGTTCTCAAATTTATGAGGATATGGAGCTGGAGGAATATGGGTAGCCTTATCTTCCTCTGGTTCACCATCAATAACATTTGTCCTAGGGACATAAGGCTTGTCTGATACCTCATCATCTCTGACAGATTCACTTTGAGACTCTTGTGATGGTTCTTTGGGTGGTATGGTTTTGTCGACTACCTTACCGCTTCGAAGAGTAGTAACAGCCTTACAATGTTCAAAAGCACCCTCACTTGGACCTGAGACTCCCACACTATTCTGGCCTTGTGGGTTTTGGATAGGTTGAGATGGGAGTTTCCCTTTTTCCTGTTGGAAATTACCTGAAGAAGTCAAATGAAGCTATTTGGGGGATCTCACATTATTCGGGGTGAAAGTACCGAAACTGCTTTGTGGGATTGTTGTTTGCATAAATCAGGAATACTATATCCTCCAAACTTCTCTTATGTGGAGGTTGATAAGGTTGTGGGTTTGGATTCCCTTGATTCGGTGGATGATAACCTTGATTAGAGTTCATAGGAAATCCTTGGGCTTGACATGAAATGGAGGGGCTTGAATTTGGAAAACTTTGGTCGGTAATGGGGACCTGGGTTGTTTAAGGTGTTATGTGGGCCTCCCTCATTTCTCCAACTAAAATTAGGATGCTTACCCCATCCAGGATTATATGTTTTAGAGTATGGGGAATTGAACGGCTTCCTTTGGTAGTTAAGAGCATTAGCTTGCTCTATCTGAATTGCTCCCTTAACTTGAGGTTATTCTGCGTTGATAGTCAAGTGTAGGTCATCATATTATGCATGGCTCCTCCACTCTGGGTGCAATAGGTATAGAGGGTATTTGAGGTACACTAGTTACCTCATTCACCTTTTTCATCTCTATGACCTCCAACTTCCTTGTTAAATTAGCAATTTTGATTTGCAACTATCATCTTCTTTAGGTGATGGATCTCTCCCCCTACAGCGTACTTCATGCACTTTAGCAGTTGTCTTTATGAGGTGTTAGTCTCCCATGTTCGAGCATTTTCTGCTATGGTGTCAAAGAGTTGAATTGCCTCCCTAGCACTCTTTTCATAAAATTCACCTGCACACATCATTTGGATGTATTGTTTATTATTCAAGGATAGTCCTTGATGAAAGTACGCACAGATTTGTCCTACATCCAATCCATGATGAGGGATAGCATGGAGGAGATCCTTGTATCTCTCCCATACCGCAACAAAAGGTTCACCCGGCTTTTCAGAAAAATTCTGAATTGCCCGCATGAGAGCATTGGTACGTGCAGGCGGGACAAATTTGTTGAGGAACTCATTTCGCATATTTTCCCATGTAAAAATTGAATTAGGTGCAAGAGAATGAAACCAAATTTTGGCTTTCTCCTTTAGAGCAAAAGGAAATAAAACCAAACAGATGATGTGGAGAGGTGAACCAATAGAGAGAAATGCACTGCAAACATCCTCGAAGTCTCTCATGAATGAATAGGGGTTCTCGTATCTCGACCGTGATATACAGTAAAAGGCGGATCATTTCCCGACTTCAAGGGAGGAATTGATCGGGCCTTTTCAGTAGCGGATACATGAGTTCATTGGTCATTGGCTGAGGTTGCAAGATCTCTGAGAGTTCTTTCCACATTAGGTAAAGGAGTTGTGGGGATCCCTATATTGATTACGCTGAAAGTTAACATTCCCTCCATCACCGGTGCTACCGGGAGTGTAACATCATTCCATGTCATGAGGTTCATGGATTCCTGCGGGTTAACCGAATCCTCAGTATGTTCATTAAATGATGTCACGGGATTCCCGTGATGATCCATTTGAGGTAAAATGTTATCTTGAAACACCTGACTTATTATAGATTCCTCAGAGTTTCTAGGAGGTGCAATTCTTACAAGTCGGCGTTGCTCGTTGCGAGTCCAAACCGACATGCACTAATCCTACTCTATCCAAGGAAACACCCACTGAGATTTCTAACAAAAACAAATTAAAAAGAAGAGTAGAGAACGTACCGGATTTGCAATGCAATTGCAAATTACCTCTAGCCTCTCGGGCCGCGATCAACTCGGGATTGGCCCCCATCACTGCAAGAACGGCGCCAAAATGCTCTGCTCTATTCGTATAGCCGAATTCTATTCCCAAGCGTAGGAATTAAGGTTGTCTAACATTGTAATACTGTGGGAATCCACAGGTCATCTCCACAGGGAGTGGTCTAATTTTTGTTGATCCTTAGGAGCTATTCTCCACAAAGTGTGTGATTTAAAAGGAAATTATGGGGTTGTGTTTGTCTGATTGAATGATTGGTTGATTTGAGTATTTTAAAATAGAAAGACAATTGCTGGGATTCTTAGGTTTCCACTCACTTATGATCACGTAATTCCCACCTCTTATTTTACAGTCTCATCTAGGAGCCATTGATAAATGGTCTTTGATGGAAGATTTATCCTTAAATGCTCTTTTGAAAAGAAAGATGATCGAATGATTTATCAGCACTTGTCTCACCACTGCACTCTTAGCTTGCATTTGTAATCAAGCACAACGTGTAATCGAAGATCTCTGCTCACACGCTTGTCAAGAGGATGCCCAACTAAGGTTTTGCTACGTCAATAAGCGAATAACATCACACAATCCATTGAGGTTCAAAAGAGGAATTGAGGAATTTTACCTTGATCCGTGAGTTTCACCGTAGAACCCACTTAGAAGTTGTGAACTCCATGGAAATTATAAGAGCAATCATATTTGAAGAGAATTTATTCATGAAAAGAACTTTTGAGAAAATCAGAATTTAATTGCAAAACCTATGGATGAAAAATATAAAATACTGAGAATGGAGATGAAATAGGAATTCCTACTGAAAGATTACATATGTTCTAATCAAAAATCCCAGAGAAAATAAGTCTTAAACCTTAGTCAACAAACTTCACCACCCAACTATGGAGTAAGAACCCTCCTCCTTCCGCCGAAACCTAACCCTTCTTGTCAAAAGCCTCTTCTCCTTGTGTCCTATAGCTTTTATACCCCTCTCCGATGTGATCTCGCATTAAAGGTTGATTGACAAGGTACCTCATGCTAGGATCGAATTCCCCAACCAATTCACGTAGTTCTCATTATCGTGTACTCTAAGAGCATGTTAGTGGTGTACCGGTACACTTTGGCTACTGTCACTTTTCTGCAAAGGTGTACTCCCACACTTTCCTAACGGCCACTTTTTCTCGACAGTGTGTACCAGACACGTTGAAGGTGTACCGCACACTTTGGCCCTCTCGGTGCTTTTCCAAGATTGTCAGTAGCCTCGAAACTTCACCAATCGGTTTCCAACATCCTCAATGATCCATATTTGCTTCCCGGACATAAATCTTTGTACAATTATGCATTATACCTGAAAGACCTGCACAAGTTTAAAAAAAACACAAAAGCAATTAAAAGTACCTATCCGCGAAATGGGCAGAGGTGACTTGGATTGCAAGGTTATGCTATAATTACTGCTCAATTGTGTATTCATCAGTTATTGCATACATAAGTCTTAGGATTGCATTTTGTTCTCCTTCATCGTTCGTACTAGTTTGGATAAATATTCTCTCTTTGTCATTGAGACAGTTATCCCACCAGTACTTTAGTGTTCCAAAGAATCCAACCAAAATTAATTGTACAGTATTATGATCATCTCCATTTGTTAAGTAAGCCGTGGAGGCCATTTCTATTTGACGTAGAACATTGAGAATCTCATGTTTAGAGAGTCCATCAATATTCCAATCATAGATGAAGTCATTGCTATACATATCTCTTTGGGGTATTCTTTCTTCGAATTATAAGTCTGGAGGAGTAGGTCTTGGATAAAAGTTTTTTGTCTTTTGATGCCATGCTTTTATCCTATTTATTTGATCATGTTCTTGTTCTGAATTATTTGTTTGTGATTATTCTACAGAGGATTCTGTTTTAGAACCACTTAAGAAATTTATTTGACCTTTTGATGTTGAAGGGTCATGTATATTCATGACTTCTAATCTTTGGGTTAAAGCTTTTATTAAGTCATTATTTCTATTTCCTAATTTTAAGGGTTTTTTATAATATGGGGTTCTAAACAAAGGTTTTTCTTTTTCTGTTTCTTTCGATTTTGGAATATTTTTGTCAATCCTATCTAATTGAGAAGAAATTGTTCTCAAAATCTGATTTGAAAAATTATTTTGTTGTTGTATACTTTTAATATCCCTTAAATTTGCTGTTCTATTTTCATCTTCCTTGGCGTTTATCTTTTTAAAGGGTGAAGCAATGACTTCAATTCCTTTAATTTGTAATTTTATCTCTTCTAGAGGAGGATGTGTTGATTCTATCTTTTTATCAGTAGTATTCCATTCCTTTTGGAACATATTTATTTCTGCAAAGGGATAATTAATTTTATTGTTTGCAGTATAGATGTCAAAGTAGGTAAATATTGAAATATTTATTTCCATTGTTTTCTTACTACTTATCTGCTGCAAAGTTCCTTGATTTTATTTGTTGAATTTAGAACCAATTATTCCCAATGTGTTTAGACTCACAATATAATATTATTTAATTGATCACTTATATCAATACTATGAGCTGATAGATTACACTTGGTGTCACCATCGAGAATAAGTTGAGACCTTATCCGGGTGAATTGTGAGTTTTTTTTTCTGGTCTTGAATATTTTAAATAAGGAATTGTAGATGAATAATCTACCTCTTCCAAATTTGAATGAATGTTTGATCTTCTGGAAGGGGTTCAAATTTCTAAAAAGAAATTCGAAGAACTTGTAGAGTATAATCTTCTAGGATGTTCTTTTCTAAGTTCAAAATTAATTTGTACATTTCCTTGTCCATCTTCCATTATGGACATTAATTTTGGTTGTTCTATTGGTTTAGGGGCTAAAAGTTGTTTGAAGTTCCATTCCTTAGATTGTGTTAAACACTCCTAAGGAATAGGTTTTGGTATTATTACTGTAGAATTCTTTTCATTTGCTTGCCATATTAAAGTTTGATCTTTTGGGGATGAAAGAAGACAATTTGGACTGATTACAGAAGTCATTACCTTGTAGTATACTCTGTATACTATAAGGATATTCTTGGATCTAGGGTCCATATCATAGTTTTGGGTTTGAATGTTTAGAGTTAAGGCCTTATGAATGCTTTGATCATTCATACAATCTAACTCTAGGTTTGGGTAACAAGTAAAATACACTGGTCTAAAGGATGTATCTGCTTGCATTAAACCTAATAGGGAATCTTGAAATTGGTTATGTCTTGCATCCCTTAGACAGATGCAAATAGGTTTGTCTAATCCTAACCTGGTTAGGGGTTTGGCCGCTACCTGGATAGCACCTATATGGAGAATTTTGTATTTTTCCCTTTGAAGTTGCTCTAAGTCTTTTATATCTAAGAGTTCAATAGTTTATGTTTCAGATCCTATTGAATGTGTATTCTTTGAGATTTTAATTCTATAATCTCTTTTGAATTCAAAATTTCCTACTTTGTATAGTTCTTTGATGTTTTGTTTTGACATTTCCCAATTTTTTATGTACTGTTCCCAATCTTCTATGGAAACAGACAATTTGTTTTCATATTTTTGAGTATTTTCTTATACTTGTCTAAGCTGTTCATCAATCCTATATGAACTTGTAAGACCCGAGAAAATTCCAATTTTCTGAAAAAGGGTAAAACGGTAATTTTGGTCAAAACCTAAATTTTTTCTAGATCTCGGATGACGAAACGAACTTCACTGTTGGAATCATCTCGCGAAATCTAGCTAGCTCGTCGAATTTTGTCGAATTCCTAAACAGTCGGAATTTCACGTTTTTCGAGGCACCGGGTGTCGGGTGCCGTAAAACGGGTTTGAGAGACATGTGATGTGACAAAAGTCACCTACTACATGTACCCATGTGACACATGTTGCATGAGTAAAGAGAGGATGAAATGGATGGCCTAGATAGTGCTAAGTGTCAAAAATCAAGAAAAGGGACACATTGAGAATTTTTAGAATTGTTAATGAGAATAAGACAAAAGCCAAATAGTTGTCTTCCCCATTTTGAAAGCCAAAAACGTGCATATGTGCGACTGTATTGTGGATTTCAGAGAGAGAAAGTGCATTCTTAGATTTGCCACTGACCGTCGGTTCTCGACGGAGCAAGAAGCAAAGTCGATCTACGCGGCAAGGGCTACGCGTGGACACCGATTTGGTGGAGTTCCGACAACTCCAAGAGGTAGGGATCTTTTCCTACTCGTGTTATTCTTTGGCTAAGAGCCATGTGAATGGTTAGGGATAGTCTGAGGCTTGATTTAGCCGTCATCGGTCTCAAAATCTTTGAACCGAGTGAAGAAATCCCTACTTGTGTGGCTGTGAATAGTGCCGACCCGAGGGTTTCACTTTCACATGAATTGTTTTGTGAATTTGTGTGGTTTGGGTGATTCAAAATAAATTGCTTGATTTGTTAATTAGCCTATGTGAGCTAATTTTGGTGTTATTGATTGTGAATTGAATAACATGAATTGTGTGAATTAATTTTGTTAATATATACATGTAAAATATATTAGCATGGATATATTGGAAATGACATAATGCATTCCACATGCACCGAGGCACCCTAGATGGTAGGTGTGAGTGCATGACATGAAAGAAATTGAAAGAAAATGAAAATCTGCTAGGAAAGGAATTTCAAGGAAGATTTCTCCAAGAATTGCCTCGAGAGTGGTCCAACAGTCATCTCTGAGGCTAATCTAAGACTGTCAAAAAATTATCCAAAGAAATCGCCGAGGGTAGTCCAACATATTTAATTAAACCTCGTAGCAAAGCTTTCGAGAACAAAACTTTTTTTGTTTTGAAAAATGGATATTTTACTCGCATTCGGCTTAGGCATATGTGAGAGAGTCGGTGAGGACTTGGGACATGAGATTAGTCATGTAGACATTCGAGTAGGTTCATGTAATTGCTTGAATATGATTGTTTGCCATGACATGTGCACTTAGCGGAGGTAACCTATGTAGGAAATTATCTCTATCGCTTTGCTCACCTCATCGAGATTGGCCATTTCTGCACAGAGCGATCTTAGCGCTTACACTCATTAGAGATCGTTTGAGAAGAAAGCCGACTTGTGGCTTTGATATTGTTGTATAACATGTATTAGAATGTTGTAATTTTAATATATGTCAATTAAAGAGTGATTTATTAACTGGGAACTAAGCAGATATAGCTGGTGTATTTTTGATGAGTACCGATGTATGGGCCTGGCGGCCGTTTACTCATGTACATGTCTCATGATATCGATGTCGGGGATGCCTTGTATTCGGGTAGAGCCCCAGACAAAAAGAGGCTATGCTTGATTTTCATGAGTGGTGTCTGCTACCCGATATCCACGACATTCAAGCAGGTCGACGGCTGTCAACGGACTCTCAAGCCTGGGGCGCGCTTAACTAGTACTTGAACCTATTCCTACAAGTTTTTTGAGGAAATTTCCATTTCTTCTTTACTATAGTAATTGTGATTCTAACACTTAATGGGGCCACCACCGGGACCACCTACCCATCACTACAGGGAATTATGGTTGACCAATGGATATAAGAGCTAATCAACACTAACTGTGGGAATCATAATCAAAATAATAGAGTTTCATAGCAATATTTCATTAAAAATCTGAAAAACATGGTTAGTGTTGACGGATTCCCACAATTAAAGAATCATACTTTGTAAGTTCTTCGAATTCTGTTTATATTTTAAAAGAACCTAATTGTGGGAATCAAATCTCAAATTTTAGTGAGACAGTTTTAAATTTCTTTTTTTTTTTCCAATTGAAAGTCGAAGTTGAATGAAAAATAAAATTTAAAATTCTTCAAGATTAAAATAAAATTTAAATAAAATATTCAATAATGATACATTTTTTAAATAAAATTTTAAATAAAATAAAGAGAAATTTTTCAAGATCGAGACAATTCTATTTATTTTTCTTTCAATTGAAAGCTCTGATTTGAATGAAAATAAAATTTACAAAAGAATGTTACTATTGGAAAAGTTTTTAGTAGACATACAATAATTTTTTAGAATAGTTTCAAAGTTAACATGCTTTCGTATCTTCTATTTAGAAATCCTTTTTAAAATTAAAATGTTTATAATTTAGATATGTTTTAAGAAAAAACTTCGGCACGTTTTATTTTTGTAATTATTTTTCATATTTATATAATTATTTTTAAGATAATAAAAATAAATAAATAAAAAATTTGTCCAAGATTTAAATGAAAAAATGGCGAAAGTTGAGGATTTTTTTAGTAATTTTCCTATGTTTTTTTTGCTAACCAAATTTAACAAGCCAAATTGGACACCACCACGTCAATTGACATTGAGGTTCGGGTTCTTTGATGCTAGATCTGCAATCTAAAGCCCATATATTTAGTAAAAATATTTTTAAGTTAGGATATAAATGTAAAATTATATTTTTCTTATTTCAAACTTATTGTTAAATATATTAGATTTATTTTTATTTTTCTTGAAGTATTAAAAATATTAAAAATACTTGATGTCTTTTTCTTTTACAACTAAAAATACGTTGTAAAAGTATTATCAAATATAATTCTATTTAAAAAAAAGTTCGTTAGGAATGGGAAATCAAGGGCAAGTTAAACCCATTTAAAAATAATTTCTATTGGTATAGAAAACTAAGAACAAGTTAACTTATTTAAAAATAATTTATATTATGTTGTTACCGGTGTGGGAGGGAGTTTTTGTTCAAAAAATGTCATTTTTAACAACACTCACAAAACCCAAAAAAAAAAAAAAAAAGAAACATAAATATGTTTGCAACATAAAATTAAAAATATAAAAATTTGAAATTATTATTATTTTAATTTTAATTTTTATATTTATCTTTATATTTTGATTTATTTTGAATGTTTTTATTTCAAAATATTAAAAATATAAATTGCAAAAACTAAAGCATAAAAAATTAAGAAGTTCTACATTTTATTAAAATAAATATGTATAAATATAAAAATTAAAATAATAAGAATTTCAAATTTTTATATTTTCAATTTATACAGCATACACAATAATAATAATAATATGATATATATATATATATATATATATATATATATATATATATATATATATATATATATATATATATATATATATATATATATATATATGATGTGGGTTTAAAAGAGGCGTTGTGCCCACCCCAAGTCCGAGAAGTAGACTAAAAGGAGACTCTTATGCTGTGCCCAAAGAAAACTAAGCTCGGCCCCTAACGCAGGCCTAAAATGGGAGCCCAGTCCATCCTTCCCAAGGGCCGGTAACGCGAAAAGCCCAAAGAGCCCATATCCTATAAATCGAATCGAATCTCCACCAATAAGGGAAGTAGAATAATTCCATACACCGGCTTAATTATCCCTTATTAACTGACAAATGAGCATGAAGAAAATCTCCCATCCACAAGAGATCCGATCACCATCAAATTGGGAAAGTCACTCACTATAAATACCGCCACCCCATCTGAAAGGCACGCAAAACTTCATTCCCTACAAATGGATCTTCTCTTCTACCCTGAAAGAACTCGACTTAAGCATTGGAGAGGCAACGGCGAGCCCCTCGATCCTTTTGTTTCTTGTTTTTGCAGAGGAGCCCGACATCCGCAGGTCGACCGGCTCAAGAATTTCCAAAGACGCTTCACCCGCCTGCTGAAAGCATCATCATTACGCCATTCAGGAATGACGCCTTTACAAATAAAATCGACTCTCGCCGATCGATGGTATCAACTCGGAACACAAGCAGGAGCCATGCCAATCCTCCAAGAATGTAAGACCAACAAGCAACGTAGATAGCCGACCTCCTGTAGGCGCACTGGAAACTATACACGATAACACAAACAAGATGGAGGCACTCCGTCTCACCAACCAACGCTTGATAAGGGAATTGTGAGCAACTCACTGCATGCATGCAACGCCCGTATGCGAATGCTCCAAGAAGTGCCACAATACCACCCTCAGAAGAACAAGAACACCTCAATTCTCCCGAGAGGCAGATCCAGCCAAGCCAAAGACAAGCCCACTTACCCCTGCAGAGGAGTGCAACGAAGCAATACTCGGGGGGAACATCGGAAACAATGAGCCAACTCCTCATCAACAAGGAATGGGGGAGCGATCGTGGGAGCAGAGGTTCAAGGGCATCCAACAGGAGCTCAGCCACATGAAGGAACTCGTAAAGGGCCGAGCTCCAGACTCTATGGACACCTTGGTGCAAGAACTGATCCCCGCTCACAAAATGAGGTACTACATTTTCCCCTTCCAAACAAAGTTCAAAGATGCCGCAATAGAAGCGCTCGATGGAGCCGTAAGGATCCCGTTGACTAATCTTAATACTTATAGTTAAATCCGATGGAGCCGCATGGGTATCAAGACCCTGCGACGATGCGTAGCCTTCGCTATCACGCCTAAAAGGCCTGTAGCATTGGCTTAGCTTTTAATTGTGCTCCACCATCGTCAATCTCCCTATTTGCAGAGTTTCCATCTATTTCTCTGCCTCCCACTTCATTGGAGCTAGGACATACAGAAGCTGCTATCACCATCGGCCCATAAAGTGTAACCTACAAGCAGTTTTCCGAGGTCTTATGTGTAGAGGTTCAACGCCGAGTCATTAAAGGTAGATGTTCCAGACGAGAAGTTCACCATCACCGCATTCATCGCTTGGCTAGGAGTACAGTCAAAAGACTTAATGTTTTCCATCTCAAAGAATCCTCAGGCAAGCACGGGCCGACAAAGTAAAGCAGAAGTACATTAACGACGAAGAAGCCCTCATATCTAAGAGAGGAAGCTCTTCAACCCACAAGGAGAAAAACATGACTGATAAGCAACGGGAGCGAAGCCCTAGGATACAAAGAGACCGAGAGAGATCCCCAATAAGGGATAGAGAACGATCCCCAAAGAGGCGAGGGAGTGTCAGAGACCGCCTGTGTAACACCCCGAAATATACCCTAGTCGTTTTCGACATGTTTAGGGTATTTTGTAGGCATAATTTGAATGTTTCGTGATTTAAATGCGAAACATGGAAATTGAGAAACCCGGAAATTGTATAAGACATAAGGACAAAATTGTAATTTGTCAAAAAGGAGCTTAAAAGTCATAAGTTGATAAGATGAGAGATCAAAGTGGAAATAACATAAAGTATAGTGCAATTAATAGAATGAAGAAGGACTAAAAGGCAATTAGAGAGACTTAACCCAAAAAAATGGGTTTTTGGGAGCCAAACATGGCCTAAGGAGAAATCCTTGATTTAAGACCAAATTTGGTCTCATTTTGGGGGAGAACAAACCGTAGAGAAGAGAAGAGAAGGGGAGAAGAAGAAGAAGAGGAAAGAGGAATATAATATATTATACAAAGTGAAAGATAAAAAGGCATGGAACTATGACTATTTAGTATGGATTTCTTTTAAGTGGATTTTGGTATGGATTCTAGTATGGATCTGATTTTTTGTATGGAACTTTGTATAGATTTGTATGATACATGATCAGGTTGTGGGGTTGTAGGAACCTAACCCTAAAATAAATTCTATGGGATCAAGAGTATGAAATCCTCCTTTAAGGTTGGATTCATGGTTAAATTGTGCACTGAGTTAGGGCTTAGAACTAACCCTAACAAATCTGTGAGCTTAGTTGCAATGGTTACACCCATTTTGCAGCTGTTTCAGAGTAATCCATGAAAGGTTTTTGAAGAAAAACAAGTATTGAAAGATGATTTGAGTAGAAAAGAGATTACAAGATGAATATGGAGTGGTTTTGAATTGTGTATTGATTATTAAGTTGATTTGGGTAGCAAAATGTAGAAAATCTGAGAAACCACCTTTCCTGACCGAACGCAGTGGTAATCGGTACCTACATCTATCGTCCTCGTTTCACCAACGCTCGTATTTTTGGCCATAACTCTGTTATTATCCGATTTTGAGGATTCGCTGCTGGTTAAACTAGAATTCAAGGAGAAATAAACACTCTAAATAGCTACTTTCTAATTTTGACTCTATAAAATTCAAAAATTCACTCCAAACAGGGCTATGTTCAAGCAAATTCTCGTCAGCTTTGACTACAGAGTAGTCCGGGTTGTTTAGACATAACTCGAGTTTTAGTGTCTCGATTCGGGTGATTCTGGGGCTTTGAGATGAACCCTTAGCACCTTAGATTCAAACAGTCACAAAGAACTAGCGTCAGGTATGGAGTTAAGACCTCAAAATGAGCATTAAGCAAACTGTCCTAGTGTAATATCGGTGAATTGACTAGTTTGGCATAAAAATGCCATAACTTTAGTTTGGATGATTCAATTGGAATGATTCCAATTTCTAAGTAACGTAGATTCATAGAGGAACAAGAATACATGAATGATGTGTGAATACATCGGTGTCATACCGTACAAGTATCTGAAATGTCATATGCAACATACATGAAACAGGAAAAATATAGAAAATGCAATAGGTATAAATGTGTTCATGAAACATGAATATGATATGAAACATGAAAACGAACTGAAATATGAACATGAAAATGAATATGAAAGGTAATATTCCATGATCACAGAATGTGATTAAGAAAGGTTATGAGTTTTGAAAGACATATGATCGTATGACTACCTAGGACCGAAGAATGAATGAGCGGACGTTCTGATTAGTGCTTCAAAGACTCCCGCTAAAGGCTACGACACTTTGTTACGTGGCAGCACGCTTCCGACGGTAAGCTTCAAGAATTCCTCTCGCCAGTGCCACGACACTTCATTACGCGGGGCGCACGCCTCCGATTGGTGCCGCACCCGCCAATGCCACGACACTTCCGCCGCACGCGGGCAGCACGCCTGGATGCTTGCGACTCCGGGATAAAGGCTATGGCACTCGTTACGCGGAGTAGGCACGATTCACCAAGATCGCACTATATCTTCTAGTTCTTGGGGTACTATGTCCATCTCATTCATGGTTCCCGGTCTAGGTAAACGACTATAGACATGTATATAAAAAGTACATGAATAAGACCCAATATGCTTTCAGCAAGCATACTCAGATCGTACTACGTGACCAAGTACCATATGTTCCGATTTGTATAACAAAGTCATGAAACATGTAAAAAGGAGACGAATCATATACCTTGACATGAATATGTATAAGTCTGAATATGAACTCTGTATATGTATTTGATGTGATTTGTACCTACTATGGACTAATGTCCGTATCTGCATAAGTCTGATATGACCATGTATGTATTAAGACTCTGAATAAAGAATAAGAGTAAAGAAATGAATATGGTAAAGATCTGAATGTACCTACGGGTACCTCCGCATTCATTCCTCAGAATACCCACAAATTGCACAAGTAAAACTGTAGTAAATTCACGTACTCCACAAGGGCAAAATAAGCATAAGTTCCAGAATATAAGTATAAGTCCAAGAAGACTCACAGTACCTCAAAGATAATGAATTCAGGTAGATCTACGTACTTTTGTACAAGAATAAGTCTGTGATAAGATCCGAAGTACAAGAATATGCTCCAGAATACGTTATAAGATCCGAAGTACAAGAATATGCCTGTAATGCAAGTATAAGATCCAACACAAGAATAAGCTCAGAACACAAGTATAAGTTCCTGTGAAGAAGTATAAGTTCCAGAATATTAATGATGAAGATCCAAAATACAAGAATAAGCTCTGTAACACAAGTATAAGTTCCGTAAGACAAGTATAAGTTCGGTAATACACATATAAGATCTGAAATACAAGAATAAGCTCCGTAATACAAGTATAAGATCCGTAAGACAAGTATATGCTCCGTAATACAAGAGTAAGATCCGAAATACAAGAATAAGTGTAAGTTCTATAGTACCTACGTACCTTTCAGACTGACACTCTAAAGTACCTAAGTGGGTACCTCCGTATAGCCCGAATCAGATAAACTCAGTAGTACCTACGGGTACCTCGTATGAGAGTAAGTTAGTAGTACTCTGCTGTACTTTAATTAAATATAAGTTTGATATAAGCACAAGTACGTGTCTTTGGGGATATTTGAACGTTAAAATACTATAATTTCAGATAAGAATAAGTTCCGCACACAAGATAATGCCTGCACATCTCGTGAGTACCTACGGGCAACCTCCAACAAGTGTAAACTCCGTAGTATAAGTATAAGCCCTATGGTATAAGTATAAGCCTTATAGTACCTAAGGGTACCTCTGTATAAGCATAAGCACTATAACTCATACGGGAGATCTGAACAAGTATAAGAGAGATAGAGGTATGAGTATGTGGATAAGTACCTTCGTATAAGTATATGTATAAGCTCAGTACCGCATACGAGGAAATCTATATAAGTATGTGTTCTACGGGAGATAAGTTTCAATATGTGTCCTACGGGAGATAAGTATAAATATGTGTCCTACTGGAGATCGGAATAAGAATAAGTCTGCCATAAGTGTAAGTTCTGAGTAAGTATGAGTTTGCTATAAGTATAAGTTCGCATCAGATAATGAGATCCTAACAAGCATAAGTTGGTTACAAGGATAATTACGTGATGTAAATGTTATGAATTCATGAAGATTAAGGATATCTCGTTATTGTTATATGTTTATTATGATTCAAGATAAATGCATGTGTACCAAGATAGTTATAAGATGTTTCCCCACTAAGCGAAAACTTAGTACGGTTTTTAACTGTAGGTACAAAGGAGGACATCTCGCGTACCTTCCGCATACAATGTCACAAAGACACTGCGAGGGGTTCATCACAAGATGTCCCGCGCCTGACGGTAAACGTATGGCACGCTTTTGTATATGCAAATGGACTCGCATGTGTATAGATTTTGATGGATACCACTCCTGTAGTTTGTATATGTAAATGATTTTTGTTATTACAGAAATTGTTTGTGTACCCACAGGTACAAGTTCAACTTTGAAAAAAAAAAAAAAAAACATGTAAAGAGTCCCAAGATATACCTCGCTACTCAAACCGGCTCAGATCCGCCTATTTGTCTGGACCGAATCGAGGTGTGACACTGGACCACCTCACTGAGCTATGACAATGTGATTACTCATCAGCTTCACCCCGACAAATTTCCACAAAGATTACGTGTCTCATGAGGTGCAACATGAAAATTTTCTCCGAGATGGCCATCCCGCATGAGGTCGGACTCCAAATAAAAGAAATAACACAAGACATCGTGAGTTCCACCCAGACCACTAGCATCGAATCCGACGATTGCATTACACCAGAAGAAATAGAATACTTGATTCGACGGGGTATCTTCGCCGCTTACATAGCCCTCGCGGTCGATCAGCGCAGCCTACCACCACCCTGGGCAGCTCAACCCCCGTACCACCAACAACCCTTGGGGGAAATCCATGTGATCTTCGGAGGATTTGTGTTTGCCTTCTTCTATATAGACTAAAACCCCTCAAATTAACATAGCTACGAGAGCCTTACACTTCTCTTGCATCCATGTTACTTTGGATAAATTTGTTTGATGTTAATTTTCTTACGGTTCATGATTTAAATATAAAAGGGTTCGGGCCTATGACACGCAAGTGCATAGTCATACAAGTAGTAAATCTGAACAAGTCCAGTATCATTCCTACGTAGATTGATAGCTAATTGGCGCATCAACTACCCTAACTACTAAAATTCCATACTATTTGGACTCAAACTCATGGAAAGTTTTATCCAAACAACTAAAATTGAAAATTTATACTATTGAATATATTCAATGAAACTAAACAAAAAGTAAGTGAATAAAATAAATTGTATAAAAGAATGGATTGAATCACTTATCGTGAGAAACGAAACCATCAATGAAATACAATGGAATACCAATTCCAGCACTAAACCATTGCTCGTTTCTATGTTTTAAGATCCGATTTTTGTCCAAGATTTCTAATTATTGAATCGATCTCCATATTCACCGATTAGATATCCTTGCTTCTCTCAAAGACAAGATCAAACCAGCTACTTGTATTCCAAATTCTCTTGCAAGATCTAGTTATTTTTCTTTCTCAATACTTCACACCCATTTCCTGCTGATGTACAGTAACTTTGGCTTTTCCTCGTGATTTTCGCACTTACCTACCACCGTAGCTCAACCTTCGTATCTATGGTTTATCCGCCCTTGATTAGATCTAAGCTAACACGGATTGAACTTACCTTTAGATTAAGGTGAACTCTCTCGATTATTTATATTGTTAAATACACCCCTCCAACTCAATTATGAGCGAATGGGGATTTAGATTTCAAATAGAGCTCAGCTAGGTCATTAATGATAGCTCAACATACCTTAAAAGAATGCTCTCAACTCAGAACTCCGTCGTGTCACGCAGAGGGCATCCTTGATATCGTGAGTAAGACACTTCAACTGCATTTGGTACTACCATCGGGGGAACTTATCCATTCAAACGAGCACCGACAAGGTAAGAACCGAACCCAAATTAATTCTCCATAATTGTGCAGGAAAGACTAACTAAATGTAAATAAAATCCGTTAGACCAGGCCTGACACGTGATTATGACTAAGAAATGGAGGACCATCACGCACAACCACCGGTAATTGCAATAAACCGAGAAGAAATGACCCAAATTTGTCTAGATTTCCAAATTTTCAGCGCACGCTTCGAAAAGTCAATAGATCTAAAAATCCAGCTCTACTTGTCTCTGCATAGTTCACAGATTCAAAACCAAAAAAATAAAAATAAAAAATAAAATAAAAATCTACTCTAAAATATACACTGCAGCCCTCTTCTTCTCCCTTTTCTAGGTATAAGACGAAAACTTACTTTACTTCTACAAATATCTATTTATACGCAAAGAATTTAGGTCAATCCCCCAAAATGCTCTAGGTGGAAATCCAGCGAAAAAGCCCACCACTGGTCCTATGTCGCTAGCCTCAGAGTGGGTGTCGCGATGGACTTGTCTTGGATTGTCGTGATCGTGACTTCTTTCTTAAGTTGCAACCAGCTTTGTCTCAGAATCGCTTTTGATCAGTGCGGTCGCGACATCGCTTGTGGTCGCGACCTCTACTATCCTTCCTTCGTTGATGTCGCGACCTCAGTCACACGTCGCGACATCATTGTCTTCCTATTCTTCCATCTTCTCGAGTCATGTACATCGCTTTGAAGTCATGCACTCACTTTGCTATTTGTATGATGACTTCATGTGGTGACTTTGATTCTCGTCACAACGTGGTTGGTGGTCTTCGCTTTCATATCTTCAATTTTATGTCGCGACCTCATGGTGATGTCGCACATCATTCGCTTTTCATTTCTTTCTTCCGTCGCGAACCCCGCTCTACGCTGCAACCACTCTCCTTCTCACCCATTTTCCGGTGTCGCGACCTCGCCATGTCGCGACATCAATTTCTTCCGCTTCAACGCCAGTCGCGACCTTACCGAGTGGTCGCGACATCATTTCGATCCTTGACTTGTGAAAGGTCGCAGTTCATTCCCGGTAAGTGCTTATTCGCTACAGTCGCGACCTCCTTCCAAATCCCCATCTTTGGTTGCACCCAAATCTTCCGCGTTTAGGCGTCGCGACATCGTAATGATGTCAATGACCGAAATGGAGCCTTATTTAAAAACTCAAGGTAACCTCTTTCTTTTGCAAAACCTCTCCGTGGCTTCCATAGACTCCGATCCGCTGGCGACTCGTGAGTGGTGTCGACATCATTTCTTTCGCCTGGTGTCGCGACATGAATCTCTTCCCTTGATTATTTCTAGTCCTCACCACGCTTTTCGGTCTGAACCTCCTTTCAAGTCACGACTTCACTTGTTCAAGTTTTCTATTCTTCTTCGTGAGCCAAATCATGATGTCGCGGATTGAATTCATTGAACCGAAAGTATCTCTGGTCACGACTTAAATTTTCAGCCAGACTTCACTCACATACTGGTTTCTTCTCGATTATGAAGATTAGTTTCACAGATTTTCCTCAGAAATGCAGCAGCTTAATTATCCACTCTTCAAGAATTAAATCACATTTTATCTAGAACATACTTAGAAAAATGGATTAAAATTTAATGAGTTTTGACTCATCAAATTCTTGTAAATTTAAAATTTTGCTTCGTTCCCAAGCAAAGAAAAGAAAGAATTGTTTTCATTCTCAAACAATAGGCTTAGAAAATTTTTAAGGACATTTTTCCGATTCATACCACGCTCTTTTCTCATTCCACCTTCGATCTCGACTTACTATATACCAACATCATTTTAAATTTCTTGGCCAATTCAAGAATAAGACATGGTATACTTCTCATCACAAATTTCATTTAAGTAATGTATTTAAACAGCCTATTCAACAAGTCTTGTTCTCAGGTAAAAGGTGTCTTCAACTTTCATCTTCATGTTGAATTTATTTAATCTTCCGGGGAGTTTTCGACTGATTTGTCAAAGTCCCATAGGCTTGTTTTTCATATCGATCTCCACTAATGTAGTTAAATTCAACCTTCAAAATCAATATACCCTTCGTGCTTGTGTAATGTTAGGCCTCAGGTAATCAAGGGTATAAATGGAAAATTTGGGTTGTAAATCACCCAATGCACGCTTTCCTCTATACTTGCCGCTTCCAACTTTCACTTTTTCTTCTTGTTCTTGCCGATTCTCTTCAATCTCGCCTGATTCATCTTCATGTTGAATTCTTTTAGGAATTTCAATTTCCATATGCTCTTTATTCACTCAGCCTTTGTTTCGAACTCTTTGTTTTTGTTTTTTCAGGATTGGGAATATGCAAATGTTTTGTTTCTTAGGCTTTCTATTACTCTTAGAGAACTTTGGGCTGGGCAACTCCATACCGGGCTGGTATTAGGTACTAGGTGTTAAAACACTCTACGAGCTTAATTGTTCAAGGAATAGGCCACAAGACAAAGCTTATTCCCCTTTTCACTAGCTATGCTTCTTTTTTACTTCTTCACCTCCTTCATTGTAAAATTCTGGTGCTTTTCCCAAACTTGCGTTTCTTCCTTTATAGTAAACTTTTTCTCGAACTGAAACTGATATCAGCTCTCATTTGTGTTTATTGCAAGGAAGGGAATTTAGGTTTTCGGGCCTTGCCGTTTTATTAAAGAAATAAGGCTTATTTGGCTCAAATCATGAACTAGAGAATATGCTTAAGCATATATCGAGGGTAGGCTTAGAAAGCCCAATCTGCCAAGGATGGCCTCTATCATTTCTCGTTGGCTGTTTTCACCTGTTGCTCACAGTCAATCAATAATCAAACAAGTCTGGTAATATGACTCTCAATCCTGAATCTCCCAGAAGATGTTCCTAATTCCTATCAAAGCTTCATAAGTTTTGTTGACCAAAGTGTATTATTTCTTCAAGACTTGTATTTATTTACTGTCTACTTACATTATTTCATCCAAGTATTTTGTTCCATCAGCAATAACCAATTTTCCAATTTTTGCAAACTAAACTGAATTTAAACAATGTAGGCAATATTCCTAATTTCCAGTTTACTCATTCACACCCTGATTCTTCCTGAAATTGCTGTTCTTAGGAAAGAACAGAATTATTTATTTGATTCATGCACAAAAAGGCATTTATTTATTTATCATGCTAAACAGAAAATGACACAAAAACAAAATTTCAGTCTACTCATAAACAATCAATTTGTAGGTTAACAAGAATTTTATTCAAATATCAAAACATTTCGATATTGTACAACTGGGCTCTCTTACAACAAGATCGCAAACTAAATTAGAGAAAACTTCTATTTCTTGATCTAAAATCCTATATCTTCCTCCGAAGGCTGCGCCTCGTTTCAAAATTTGGTTCACCAGGACCTCGAGAGCTCACTCCAAGAGTGATTCGGCCGTGAACAAGGTCGTGCAACAAATTGGAGCCCTTTTCTCCTTTTCTTTGGAGCTTCTCCGGTTGATGGGTTCTAATTAACCCTTCTTCCAATTCCTTTCCCATCAACCACTCTTTGATTACAACGCTTATGGAATAAAGAATGGAATTGATTTGTTTTCGACTCCATTCATTCCATAAACTCTCGTGGTTCGCAACTCAGCCTCTTTTTTTCTCTCATTCTTCCTTTCTCCATTCTCTTGTTTATTTTCCTTTGTTCTCCCATCCTTTTATAGTGATTTGCGTCTCTTGGGAACTACAAGGCCATTTATTCTTTCTTTAAAGTTTCGATGAATGAATTGAATGAGGTTTCTCGAATTCTTATTCCTTTTATATTTCCAACAGAGATTTTGGGAATTTGGTGAGAATATTGATCGTTTTTCTTGAAGTTATTCCCTCTGATTATTCTCCTCGAAACTGAGCATACTAAACAAATTTGTTCAATCAAGACATTGATTTATGTTTCTGCATTAATAACTATTTATTTCAAAGATTATGAATGAATGATGCAGAACTGAAAGATTGGGGTGTATTGTAGTCTAATGGAATTTGAAACATATTAGACGCTGGGTTAAATGTCATGACAGCGATATGGGAGTCGCGATATTAAATATTGAGCCTCTAAATCAATGATTTTCAATGAATTTAGTTTTTTTAATTGCTGGGACGCCCAAAATGAGATGTTTTAAAATCCACTTTTATTGACTTTTGGACTATTCTGGTCGCAACTTCAAAATTCATAGACTAAATGTTGTCACGGCAGGGAATTTGATGTTGCAACATAAAAATGTTCTTTCCCTTCTTTATTTCACTCGTGACCTCAGTTTCATTAATTTGACTTTCTTTCCCACTTTTTATTTTTCACATCCAGCATTCTTGGTTGCAACTTTTGAATTAATGTTGTGACCAAAACATAAACACTAATTTCACAAAGAATTTCCAATCTATTCAATTCCAATCAAAACAACTATAACTCAATTCATCTTCATCATGCAAAATTTCAAATAACTTCCACTATGCATCACATTCAAAATTTAAGCACCAAAACAAGATAAAAATTCTAAACTTTCAATCATGCTATAAAAGACAAATTTTAAAAATCAAATAAAGAAGAATATATCGCCCCTTGGGTCTCTATGCCGATTGAAGTTTGATTTCGCGTATGCTCTCCTTTGCAATAATCTTCATTATCTTGTAAAACCAAAAAATATTTACCTACTTTTCAATCAATAATGAACAAATCACTATAAGCTATTAGAAATTTAAACACAAAGAATTTTAAACTATAACAAGAAAATTAAAAACAAATCGCGTGATTGCCTTCCACAAAGCCGCTAATTTTTAGTCTTTCACTGACTTCGCTGCCATTGTTCTGTTTCTTCAATTTCCCTTGTTCAAAACTAAGGGTTACTCTTCCAATTGCTTTCTCCCAAGGTAGTGCTTTAATCTCTGACCATTAACCTTGAACTCTTCATGATTGCTGGTTCTAAGTGTTACTGCCCCAAACCGTGTGCTTGACACCACTGTAAATGGTCCACTCCATTTGGATTTTAGCTTTCCGAAAGGTTTTGTGTATGCTTGTTCGACTTAACGCTTAAAACCGAATAGCCTTTCAAAGATTAAGTTGTTTGTTTTTTTAAAATTTTCATAACTTATTGCTGAAATTTTTTTAAAAAGTTCTGAATAGAAAAAGTGAAAATATTTGGCTTTTTCTATTAAGAAAAAGTCATTTTCCACAAAAATAAGAAAAATTCAATCATTGTCCAATAAAAAGAAGAGCTAACAATATACACTACTATGAATGACAACGGGAGGGTTTGGGATGGGCAATTCTATCCCGACCATTGCTTATTTTTTTTCAATTTTTCAAACTGTCTCATTTAAAAATTAAACAGAAAGGGCTGGTATTAAAATTCTCAAACTCTCACCAAGCATATTTTATTTTCTTTTATTTTTAAATTTAATTTTTTATATTTGCTTTTTTATTTTATTATATTAAAATTAATATTTGTCATAAAAATAAAAATATTATGAATTTTTATAAATTATTTATTAAAAAACATTATAATAATAATTATTATTTATATTAAAGTATTAAAATAAATAATAAAAATATTTTAAAATATAATCTGGGCGGACTTATTATTATTATTTTTTGGATATATGGTTCATATTATTTCATTCAACCGCTTCGAAAATCAAAAATCTCGCCCTTGAAGTCACTGCAACTTATCACTCCAGAAAATCTAAAAATTTTCGTTTATTCCCGTAATCTGACGAAACTTTTTGAGTTACTAGATTTCATGAGACGGTTTAACGGCAAGAGTCAAGCTATGGGTCCGAGATCTAGAGAATTTTCTAAACTTCCCTGAACCCTTATGACAATTTATTATTTTTATTAACATTTTGCATTTTTGAAAATTTCTAATTTTCTCGAGTTTTACAGAGAGTAACAATACCTGAACCCGTATCGGATTTGAGAAAATAAACTCAAACCCATTAAAAACCCGATTAAAATTAAATTAAACATGTGCCATTAAGAGCGAGGTGAGACAGAAACCTAAAATAATTTGTTCCGTTGTCATCTCTACTCACTACCTAATGTTAAAAAACAAACAACTTAATACTTAATGTTATTAAGTACTATTCAGCATTAAGCTCAAAAGTTCTATCTCAAAGATTAAGTGAAAAACAAACGCAACCTAGTCTAGAGCTGAATAAATACACCATCTCCCGCTCTTGAATTCTCCTCAAAATTTGCTTGATATGCCATTTTTGTTTTGTATCCTTGTAGTGCAGCATTATCATGAAACTTCATTCCTCGACTCTTCCAATTCATTACTTCGGAGTAGCCTATGGCACCATGGCGACTTCAAATCCAAGTCAAGCTTCTTGATGACCTTATGGCTTTATATTCTAGCTCGAGGTAGGTGACAAGGTTTTCAAGACAAATCTGTATGGGACATTCAATGGGAGTTTAAAGCGGAGTTACGTATGCCCAAAGTGCATCATCAAGCTTCAAAGACCAATCTTTTCTATTGGAACTCACAGTCTTTTCAAGAATTCTCTTTATCTCCCTGTTGGAAATTTCAGCTTGCCCATTTGTTTGAGGATGATAAGCCAAGCTCATAATGTGTTTGATACCATATACGCTCCTTAGGTTTGTCAAACACATTATTTACCAAATGGCTCCCTCCATCACTAATTATGATTAGGGTGTCCCCGAATATCTTTGAGAATATTTCTTTGTAAAAATCCACAACTGTATTAGCATCATTCTTTGGACAAGTTGTTGCCTCAACCCATTTTGATACATAATCCATGACTAGGAGTATGTATATATTTCCAAATGAAGCTGGAAAAGGCCCCGTAAATCATTCCCATTATCGAACGATTGCACCACTAGGATTACCTTCTTGAGGGCATCTCATTCCTTTGTGATATTTCCCATTCTTTGGCATTGATCACATAACTTCACCTGATTCAAAACAATCACTAAAAATAGTAGGCCGGTAAAATCCACGGCCGGAGAATTTTTTGTGGGATGTTTATCTCTGCCAGAAATGTCCTCCGTATGGTGATGCATGACATTCTTGTAAAACCTTGCTTTGCTCTTATACGGTACACATCTCCTTATAATCGAGATAAAAGCTCCTCTTTTAAACAATAATGGGTCATCCCGGATGTAGTACCTGTATCGATCCTTGCTTCTTTCTCACATTGGTATTTGGATGCAGTGGCATAATTCCTGACTAAGAAGTTTACAATGTCCCGACATACCGGGGTGATTAGATTGTAATTTGGAATAAGCGCTCATCGGAAAATTACGCTATTTCTCTTTCTTCCTTTTTATGCAAATTAGGTTTCTCTCTTGACAAGTGATCGTATCACATTGTCACTACCCTTCTTGTCTTTTATTTTCTAAATCAAATTCTGATAATAATACCCACCTGATCAATCTTGGCTTTGCTTCTTTCTTTGCTCACCAGATACTTAATTCTTTGCATGATCGGTGTATATGACATGGGACCCCACAAAATATATAGCTTAAAATTTTCACATGCAAACACTATTGCAGCTCTCCTTTTAAGTAGTAAGTAATTTCTTGAGCTTCTGTTAAAGGTTTTGCTAGCATAGTAGATGACCTTGAACACTTTTCATCTTTACGTCCCAATCGGCTCCATTGCAAAATCACCGACATCACACATGATTTCAAATTCTGTTCAATACGGTTTTGCCGCGTGGGAGCTTCAACTAATCCCAGATTTGATTTCTTCAAATGCATTATGGCAGGATTCATCAAAATAGAACTTAGTATTTTTTTCCAGGAATCTGCATAGTGGTCTAGCAATTTTTGAGAAATCTATGATAAATCTTCTATAAAAACCAGCATGTCCTAAGAAACTTCTAATTCCCTTGACTGTATTGGGTGGCATTAGATTTCTTATAATTGAAACTTTTGCCTGGTCTACCTCAAGCCCTGTTGCAGAAATCATGTGCCCCAAGACAATTCCATACAGTAACCATAAAATGACATTTTCCCGGTCGAGCTAGATTCTTGTCTTTGCACCTTTGAAATTTGTCCCGGAGTTATACGAGCCTTGTTCATGGATCCATACATTGTAAAATCATCCATGAAGATCTCACTGCTTCTTACCTTTAGATCGGAAAATATAGACATCATGCATCTTTGGAAGGTACCGGGGAGCATTACACAAACCAAATGGCATTCTCTAAAAGCAAAAAGTACCAAATGGGCATGTAAGTAGTTTCTCTGATCTTAGGTGTAATAGAGAGATTTGGTTATATCCGGAGTATCCATCGAGAAAACAAAAATGAGGGTGTCTTGCGACTATCCAGTCGATCAATGAAAGGTAGGGAAAATGATCGCTAAGTTTGCGGTATTCAATTTTTACGTAGTGATACACACCCTCCATCCTGTCCTGATTCTTGTAAAATCAGTTCATTCTTTTCATTTCTGATCACAGTGAATCCACCTTTCTTTGGAACCACATGCCCAGGCTTGCAGAGAACTACTCGATATAGCATATATAAAACACGCATTTAACCATTTAGAACTTCTTTTAGCCAACTCTTTCTAACTAGGTTTAGCCTCCTTTGATGCTGATAAAGTTTTTGCATTATCATCCGGCAATATTTTGTGCATGCAAATGGAGGGCTGATACCCTTGGATGCTAATTGACCCATGCAATTGCTTCCTTGTATTTTCTCGAATTACCAGCAACTTACGTTCTTGACTTCGATCCAATGCGGCTGATAGTGGTTTTCTCTTTTGCGGTTCTAGAAACTCATATTTCAAATGGTAGGCAATTCTTTCAATGTTAACCCTTATGCACTAGTTTCTGCTCATGAGTTCTTTGTTCTGAACAACACTTCATCTTATTTGTTTTATTTATATAGAAATTTGTTTCCTTGTTAAACAAATTTGAAGGAAGTACTTCACAATCAAGACTCTCAGAATCTTGAAAAATTCATCTCAATTTCATTGATAGAAGTGTTGAAGGATACAATCAGTGATTCAACATCGAAGGTATTGTTTCTGACCATATTGTGCATCTACATCGGGATGTTCGGACTCATTAATATTAAAATGCCTTCATTTCCAACCACAGTGTCGGTTCACCTTTACATTGCATCTATCAAAGGTAGCTCGGTTATGAAAGTCTTCCCGGCTTCTTTCAGGAACAGGTATCTTCCTCCATCTGCATGATAACAAAATCGCTGGGAAGATGAATTTCCCGACCTTGACAAGTACATCTTTAGAATGCCTTACGTTTGTGCCATTGATCTATCGACCATACGCAATGTAATTCTTTGTTGGGAGTAGTTCCCCAAATTGAAGTCTACGCACAGCGATGAGGCATCGGTTATCTTGGTCGAGAATCCGTAAAGCTTTCTTGGTGTATTTCCTTTATGGGCGAGAATGAGTGACGCAGGGAGTCTTGCATCTTTGCTGGAGCTTTACCTGGCTGGATAATAGCCTTTGCGGTAGCAGTCAAGTTAACTATACCCTCTCGGCTTTTAGCTGGCACTCTTGCGAGTATCTCCCCTTGGAGGGAATTTTGCATAAAAGAAGGCATTTATTTGTTCGCTACTCTGTGAATGGGATATTATTTCTATTTTCTTGAAAATGTCAAGAATTTGAAAAGCATTCTTACATTCTTGACTTAAAGTCTGTGAAATGGGCCGAAAGGTGTATGGTAGTACTCCTTCCTTCTTTTCGGTCATTACTTCCTTTGGTGCATTTCAATGCAGGTGCTCTTCTCTCCTTCCTTTTTCGGTCTTTTATTTTACGCCTCGATCTCTTCTTTCACGCTACGATATTCATACATTCTTTGCTCAAATCAACCCACTTCTTAGTTGAATTGCCATGATGCTTTTGGGTTCTTACGAGTGTCACTAGGGAATGTACCCACTTATACGTTGGCATATTCGAGCCGATTGCCCTACTTGTGTCTCGGAATTTTCGGCGATGCACTAGCATTCTTGAAACATTTAGTGTCGGCTTTCAAAAGCTTCCAAGTCAGATAGTTTATGTTCATGGAATTGCAATAGCCTCTTGTTGTCCCCCATGAACTGTAACATTTGTTCTTCAAATGGTTGAGTCCTCCTCTGACCCTGATATTCATTTCTGCCTTCACCTCGCTAGCGATCTTCTTTGGAGACGGTGGTGGCGATATCCTTCTTTGAGGATTACACATCCCATGCCTTGGGCCTTATAATGCCCTCCTGTATGAGAGAAATTCTCATGGTTCCTCAGTCTTTGGGTTGTAGTGTGTGAAGCGAGTTAGGATTGGATTGGAAATGATAACTTTCTTGGCTCGTTCATACTTAACCTCCTACGGCACCATAAGAATCTTCTTACGTGGCACATCGGCACTTCTTCTCATAAGTTCTCTTTCATTGCTCTATTTCATGAAGCGGTGTGCATCTTCTCTCTTGTTTGTCCATCCTATGCATTATGGCATCCAACTTTGCCTCCATGGGCGTCATCTTTGCTCGGCTCCATGACCCGCTTTTCCTACGCTATTTCCTTTTGAAAACTCAGATGGAGCTTTCATATTGCATTTTTCCAGGTCTTCTATCAGATCTCTCGCCTCTTCAGCACTTTTACGTTTGAATGCTCCACAGCATGAAGCATCGATAATGCCCTTAGATGTATCATTTAGAGCATGATATACTATGTCCATCTTGGTCTTCAAATCTATGCCATGCATCGAGCATCTCTTCAGCAACCTCTTGAATCTTTCCCAAGCTACATATAGGCTCTCGACCCCGCATTGGAATACTATTATTATCTCTCTTCTTCTCTCTGAAGTGAGAGATGGGGAAGAATGCGCCCAGTAGTACCATCTCTTCCCAAGTATCCAACCGAACCATATGGTAATGATTCATACCATGTGGGCTGCATATCTCTCAAAGAAAATGGAAAGAGATGCGACTTTGTCACCTCGGTCTCACACCATTCGGCTTCCTTTGTGTTGCCATCTGAGAAATCTTCGGGTGTTCGTTGGGTCTTCGGTGGGATGACCGGTAAGCGATGTTCTTGAACCATTGTAATCAAGAGTGCTTCCAGTTCAAAATTGTTTGCATCCACGGTAGAGGTACGTCGATTGCGAAGTGTAACACCCGAAATATACCCTAGTTATTTTCAACATGTTGGAGTTGTGTCGGCATAAATTAAAATTTTCGTAAAATTAGCTGAAATATAGAAACTTAGAAACTCGGAAGTTGTGCAAATTATAAGGGCAAAACCGTAAATTGTCCAAAGAGGGACATCAAAGACATGGTTAATATAATTAGAGGCCAAAGTATAAATGTTAAGAGTTAAAATGTAATTAAGGGGAAGTTGGAGGACAAAAAGGCAATAAAGCAAACTTAACCCAAAAATGGGTTTTTGATGGCCAAACATGGCCTTAGAAAAGATGGGATTTTAAAGACCCAATTTGGTCTCATTTGGAGACCAAAACCGTGAGAGAGAGAAGAGCAAAAAGAGAAAGAGGAAGAAGGAGGAACCAAGATCAAGGTATGGATCACAACCTTGGATATAGACTCTATTATGAATCACATGGATTTTGTATGGGATTTTAGAGAGGTTTATGAGTTCCAAATCTAGGGTTTGTTAGGATTTTCTTCCTAATCAAAAGATTTATTGAAAGGTAGGTTGGTAAATACTCTAAATCCCATGAAAAGTAGGAATCCTCTCTTTGAGGTTGGATTCATGGTTAAATATTAAGCAATTGAGTTAGGGTTTAAGTGAAACCTAACAAATCCTTGAGTTTAGCTTGTGTATGGAGTTAAGACCCATATTGAAATGATTTTGGGAGAAATTCATGGAAGGTTTGAAAGAAGATGAGAAATGAAAGATGAATTGGATAGAAAGAGATTCGAGAGTGAATTGGAATGGTTTTGAGGTGTGTAGGAAGTGTGGGAGTGATCATGGATTAAAGTGAAGGAAAATGTGAGAAAACACCCAGTGGGCATTCTCAGAGATATCTTCTACCGGTGAAGTTAAGTTCTGGTAGAACCCTCGGTCTGGTCATTTTGGCCAAGTCCTACCGGTAGAAGTTAAGTTCTCTGGGGTAGGGCACTTGTTACGGTTTTCTTTCAATTTTGACCAGTTTTGTATTTTATTATAACTTTCTCATTTTCTTTATCGATTTGAGTGATTCAGTGGCCATAAAATATACTTCAAGGAGAACCAAACTTAAAAGAGAAAGTATTGTCAAATTCTGACTCTAGGGGTCAAATATTCACTCAAGTAAGGGGCTATGTGCAAGCCCATTTCCTGCATCAGTTAATCATAGAGAAGTCCGGGTAGTTTCGGACGTAACTTGAGTTCGAGTGCTCCGAATTGGGTGATTCCAGTTGGGCCAAGGCCCTTGGCACCTTGGCTTTAAAAGGAGTATAAAGGACATAGGGTCAAAATATGATTAGACCCGGAAAAATGAGTAATACGTCTGTCGAGAACACATAATATGGCTAAGAATGCTATTATAAAATGAAGTTCTACGAAGTCATATAATTATAAAAATGCCTAAGACCAATTATTAAGACACAGTACTCTCTGATTAGTGCGACGGCACTCTCTGATCGTGCTTCGGCACATTAGTGCCGGTGCTCTGATTGAATGCGGCGGCACTCTGCGATCGTGCCGGCGTATTAGTACTTGGTCCTCTCACGATTAGTCTGACGACACTCTGTCGGTGCTTTGGCACTCACAGCGTGTTATGACACTTGATCTTGTAAAGTATCTTTGGATACTCATTGTGCTATGTCTTACTCATTTTATTATTATTGGTCTAGGTATTTCCCATAATTATGATAATAACGGAATAATGAATAAGGGAACATGAAGGTTTATAGTTTTGATACGTAATACATCACGGGTATTTACAGATATGAGTAAGCTACGTAACTCCTACGGAACTTTGAATAATTATAAGTCTGAGTATAGTATAAGTCCCGGTAGTACCTACGGGTACCACATGCAATGAACACAATGATACCTACAGTTTACTTATATATAAGAATAAGCATAATTAAGCATATAAATCTATGATATGTGCATGTAATTTCCAATATCTGTTATTGTTATATACCTAAATATGAACTTGTACATGCATGTTATATATGTTTCCCACTAAGGCGTAAAGCTTATACAGTTTTAATCGGGTGTGAGTGCGGAGAAGGCGTCCAGGAACCGCATTCTTGAGCATTACGACTAGGGGTTCATCATTGTAGGTTCCTTTTCATTACGATAATTGCAGTATAGTTTTGAATATGTAGTGATTCGGTATTGTATATGTGTGACACGTAAACTCCACTACGGTGGTAGTTTTATTTTGGATATTGTATATGATGTGGATATATTATAAGACTTGGATATACGATGTCTATTAAGCGGATAAAGAGTCCCGGTATATGTTCTCGCGTCCCGGAAACCGGTTCGGATCCTTGATCGGGTCGGGCCCGGGAATCGGGGCGTGAATACTCTTCTGAATATAGGCCTCGAGAGAAATCCTCCATTATTATGCAGAGTAATGGGAGGTATTTCTGATTCTTCGTCCTCACGTCCTCTGTTCCGTTGTTTAGTCATGTCTCTCATCTGCCATAGTTGCGTTTTCTGCTCTTTTTGTCTTTCTTAAGCTCCTGAGTGTTCTCTCCAATTCGGTCTCCACATTGGAATCGGGTGAATCTTGTTTCTATGCATTAAAGTTCTCATGAAATCAAAGCCTGCCAATTAATAGGATTGAATACAACTAAACAATATTTTAAACAACATTAAAGATTAGTGGCTGATGTAGCCACTGCTTGCAAAACTATTTTTGTTCTTTTCTTAAAAGGTCAAAATTAGTATTTCCTTCTTTTGTTAGAATATTGATCTATTTAATTCTTTCAATCCCCGACAACGACGCCATAAAAACTTGTTTGCCTTTTTCTATATAGACTAAAACCCCTCAAATTAACATAGCTACGAGAGCCTTACACTTCTCTTGCATCCATGTTACTTTGGATAAATTTGTTTGATAAAATTTCTCTTAATGTTCATGATTTAAATATAAAAGGGTTGATCTATGATACTTTGCAAGTGCAGGTCACTCTAGTAATGCATCTGAATGTAAGTCGGGTATCATTCCCACGAGAGGGTCGATAGCCGAATTACGGATCAACTACTAACTACCTAAAATTCTATACTATTTGGATTCAAAACTCATAGTGAAAGTTTTATCTAAACATCTAAAATTGAAAATTCTATACTATTGAATATATTCAAACGAAACTAAAACAAAAGTAAGTGAATAAAAATAAATTGTATATAAAAGAATGGATTGAATCAGTTTACTATGAGAAACGAAAACCATCAATGAAATACAATGGAACAGTAAATTCCAGCACTAAAATCCATTGCTCTGTTCTATGTTTGGATATGATTTTTGTCCAAGATTTCCTAATTATTGGAATTCGATCTCTCCATATTCACTGATTAGATATCCTTGCTTCTCTCGACGAATCAAACCATTTTGTATTTCAAATTCTCTTGCAAGATCTGGGTATTTTTCTCTCTCAATACTTCACACCCATTTCTATTGACAGAACTTTTTTCTTTTCTTCTCGGGATTTTCTGAAATTTCTACCACTTGGTGGTAGCTCGACCTTGAGATCTATGGGTTTATCCAGTTCCCTTGATTAGATCTAAGCTAACGGGGATGGAACTGCAGCTAGATTAGGTGAACTCTCGTTATTTATATTGTTAAATACACCCCTCACTTCAATTATGAGCAAGCGGGGGATTTATCGAAATGAACTTTCAGGCTCATTGATTCGTCGATGATAGTCGAACATACCCGAGAAAAGAATGCTCTGACTCTCGGGAATCTCCGTCTACGTGTCACATAGGGCATCACGGATATCGAGTAGATACACTCCCTCAGTGGTATTAGGTACTACCATTGGGAACTTATCCATTCAAAACGCGATAGATTAAGAAAGAAGCAGAACCTGAATTAATTCTCCATAATTGTGCGAAAGATTGTAACTAAATGTAAATCAAATCCGGCTGAGTTGCGCTCACATTCTTGCATTGCCAATTAAGAAATGGAGTACCGATCACGCTATAACCCGCTGTAATTGCAATAAAGCGAGAAGAAATGAATTCGAGAAATTTGTCTAGATTTCATAAATTTTGACTGATAATGCTTCAGGAAAAATAATAGATCAAAATCCAAAACTCTACTTGTCTGCCTTGCAGTTCGCGATTCAAGAGCAAAAAAATAAAAAAATAAAAAAATAAAATCTACTCTAAAATATACAGGTTCCTCTTCTTCTCCCTTTTATAGTGAGTAGAAGACGGAAAACTTACTTTACTCTTCTCTGACTATCTATTTATCTTTGAAAAGAATTTGGGCGAATCCCAAAATGCTCGGTGGAAATCAAGGAAAAAGCCCGACTCAGCGTCACAATATGGCGACCTCAGTGGTGTCGCGACATGGACTTGTCTTGATTGCTCGTGATCAGTCGCGACTTCTTTCTTTAAGTTGCAACCAGTTTGTCTTGCAACTCCCTTTGATCAGTGGTCGCGACATCGTTTGTGGTCGCGACCTCATTTGCTCATCCTTCCTTCAGTGTTGATGTCGCGACCTCAGTTACATGTCGCGACATCATTGTCTTCCTATTCTTCCAGCTTCTGAGTTGCGACATCAATTTTAGGTTGCGACCACTTTGCTATTTGTATGATGACTTCATGTGGTGACTTTGATTCCTTGGTCACAATCGTGTTGGTGGTCTTCTTGCTTTCATATCAACGATTTTATGCGACCATCATGGTGATGTCGCGACATCATTTGCCTGTTCTTTCTTAGTTTGCAACCTCGGTTCGTTGCAACCAATTTCCTCCTTCTCTCACCTATTTTCGGTGGCGACTTCGATCGCATGTCGCGACATCAATTCTGCAGCAGCTTTTCTTGAATTGCGACCTTGTGAGTGGTTGCGACATCATTTCTGATCCTTGACTTGTGAAAGATCGCAAGTTCAGTTCCTGGCAAGTGCTTCTATTTGGCTGAGTTGCGACCTCCTTCCAAACTATCTTTGGTTGCACCTTAAATCTTCTGTTTGTATGTCGCTGACATCGAGAATAATATCACGACACGAAATGGAGCCTTTATTTAAAAACTGGTTGCAACCTCTTTCTTTTGCAAAAACCTCTCTGGTGGCTTCATAGACGGATCCTTGTTGCGACCTCAGAGTGGTGTCGCGACATCATTTCTTTTCAGTTGGTGTCGCGACATGAATTTCTTCCCTTGATTATTTCCTTTAGTCTCGACCACGTTTTCTTTGTCGCAACCTCCTTCTTTAAGTCACGACTTCACTTGTTCAAGTTTTCTATTTCTTTGTGAGCCAAATGCGATGTCGTGACTTGGAATTTGCGGCAAGCTGAGCATTCCACATCGCGACTTAAATTTGGTTGTGACCTCGGTCCCTACTTGTATTTGGTTTCTTCTGATTTTTGCTAAGATTTGAGTTTCTGCTGTATTTTCCTGCAAAATGAAAATACAGTTAATTATCCACTTTTCTGCAATTAAATCACATTTATCTCGTAACATACTCAGAAAAATGGATTAAAAATCTAATGAGTTTTTGGACTCATCAATTTGCAGGAGGTGGGGAGTCGGCTCGGCGGAAGAGCTCGACTGCGTAGTATCGGGTCAAGAGAGTGGAGGTGCAGCGTGTCCGATCGCCGGTGGACACAGCCCATAACCTTCTGGGATTCGGACACGGAAGGATGTCAACACCCCACGACGACCCTTTGGTGATAAGGGCAGTTGTGGCTAACAAAACAATCCACTGGGTCATATCGATAATGGGAGATCGGTCGACATTATCTTCCTCAACTTTGACAAGATGACATCGGAAGGAAAGGCTAGAACCGGTGAACACCCTGCGAGGATTCTTTGGAAAAAGTGCTACCTTTGAGATTGTCGGTTAGTGCTCACATTGGGGGCCCAGTGACAGCGGTAATGATAAAGTTTCTCATAGTAGATGCCTGCTCGACATAGCGTGTTATTGAGTGGGCCCTCTCTCAACGCTATAAAAGCCATCCATGCGCTTATCACATGGTGATCAGGATTCCACCACAAGCGAAGTAGGAATGGTTCGAGGAGACCAACGCTTGGCCAGGGAATGTTACTCGGCATCAATGAAGCAAAAAGCGATCGACATCATATACGTGGATGAACTCGACATGCGAGACGAGGTCAGCACTTGGCCTGAGCCCTCAGAAGAGCTGGAGCCTATATAGCTGGAGCCTATATAGCTGGACGACCACCCTGAACACCTCGCCTACGTTGGTTCCAAGCTAACGGAAGACCTCAGAAGCCCCCTTATCCGCTTCTTAAAACAGAAGAAGGATGTTTTCACGTGGAAGCAGGAGGACATGGGAGGGATTGACCCCACAGTAATCACTCACAAACTAAGCGTCAGTCCATCCTTCAAACCGGTTAAGAAAACAAGAAGAAGTTTCACCTCAGAAAAACAAAAAGCGATTAATGAGGAGGTCGGCAAGCTCATAGCAGCGAGTCTTGTCCGGGAAGTGGAATACCACTGAATGGTTGCGACGTCGTACGTCAAAGCGAATGGAAATGGCGACCTTTGCATCGATTTCATTGGCGTCAACCAAGCTTTATGCAAAACTGACTTCCCCTCTACCTCGGATCGACCTCATAGTGACGCCACAACCGACGCGACTCCTCGGCTTCATGGATACTTTCTCGGTTACAAGCCCAGATCGGCGCTGGATCTGACGACCAGAAGACCTCGTTCGATCGGGCAAGGGACCTGTTGCTGCTCCGGTGTGCCCTTTGGACCTTCACTTAGCGAGCCTACCTACGAGTTGGTGAATAGGATGTTCAGAAACAAATAGGACATCTATGGGGTATATATAGGCGACATGTTAGTAAAATCAACTACTGATAAGGAAACTCCATATAGCTCATCACGTAGAGGCATTCCTGATCTGAAAACACATATGAAGTTGAATCCAACCAAATGCGCTTTCGGAGTCTTGATTAGTGCCCAAAAAGTGCTATTTTGAGCCTTATTCAGAATGGAGTTTTGAGTGGCACTGCTTGGCGCTAATCATATGAATTAAACCCGGTGTCATGTGCATGTCCATAGTGCCGATTTGTTTTAAAGTTGTTTGGGTAGTTTTGCAGGTCTTGGGAACTTCAGTCAGCAAGCTTGGCTTCTTATTGGTGCTGAATGTGAGAATCCTCGGTAATTTCACCAAGCTGAGGCGATGAAATGTCAAGATGGGTTGAAGAATTGAAGGCAAAGTGATGAATAAAAAGTGCAGGAAGTGATGCAGTAGCAAGCGAGAACAGGCCCGAATGATAAGTGTCGTATATTCGAGGTTCTAAAAAAGCTTTCCAATGGGATGCACCTTTGAAGAAAGCATTAAGCGTTAAAAACTTATCCTGAGCTCTCCCCAAATGCAGTAGGGTCCCTGGGAGAGCTCCTTACTCTGTACCTGGTCGTTTCAGATTTCTCGACCAGCGCCATCCTGGTTAGAGATAGAGACAGAGTGCAACAGCCAGTCTACTATTGCAATCAAGCTTTGAGAGGGCGGAGGAAGATGCCAGTGGAAAGTAATCCACGGCATTGGTAGTACTGGCTCATCTGCCCTTACTTGACTCATACCAACCAAGTCATAATAGAATATCAATGAAGCAAGTCTTCTGAGCGAGTCCTGGGAAGATTAGGTAAAGTGGGCCATAGAAGTGTGAGTTCGACATCAAATACATTAAGCGACAGCCGAAGAGGCGATCATAGCTGGACTTAGTCATGGAATTCACTAGCCCAGGCTTGGCTTCTTTCAGTGACGTTCGACCTCCTTGTTTGGAGGCGTCGTAGATGGGGTCATGATCTTTCCCGGGAGTGGTCTTTGGTTGAATTTGACATCAAACGGAATATAGATATTGAGTATCTTGTTAGATTTGGGTTATGAGCCTCGATAATGGTAGAGTATGAAGTGCGTCATTCCTCTTTGGCTTAACCTCGCCGTTCCGTGGAGTTGATCGACTAAAGGTATGCGTGACTCGGGTGGTAGTAAAACAAATAGAAGACTCCTACGAAGCCAGGGGCGAAAAAATGATCTTATGCACCTCGAGAGGTCTGAGGTGCCAAAGTTCGTGCGGGTTCGGATGCGGACACATGCGGAGAGCGAGAGGGATTCACGGCGGATGCAGCAAAACTAGCAACAACTTCCCAGAAGACCTCAATGGTGACACGGATTGGTACCTTCGGAACCCTCCGTAGATCTCAACAATGAAGAGATCTCTCTTGTCATGTCCTAGCCGAGCTGGATGGACCCCATTTAGGATTACTTAATAGAAGGACTGCGCGGAAATGACGAAGGAGGCATCCCCAAGCTTGGGTCGAGGTTTGCAGGTTATTGTCGTCGGAGCCCTTTATAAGCGGGTTTTCACACCCCGTCCTCAAGTGCATTGCAGGGGAAGATGCCAACTACGTGCTGGGGGAAGTACATGAGGTGTATGTGGAAATCACATCGGGCTCGAGACACTGGGTAGGAAGGAATCTTGAGGTAGGGTCTTATTGGCCCTGATGCTCGAGGCCTTAAGCGAGGAACTAGTTAGAAAATGCAAAGTTTGTCAGGAGCATGCTAAAATCTCTCATCTCCCATCAGGAGCCCGCGATGTGGGTTACAAGCCCCCAGCCTTTTCGTGATGGGGTTGGACATTTTGGGATTTGCCCATTGGGAAGGCGATGCAAATTTATCATCGTAGTAATGGTTATTTCACCGTGGGTGGAAAATTTGAGCCCTTGGCTACTATCACGGAACCAAGGAGTCTGTAGCCGTTTGGTGTTCCATAGTATGCGGGTTTGGTATCACGAGGCCACGGTGTCGGACAATGGGAATGGTCGGCGATCCACAAGTTCGAGATTTTTTGTCTTGAAACGAAATGGGAGCCGCTCACCGTCGCCGAACATCAGCGATCCGATGGACCGAAGTCACCATCAGAACCCTTAAAGCAACATTGAAGACCAAGTTGGAAGGTCTAAAAGGCAAATGGGTAGAGTACCTCCCCGAGGTGTTATGGGCACTCTGAGAACTACAGCATGAGTCGGCTGACTTAAGGCCGAATTCGCTCTGGCCTTTAGCTTGTGAGACGATGAACCTGTCGAGATCGGATTAAAATCTCTAAGGATTGAATTAGCAAGTGTAGAACCTGAAGAGCTCTTCGCCTAAACCTAGACCTCCTAGATGAAAAGCGTGACAGTCTGAGAAAGCATACGAGAGAGCTACTGAAGGAAGGCGACCAGTCTTATGATCGAAGGTCGAACCCAGAGTTATAAGCACAGTGACTAGTTTTAAAAAAGCTTTTTCCAGCATGGAAAGAACCTACACATGGAAAACTAGGACTCAACTGGGAAGGCCCTTATATTGTGTCACGCGTGGTCCGACTTGGCAACTACGAACTCCAGACGGAAGAAGGAAAAATTCTACCTACTGCACGCTCTTGGGCAGGCCTCAAACGATTCTATCAATAGACCTCGGAGTGTAATCTTTAATAAAGTACCATCAGTTTTCAGATAATAGTCTGTGTGTCCGTTGATTACTTTGTTTAATATCCTTATGAATAAAAAAGCAAGGCATATCGGTAAAAGAAAAGTAGGCAACTCGGCCAGAAAACTCCTGAAAAAATTGCACACCTCAGAATACGAAAATTCATGCTTTAAAAAAAGAAAAAAGAAAAAAAAGATTGTTCTTTATTTCAAAGAAGATACAATTGATTCAGAGAAGTTACAATCAGCAGTGCCATCAGCACATCTCTCGGGGGCCAGACAATACAACGGCTCCACAAAAAAAAAAATCTCGAGAAAGGGAAAGGGAAGAGAAGAAGAGAGTGCGAGACGGGAGGGAAAAGGAGAAGGAAAAGGAGAAGAAAGAAGAGAAAGGGAAGAAGAGAGAAGAAAAAGAGGAAAAAAAATGGAGCGGTACTAAAGAGATTTATTTTTTTGAGTACAGCCCCCTGGATGCATTCTAGCCCACGACTCAGTCATCGGGGCCGTAGCTAGGGAATAACATAACTCCCGCGAGGAGGAACTGAGAAAAACACAACTCCTGGCGAGAAGACCCTTGGAACCAAACGCCCGACTCACGATCTCGGGGCTGGGGACCTCCTGGTGACAGCAAAGCCTTGACCTTTACGCCGTGCGTGGATTGTTCACCACAAAAAGGGAAAGAAGGTTGAAGCATGAACACATCTGAAGAGTCGCTATTTGTAAGAGGCCGGGCGCTCGGGGAAGTCACGCAATCCGTTCCAATTTCTCCATCAAAGCCCGCGTTAAAAGCTACCGCCTTTCGAAGGAAGGAAGTCAAATCGGCCATGTAGCCCGCGGGGCACGCCAGCTCGATAGCCCGGCTCGGTTTGTAAGGGGCTCAGAAGCTCGGGAGGCCTCGGCCGCGAGGCCGGCGGCTCGGTTCATGACTGTTGCTGACTAAGGCCTTGTAGCCTAGGGAGCTGGATTAAACAGAGCCGGATTAGCCAGCGGAGCCTCGCGACTCGGTTTCGAAGCTCAGTTGCTCGATAAGGCCTTGTAGCCCGAGGCCGGTTTGGCTCGGCGGTCTTCTGGAGCCTCAGCCTTCCGGTTTTCAAGATCTCAAGCTGCTCCAGCTAAGGCCTTGTAGCCCGGGGCAGTTGTTCCGGGCGGATTAGTCCACGGGCCTTAGCGGCTCGGTTTTCAAGGCTGACTACTCGGCTAAGGCCTTGTAGCGAGAGCCGATTCGGCTCGAGCGGATTAGTGCGGAGCCTCGGCGGCTCGGTTTCAAGAGCTCGGCTTCTCATAAAGGCCATATAGCCCACGTAGCGGTTGGCTGGGCACATTGGCCGCGGGCCTCAGCAGCTCGGTTTTTCAGGCTCGAATGCTCGGCTAAGGCCTTGTAGCGAGGCGGTTCGGCTCAGGCGGTGCGAGGAGCCTCGCGGCTTAGTTTTCAAGAGCTCGGCTTCTCAACTAAGGCCTTGGCCTGGGCGGTTCGGCTCGGGCGATTAGCCCACGGAGCCTCAACGGCTCAGTTTTCAAACTCGGCTACTCAGCTAAGGCCTTGTAATGGCGGGAGCTGGATTCGGCTCGGGCGAGATTAGCCTCACGGGCCTCAGCCTTTCGATTTTCAAGAGCTATTTGCTTTCGAGAAAAGGCCATATAGCCATGTAGCTAGTTCGTTTCGGGTGGGTGCCTCCCCAGACTATACTTGACTTAGTTTTCAGAACTTCATTTGCTTTCGAAAAGTCCGTATAGCCACGTAGCGGTTCATTTCAGGCACACATTAGCCCACGGAGCCTCACTTGACTCGATTTTCAAGACCCTCGGCCGGCTCTACTAAGTCCCGTAACCAGGCGGTCGGCTAAAGCGAAGCGGCACAAGGAACACAATTAGGGGTAAAGCGAGGAGATAGAAAATTGGGTATTCATTAAGTATCAAAGCCAAGAACGACATTACATATATCCTAGGTTCAAAGCCTAAGGTTGACAAAAAACAAGCAGAATTGTACAAGGAGGAAGCTGGAAGCGTCGAGGCACGGGGTTAGGAGCGGAGGTGAAGAAAGAGGAGTGGGCCTCGGTAGAATGGTTTGGCTCTCTAGAGCAATGTCGTGAAAGACTCTTCTGCCTCCTCCTCGGTGGGAATATCAAAATTAAGGTCCAAGCCCGGGTAGGCGTTAGCAACCCTCCTCTAGAAAGCAAGCCATCCGAAGCCCGCGAAGGTGCGGGCGCGTCCTCAAACTTGCTATCCCTACGAGCGACGAGGAGTTTCCTGCCTCACGAAGGTCCACACTCTAGCGCATGACACTCATCGATCAAGCCCGTTCAATAGGAAACTCTCAACCTCGGAAGCTTACGCGTGACTCTGTTTAGCAACCTTTGCTATTACGTAGCTCATTGAGGGTTTGCAACTCTTCCCTAACTGCAAGCTCGTTGGGAAGTTTCGGCTCTTCCACGACTACCGCGGCTCGTTACGGCGTTTGCGGCCAATCCACAGCTACCTGCGACTCATTAGGCGATGCAGCCCATCTCTGACCTCTTGAAGCTCGCCCTCGACAACTCTTAAGCTTTCTTGGGCCTTCTCTTCTCTACCCTCGGCCCGCGCTCGCGTCATCGAAGTATGCCTCAGGTCGGACTTGAGCTTTAGGCCTTCCTCCGTCATATTTTGCATCCGAGCTCGCAATTCAGCCCGCTCAAATGTAAGAGAAGTCACTCTAGCTTTGTAGGCTATGGCGGCTTTGACATGACCCTCGTTTGAGTACGCCTTTTCGCGAGGCCTCTTCGGATGGGTAATTTCTTTTGTAGTACCAAACATATAGTTAATGAGCAACTCAAAACCAAGATAAAGGCAGGCAAATAAAGACACGGGAACTTATTGAGGCGACCCCCTAGAGTGATAGAGCCAAAGCCTCCTCAACAAGCAGGGCATCCGACTTCTTGAGATCAGAATCCCTGAGGATGGATGAGATGCTGGCTGGCGGCAAACTCGCGCATTGGAAAGCGAATCCTCATCTCCATCGGCCGACGGCTCCCTCCCCGAGTCTTAGATATGAAAGGAGGCTGATTCTCTACGTAGGAGGACTCCCAGGCGAGATAGGCATAACCTCCAACGGAGGGCTCAGTGGCCGTCCCAGAATCTTTGGCCTTTGCGAGTAGAGAGCTGGGGCCCGGCTGCGGGCAGGGCTCGGCACCTCGGCCAGGAGATGCGATGCCCCTTTACCTTACACATGGGCGGAGGGTGTGAAGAGCGTCCCCCAGCCTCGGGGGCTTTACCGGGACGGATGGCTCTCTTCTCAAGGCGATCCACGAGACTTTAAGCTTCACTTCGAGGCCTCCTGGGCAGCGTCTCCACCGAGGCTTAGGCTCCCCTTAGTGGGCTTGACAATGGGAGGCTCGTAGAACTTCATAACGGGAGGGAGGTAAAGGCCTTAGAGTAGAGGCGAGGAGAGACCAGACACGAAGACCCCGAGATATCTAACTTTGATGGGCTTAGATGGCCACGCGGAAGACCTTGGCTGACTTAAGCTTCCGTCCTTTGTCTTTGGAAATTTAAGTTCGGGCTGAATGCACGAAGAGCGCCTTTGACCGATAACAAAGTTAGGGATACCACATAATGTGAAGGCGGACGAGCTAAAACAAACAAAGCTCACGAAGATTCTAAAATTGGTCCAGAACCGGTCGAATGCTTAGTGTCTTCTGGTAAAGGTGGGATTATCTCCCAACGGTGGCCACTTGACAAAAGTAGCGTTCCTTCAGGTGCTATAGGAGCCCAATCAGAGATGATCGGCGGGTATTGGAATGCTTAGATAAATAAAGAAAGCCCTCGGCGGCTTCCTTTATCTTTGAAGAGGTCGAGGAAGCGAGCTATCTTTAGGGCTACCCAAGCCCTTATCCCTAAAGACAACTAATAGCCCTACCAGAACACCCTAGAAGTTGGGCGAAGGCAGAAGAGACAGACGTTGAAATCTTTGAAACCCTTTTATAAAAGGATGTAGAGGAAAGCGGAGGCCATTCTGAAGACCCTACTCGAAAAAAGCACACCATCTTGGGCATGAAGGCGACACTAGGAGGTCAATACGTCGGGGGGACCAAACACGAGACACCAAGCGAGGGGCCTATGTCGTATTGCGAAGATTTCCCACCGAATAAAGGCTCGACCCTGGCTGGGACCGCAGCGGGCGTTACATAGGCTTGAGATGTGGACCCACGGGGTGTTTAATCTCATCAATTTTATCCTTGCCTTTACCCACGGGGGAAGGAGGTTCTCCTAGGGCATCTCGAAGAACAACCGTGGCTAAACGATTAGACTCACCACCTGTCCGCCCTGAACCATACTCCGTAGAGGAGCCACCCCCTATATGTAGAGAAGAAGAACGACTCGGACCCATGGGAATACACAAAGCTGGACAAAAACCTAACCAGGATAGCCTTAACGCCTCGCAACACCTCTCGAAAAGACAAAGAAAGGGAAAAGGCGTGCGAGTCCTGGAATAGAGCGAAAGGGCGACCCCAGCGGGGTATTCTGAGACACGAAAGAAGTTACGAACGATGATCAGACAAGTTTCAAAAAGAAAAAAGAAGCCCGAACTCGCAGAGAAGGAAAAAGCTTCAATATCAGGGGAACACAATGCTAACGGTTAGAGGATGTTCTTAAAAGAAACTGGAAGAACTAGAGGAAATGAGCGCAAAAGTCGAAAAGTCATCATTACCACAGGACATTTAAAGGCGACAAAGCCCTAATCAAACCTGCCTTGAGCAACCACGTGGAAATCACATCAGATCAGCAGTACAGCCTTTGCCTTCCATTTGTAACCAAGGGCTGGGGGGCAGCGATGGGAGTTGCAAAAGTAGGCGCGCGAGACCCACCCCCCCAGTCAGAAGCCGAGGATTAAAGGAGACTTATAGCGAGGCCCGGTAAAGCGGCGGGCAAGCGACGAGGCCCAAGCGGGAGCCAGTCCGTCCCTTCGAGGGCGAGTGAATGAGCCCATATCCACATAAGCCCAGAATCGAATCTCCACCAATAGTGGAATAATTCCTAATAGCCCATATCCTATCGCGAATCGAATCTCCACCAATAAGGAAGTAGAATAATTAAATATTCTTCTAATTATCGTATTAATCAGCGATAATGAAGAAAATCCCCCGTCAGTAAAAGTCAGTATCACCATCAAATTGGAAAGTCACCGCATAAATGCAGACCTGTCCGATTGAAAGATGCGCAAAAACTTCATTCCTAATTGATCTTCTCTTCCATCGGGAAGAGGCCGGCTTAGGCATCGGAGGGCTTGTAGTATTACGGCCCGTCCTTTGTTTCTTGTTTTGCGGGAGGGCCTAGACATCTAGAATCGACGGACCGGCCCGAAATGATTCGCGCGGTCTAGTGGGTTCAGGTTAAAGCATCATCAATATGAATACACTTTACTTTCTTTTTTTAATCTTTCAAAATATGTTATTTAAAAAATACATGTTTCTTTTTTTTTTGGGTTTTTCTTACAAGATATTTTTGAAATAAGAACTCTCTCCCACACACTGATAATAATCTAATAAAAATTATTTTTAAATGAGTTAACTTGTCCTTGATTTTCCATTCCTTAAACTTTTTTTTTTAAATGAAATCATATTGATAATTTTCCCCATTTATTAAGGAAATAAATGTCAAAAGAATCTGTTGTCCACAAATTAATGATGATTTTAGTTTCAGATATTTCATAAAATATCAATTATTTAAAAGGGAAAGGAAAAAGATAAAGATAAAAGCGTCTATTTTAAGTATTTATAATTTATGATAAAAGTGGGAAAGTATTTTATCCATATATTCAAATGACCATTATAACTAGGTATGGGAATGGGTTGGGGACTGGCCTCCCCATTCACTTAAATTATTTCAGCTTTTATTTTTATTTATATTTAAAGGAAAAAAAAGACTTGTATTTTTATTTTAATTATATTAAAATTAATATATTCTATAAATAAATAAAATATTATATATTTATAACTTATTTTATTAAAAACTATTTTATTATTATTATATATTAAAAAATAAAATAAAGTAAAATCATTTTTATATAATTGAGGCAACCAAGACTAAAACAATATCCGAACACACCCAAACCTTTGGGAGAAGTTGCTTTGCTTCTTTAATGCTTTTTGCATGACTTAGCCACTTTTAGTACATGCCTTAGTGGAATTCACATGGTGCCTATAATAACATGTCAAAGTCACATGGTGCCTACATCAACACTTGGAGATTCTCATGCATCTATCATCATCAAATCATACTTGAAGAATCACATGGTGCCTTGAAGTAAGTTAAAAAATAGATCACCCTTCTTCAATTGAGGTAATTCTTATTCTCCCTTTTTCTACTTGAGCTTATTGAAGGATGTGGTACACCTTGGTTGGGGGAGTAGAGGTGGAACTATGGGCTAAGCCTAATGGGCCAAAGTGGGTTGGCTTGGATTTTTGAAGCGATGGATTGAAAATTAGTGGTCCGAATAGAACTCGAGCTTATTGGCCTAAATAAGCCCATAGCCTATTCGGGTTCGGATCGGGCTAGCTTGACTAGCCTAAATTTTTTACTTTTTTAAAAATATTTTTAATTAATAATATGTGTAACGCCCTAAAAATACCATAACAATTTTATAATATGTTCAGGGTGTAAATTAAATTAAATTATATTTTTTCGGAGTTTAAATGGTAAAAAACAAAAAATGATAAAAACCCGAAAATTTAACAGGAGCCAAATAAATTTGGTAAAAATGTCAAATGAGGACCTAAGGGTCATAGATGAGTATTGTAAGTACCAAAGTATAAATGAAATAAAAATAAGTGGAAATTAAATTGAGATGAAGCTTTAAAGTGAGAAAAATAAGAATTAGTGTGTAGCTAAACAAGGCTTAGTGAAGGAATTTTGATTAATAGACCAAATATTGGTCTTTGAGAGACATTTTTCTCCTTCCCTCATTCTCTCAAGCTGCTCATCTCTCTCTCATGCACAAATCTCTCTCTATCTCATACTCTCACCGATCGCACCTTCCACTTTGAGGAGCCGAAAATCACTTGGATTTCTCTCATTCTTTAAGCCGTTTTGTCTCAGTCTAAACCTAGTGATCTGCTTCTAAATTTGAGAAATCGAGAGGAAGATCAGTGGTGAGGAGTTGCGGCTAGGTTAAGAAGAAAACTAGGGTTTTCACTCCTTCTTGTAAGGTAAGTGTAAATCCAGCCTAGATCTATGGAAAAGCTAGTGTATTGGGGGTAGAAATCAACCATAACTGGAAACCCTATAATGGCCGATTGATTTTCTCGATGTTCTTCCTACGCTCCTTCTTAGTTTATGTGTTTTGTTTTGAACCTCAAACGAACTGATTTGAGTATTTGGTAATTGTTTTCAAGAGGATTAGACATGAAAAAGAGGAAAAGAAAACGAAAACAGTGAATGTAGGAAATTTTTGCAAACCTGCGAAAATTTTCGCAACCCTTCTTTTGATTTTGATACCAAACTTCAATCGACCATAACTTTTTTGTCCAAACTCCGATTCACGCGTTCTTAGACTCTACGAAAAGCTCTTTGAGTCTAGAATCTAACCATATTCCATTGAATGACAATTGGTGTAACACCCCAAAATACACCCTAGTCATTTTAAAACATAATTAGGGTATATTATAAGTGCATTTTGATTTTTTTTGCAATTATTATTTTGCTAAGTGAGAAAATTTCGAAACCCGGAATTTGTACAAGATACAAGGGTAAAAGTGGAACTTGTTAAAACAGGATAGTCATAAGATAAGAAGATGAGATACTATTATAGCAATGACATAAGTTGTGGTCTGAGAATGAAGAGGAGTTTGAGGACGAAGTGTAATAAAGGAAAATTAGGCTGAGTGGGATAAGACCCGATTAGGGTCTGTTTAGGGATTTTTGGAGGGCATTTCATGAAGAGAGAAAGGAAGAGAAGAAGAAGAAGAAGAAGGAGAGGATTTCAGGTATGGATTGCTATTGTTTTGTATGGATTTGTGAACATTTGTATGGATTTATATGGTATGGATTCTTGGATTCTTGATCTAGTTCTTTGTCTAGGGTTTTGTTATGAGAAGTTCTAACCCACCATTACAAGTGTTTGTGGAAGTTGTTGGGTTGGAGCTTGTAGGAATATGTATAGATAAGTTTGGAAGTGAGGATTTCTCTGGATTTGTGGAGAATCATGTAGGTTATTTGATTTGGGTGTATGAATATTTGTTTGGAGTTAGGAACCCTCTTAATTTCCCCTCTTGTGTTTATGTATGGGTTATGAACCATTTTGGAGTTGTTTTGGGTGGATTCCATGGTGGGTTTTGATGTAGGATGTAATTGAGGAGGTTTATTGAAGAAAAGTGAGTGAGAGATGACAAAATATGCCATTTATGGGAAGAACCCGCAATTCGGTACAGGTACCAAAAAGGGGTGGTACTGGTACCCATTAGATAGAAATGAGAAGTGGTATTAGTGCAGGTCAAGTGTCTGCATTATCGATGCTTCAATGACCACGATTTTGTACCCTTGCATTGTTAAGCCCAAAATTCGTACACCGATAGTATAAGAACCCTAAAAAATGACTAATAGGGGTTTAAATATAAATAAAACTAAGTGAAAAATTAGACCGTACCTAGCCACCTCAGCGAAGCGAAAGTTTGATGTTGGCAAACTTAATGCCCCTATGATAAGATAGTAAGTTCCTGAACACATATAATTGTAGGACTGCCTAAGATCGGATATTGAATGACACGGCACCTCTGTTATTGGGCGAGGCATGTCTAGTACTGGTACTCTCTAGTAATTAGTGCGACGACACTCTACGTAGTGCTTCGACACATTTGCGCCGGTACTCGATTAGTGCGGCGACACTCTCTGTCGATTACGCCGACACTCCTGCTTTGTGCTCTGACACCTCAGTCTTGTCTTAGTACCTTGATTTTATTGTGATGTGTCTGCTCATTTCTTAATATTCTTGGTCTAGGTAGTCAAATAGTTATATGATAAAAATCTGAATAACGAATAAAAGTAAAGTAATGTACATGGATTCACGCTTTGAATGTACCTACGGGTACCTCTGTCTGATATAAACTCTGTAATACTATGAGTTCCAGTACAAGTATAAGCTACGTAACTCCCTACAGAGATACGAACAAGTATAAGTTTGCTATAAGTACAAGTATGTGTATAGTTTGTATATGAATTCATGAAAAGATTCGTTAATAACTGCGTATGTCTGGTATTGTTATATGTCCTACGTAGAAGTGAGTATCGATGCATGTGTATGTATAAGTCATAAGTTTCCCGCTAAGTATAAACAGCACGAGGTTTAATTTGTGTAGGTACGGGAGGAGGACGTCAGTGATTTTCCTCATTCTGGCAGGCTAGCACCTTGTTGGGGTCCATCGCTGTAGGTTTTCTGCAGCTATAGTTTTGTAAATGTAAATGTACGAGTTTTTGTATATGCATGTATGTAAGTAGACTCGGAGTTGTATGTATTGACAATGTAAACACCACTACGATGGTAGTTTTATTTTGTATCTTTGTATATGATATTTTAATTCAATTATAAGACTTGGGACCACCAATGTTTAAGCAAAGTAAAGAGTCTAGCGTATGAATTCCGATATTTTATGATTCAGTTATAAGACTTTAGAACACAATATGCAGCGAGTAAAGAGTCGAGTATAGTTTCACGACCCTTCGTGCTTTAGGGTGAAGTGGGTTTACAATTGGTTCTCACATCTTTGCTAAAAATTTGATTGTAACACTAAGTGTACTAATTTCTTGGTTATGTTTGATGTTTAAGTTGAGTTTTTCTTTTCTTGAATCCCCCTAAGTGTAAGTGAACCTTGTGGGTGTCCCATAGCCCACAAATAGGATTAAAAATGAGGCATAACAATGCCTAAAACAAATGTTAAGGATTTTCAAAGGAGGAGGAATTAGGGAAAAAGAAAGAAAGAATGTTTGGAAAAGGGGAGTCGGGTAGAAAGTAAATCTAAATAGAACTCCTAGAATACTCGACTAATAATATGATTGTTAATTGTATTGGAATAGAGAGTGACAGGAGAAAACCGGGTGTCGAGATTGAGGATTGGGAATCAAGTGCAAGCAAGCTTTTGGTTTGTTCTTGACTCTTTCTTTTATTTCCATTTGGAGTTTGTTCTCCACTTTCTCCTCTCTCTAATTCAAAGTGTTTGAATGATGATTACAAAATGAGATTTGAATTGTTGAAATGGTTATAAGAAAAAGCATATTGGTTTGTTTGAATTGATTTGAGGCAATTGATTGTGAAATGATTTGCATATGAAAAATTGCATGAGTATTGAAAATGAATTGTTTGTATAAATATACATACTATACTGAATTTTTCCATGAATGATTTGAACGCTCTTAATAGAATGTTAACTGTTAAATTCGAGTTGAGGATAGATTGGTATACTAATAAGGGTCAAATTAAATTGCTGCGGACCCGAGCGTAATGATGTCACTCAGGTTATTAGCCAATGAACGATATCGGTAGTGTTCACGAATTAAGTACAATAATCCAGTGACCTTGGCCCAGACAGTCTTGTGTTATAAAGCAAAATGTTTTTATCTTAGGCACAACGGCCCAATGGGAGGCTGTCTTAGGTGATTCGATATCTTGTGCGTCGAAAGCATAGGTTAAATTCTTTTAAGGAAGGTGAAATGATGAAAATTATGAAATGCATGATATGTGTTTTTTGAATGATTTAGTGCATATGAAAGTGCATATTTGGAATGCTCAATAAACTGTAAATGAATGTATATGAAATGAATATATGTATTGTATTGCATTGATCATTCAAAAAGGTTAAACATCATTGTTTAGAAAAATTGTATGATTTGTATTAAACTGAAATGAAAGAGAGAACTATATAGAACCACTAAGCATGAAAATGCTTAGCTCGTTGTTTTATCATTGAGTAGGTACCGAGAGAACATGAATAAGGGCCGCTGAGATTTAGAGTCATCGTCAAAGCCACACGGAGGATAAGTAAAGCTTCGTCATATGCATACATGAATTTGATTTGACTATTTTTGTATTGAAACTATAATTCGAAAAGTGAACTCTGATTTTGTTTTTGTAAATGTTTTTGATATTGAAACGGCTATCATGTGAAGTATTATCAAGGTGGAAATGGACGAATGGGCATGTAATGCCATATTGAATGAAAATGTATGAAATTGACAAATGATGGGCCCCACTTTGTATTAAGAGTGATATTCCCGTATATATATTTTCATTGAGTATTTGAAATGTGTTTGGAAAAGTAATTATATTTGGATTATTCGAAATGATTTGAGAAAAAAAAAAAATGAAGAGTGAGGACTGCGTCCCCGGGTCAGGGTTCGGGTTCAGCCTTCGGGTCGGGTCGAGTATAGCAACGTGGTCCGTCACAATATAAATTGGGCTAAGACTTTTCTCCTCTATGATTTTTTAATCTCCTTTCGAAAGGGGTTGTTTTCTCTTTTCTCTTCCTTTTATTGAAACCCTAGAAGATTCAAGGGGTTCATTTTTAGGTTTCTCCCTTTTTGGATTGTTTTAAACCTTGGTTCATCTGATGTCGTTGTTGAGAAACCCAAGAGTGCTTGCGTGTTTGGTTATTTGCATGTATATAAATTTTGGCATAAAAACAACCAAATCCGCAAGTGTATGGTCACAAGTGATATAATGGATTTTTAATTAAAAACCTAAAGTGTCGAATCCACAGGGAAAAATTGGTTTAAATGGGGATTAAGTACCCCGGCTACTAAAGAATTTCACTATCTAAGCGATGTAACTGATTGGGATGGTGATTGATGATACTTAAAAGTGAATTAAACTAACCTAAATCTTGAAAATAAGCAAATAGTGCAGTGAAATGGAAGAAAAAATCTAATGATTAATGCTAGGACTGGTTGCATCCATTGGTGGGTTTATGACTTAAAGCGCAAAATCTGGGTGCGCATGAATATATCCTTATGCTTGCGGGCGGTGCAGTTTCTGTTTCTCGTGTCTCGCCGATTCTCACACTTCATTCCTATTCTCCTTTCGGTCGTTCTAGGTTCGAAAGTGTGATACTGTGTGACACCCAAAATCCGAGGGTTCGTTGATCATCCATCAACTACCAGAATACCTGTGGGTATCGCATATCTCGATACCACCATATCGAATCCCATTCATTGGGATCCATTCATGCATATATATTTTAGAAAAATATACAAATTTATCAAAACAATTCATAAGAGTTCGAGTTACAACTTTCTTATATACAAAATATTACATGTAAAATTTAGTTTTTTTTTTTTTTTTTCAAAAAGGTTTCTTAAAGTCACAGTTCGGCTTTCATCACACCTGCTGTCTCGGATGAGGGTTAGCCGCTTGTACATGACCTGTACCTGAAAGGGGGTCCCACGATAGGGTGAGCAATGACCAGTAAGGATAACTCCTACAAGGGTTACTCCCCACCTAAGTGCATATGCAATGCCATGTTCACACTAATACACACATCAACATTCCCATGAAGAATATGCCAATTCTACATGCCATGAAATGAGATGAGACTCATCATGCCTCATGTCCCGAGTCTGGAAAATGCTCAAAGGAGAAAACTTCAATGGATCGTTAACAAGAACTACTCATGAAGACCCAAAACTTCAGTATGTGGACAATTCTTCCAATCCGGGTCTACCTTAATTCATAGATTAGTTGTTTTTCTGGGTGAGAAAAGAAAGGGTCATCGCTACATCTTTCCTGCTGTAAGAATGAAAAAGGACTCCCTCACACATGCTTCTTCCAAGTGTGAAAAACTGTCATTCTGGATGACACCCAATGATAATTTTCAAGACCAATTTCATTTGTTTATAAACCAAAAGCTTTTTGGATGATACATCACAATGATAATTTTATATTCAAAATCCATGCGCCTTTTTGTGGATAGCAAATTTTTGGTGTCTCATCGTGGGCTCCACAAACCTAGACACTTTTACGACCTTTCACCGCTAGGGACTATGTTTGACCATAATTGGTGGGTTTTTTTAACCCGAGGTGGGATCTATCCCTTCTTGATGATACCCGACACATATTTTCCGTTTCATACGACAGTTTCAGCTGCGTTGGGCGTTGTCTGACTATCGAGCCCGCAGTCAAACACCAAAGGCGTGTGGGTTACAACCATGCACTCCACACCCATGAAATGTGATGTTTCCTATGCATATACAATGCAAAATGCCACTACATGTTATCTCATGTTATATGTATAATGAACACTACATGGAACAATTTATGAACCGTATTTTATGTCCAAGTACTATAGATAATTATATCAAAAGCATATAATTTACATCCATTCATGCTAATATATATAACACCAATATATTAACATATTTACAACACATTCAGCACGTTATAAAATTTCCAACAATAATAATAAAAAAAAATAGTCCACACAAACTAGCCATTCCCAGCCATAAATCCAGCTATACTCGGCCTTGGAAATAATCTAGACTCAGTCCAAAAATTTTAGCTTTTGTTTTATTTATTTATTTTTTTACAACTTTCAAGACTGTCATTAACGACTATAAATTCATCCATGGGCAGGTCCTCAAACTCGACGCGTCGGCGTTCTGCGTAGAAAACTTCAGTCGTAGTTTGAGGTGAACCACATGGCCATTTATGGCCCTTAGATTAAGAGGAATCGGTGTAGAGAAAACCCTACCTCTTTTTTTTTTTGGCACCTACTCGTAGGTCTCGTCGAGTAGACCAACTTTAATTCTTGAACTAACGACTTCCAACCGTCAGAACACTGGGAATCGGAGCCCTTTTCCTTTTTTTTTGCTTTCTCCTTCACGCACGGATTTTCCTCATCCCTTTTGTTTTCCTCATTTTCTTTCCTTTCTTCCTTTCCTTTTTTTTTTTTTCTCATTTCCTTTTTTTTTCTCCTTTCTTTTCTTTTCTTTTGCTTTTTCTCCTTTTCTCCTTCTTTTCATTTTCTTTCTTCCATCGAATTGTTTTTTTTTTTTTTTGGTTTGCTCCAACAAGAGGAAACTTCCTTTCACTTTCCTATTTGCCATGTGTCCTTCATATGCTCCATTTTCCATGTGCCATGTGTCACATGGACACATGCACTAGGTGTCAAATGCCACATCACATGGCTCTCATGCAGTGTGCCATCCTCTAAGCTTGCCATGTGGCACAACTCCATGTGTCATCCGACACTCGTGTCTTGAAATACGTGAAATTCAACTGTTTCAGAATCCAACGAAATCTGACAATGTAGCTAGATTTCGTGAGACGATTCCAATGGTGAAGTTCATTTCGTCATCCGAGATCTAGAAAATTTAAGGTTTTCAACTTGTACTACAACGACAAATTACCGTTTTATCATTTTTTCAGAAAAATTGCATTTTTCCCTTGTTTTATATTATGCCCCCCTTTAAAAAAATTTCATCCCCGAAATTACACACATACCCCTACAATCTCATGCATATGAAATAGTCATTTAAGTACCAAATGACTAAACAACATACCTTCATCCTTAAATAAGAAAGGATAAGTGGCATGCATTGTGTCCTCACGTTCCCATGTTGCCTTTTACTTCGGGTGTGTCGCTATACATCTTCACTAGCCTCACTAGCCTTAAGGCCGCAAACTCGGGATCCCGGCTATCCATGATATGCACCGGTCCCTCCTCGAAGGTCCCATCTGTATCAATAATAAGCTCGCCCTAACATGAGTTGGATTTGGAGTGTATTTATGGAGCATGAAGACATGGAATACCTTATGGACACTCGACAAACTCGGCGATAAAGCTAACCGATATGCAACCGTACCCACCCTCTTGAGTATCTCAAAGGGCTCGATATACCTCTGCGATAGTTTTCCCTGCTTGTCGAACCTGATCACTACTCTCTTAGGCATCACCTTCAAGAAGACATGATCACCCTCCTCAAACTCTAGAGGTCGTCGTCGTCTATCGGTGTAACTCTTCTACAAGCTCTGAGCCATGAAAGACATCACAGATCAATCCACCTGAGTCGTTCTAATCAAATTCTAGTGACTGCAGGATCTCTCTCCCACCTCCCTCCAATAAATCGGAGATCGACATGGCCTCCCATATAAATCATGGGGTGCCATCTATATGCTCGCCTGATAACTGTTGTTATAGGCGAACTCTACCAAGGGAAAATGCTCTTCCCAACCACCCTTGAGATCTAGGACGCATGCCCGCAGCATGTCCTCCAAAACCTGTATGGTCATCTCCGACTGGCCGTCTGTCTGTGGATGAAAAGCAGTGCTCATCATCAATCGTGGTTCCCATGGCTCGAAACTCTTCCAAAAGTGAGTCAGAACCTAGGATCTTGGTCCGATACGATAGAGATCGGGTACCCATGTAATCGAATCCGCCTCAGATGTATAACCCGCACTCCTCTAGTGTGAAGGTATTTGCAATACCTAGAAAATGTCGACTTGATGAGCCGGTCCATCATTACCCACACGCATCATGCTTCCGTGATGTCGGTGGCAAGTGAGTCACAAAATCTATTATGATATGTTCCCACTTCCCACTGGGCCACTTAGAGGTCGAGTAACTCTTTGTTACCATGCTCGCCTTTACCTACTGACACGTGAGACATCGTCGAACAAAGTCCGCCACATGTTTTTTCATCCCACTCTAGTAATATTAGCAACGGCATCTCGCATATCTTCATGACACTGATGTACTACAAAACAAGAGCAATGGAACTATATGAGAATTTTGCTTCCTCTCAAATCTTATCAATCACAACTCACAACCCGTCCCCTATACAAAAGGCTATCATCAATGTGAATGGCCTAGCCTTCATCACTTGTACCTGACTGTACCCAGTCCCTGATGGCCAATATCTCTGCATTTTGTCCCTGGGACTTAATCACTCTACTCAGTAGGGAAGGTTTAGCCACTAAAATCCCCAAAACACCTGAGTTCCTGATCACTCGCATTTCAGAGTCTAAATCGCCCCACAACTGGCATTTGCCATTCCTCGAAGCTACCTAGCCAAGATCTCCGTGACTCGACATCGAAAGATCAACCACCACATTTTCCTTACTAAGATGGTAATGCAAAGTGAAGTCATAACTCTCTGTATACTCCATCCATTCGCGTTGCCTTATGTCGAGGTCCCAACAGGTAAAGATATACTTAGATTTTGTGGGTATGAGAATACTTCGAAATGTTCACCATATAGATAGTGGCGCTAGATTTTCAAGGCAAAGACTATTGCTACCAACTCCATGTCATGTGTAGGGTAATTTTGCTCATGGTTCTTTAGTTGCCTAGAACCATAAGCTACCACCCTCCCAGACTTCATCAAAACACATCCTAGTCCGTCCTTAGAAGCATCGCAAAGACACTCAGGTATACTGTCTCCATTTATGGGACTATCAGATAAATGACGTAGCCTCCTTTTTAGTTCCTAGAATGCCTTCTCACACTAGTCATTCCACTCAAACTTGACCTCTTTGCGGGTCGATCTCATCATAGATGCAACTAGTCGGGAGAAATCCGTAATAAATCTCTGGTAGTACCTTGCCAATCCCAAGAAAATGTGTATCTCGAAGACTGATTTCGGCCTCTCCCAACTCATAACTACCTCTATCTTCTCCGGGTCCACTGATACACCCGAAACTGACACTACATGTCCCAACAATTTCACCCTCAAGAAGCCAAACTAGCACTCTACTAAACCTCCGCGCAACCCATGTCTCTAAGGGCCTAGAGAGTAGTTCTCAAATGATCCTCATGCTCCTCCTCTATCTCGAGTGCAGATCAAGATGTCACAACTACACCACTCCCAACTGATCTAAATAGTGGCTGCACCACCCTACGATAAGATCCATGAATGTTGTCGGGCGCATTCGTTAATCCAAAAGGCATCAGAACTCGAAATGCCTGCATTCGTCCCGAACTGCTCAGTGGATCATCGCCTCCCTAACTCTCAACTGATGATAACCGGTATGGAGATCTATCTTGAAGTAGATCTGTGTCCCTCTCAATTGATCAAATAAATCATCAATCCTCGGCAAAGGATACCGATTCTTGATCGTAATCTTGTTCAACTATCGGTAGCCTACGTACAGTCGAAGGGTCTTATCTTTCTTCTTAGCAAACAGAACCGGAGCGCCCCAAGGTGAAGTCCTTGGTCTAATGAAACCCTTGTCCAACAATTCTTATATCTGGACCTTGAGTTCCTACAACTCAACCGACACAGTCCTATGTGGAGTCATAGAAATGGGGCGGTACGCACTGTGTAACTCGATGATAGTCTACATCCCTCTACAGGTAGTCCTTAGCTCATCCGAAAAGACATCCTCGAATTCGCAAACTACCCGAGGTAGACACAAACCCTGTCTCATCTTGTCCTCTAAGGTAAGGCTTGCTAGCCAACCCATCAACTGTTCGTGCCAACTTGGAGTCGTACACGGTCTGGGGTAAAGCATCGTGCTTATCTCCTTGAAACACAACACAAACATCGTCGTGTGTGTATATAGTAACTCTAACATCGCAATCACGACGAATTTGGCAGGGTCATCAACCAGTCCATCCTGAGGATGACATCAAACTTCGACATGTCCATAACCCTTAGGTCCACAATGAGTAGGATCCCAGAGATCTCTAACTCATAATCCCGACATATCAGATCAACACTCACCCTAGTTCTTAGGGGAGAGCTTACATTCAAAGTATTTTCCAAGGTCTCAACCTCTTAGCCCAATTCTTTCACACATGATGCAGGGATGAATGAATGCAATGCACCAGAATCAAATAGTATCCTTGCCTAAAGGCGAGATGGCAGAAACATACCTTGTATAACCGACTAACTGTGTTCGGGCCCAGGTGTAACGGCGAGACACGCCGGGAACCCAAAGTCTCTACCGTGGAGCCCCGCCCCAACCTCGATCATACTCGCCCCAGCTAATATGTGAAATACTAAGTGCTTCAGGCAAGACTCGACCACACCGCCTTCCGCCTTAAGTGGTGGGAGAAACAAACCTCTGCCTCTGCGGCATGTCCCATCGATGACTGGACTGTGGCGTCCGAAGGCACTTTGGGATCCGCTTGCGCAATCCGCCTGGGTGGTCCAGCTGCAGACACTGAAACACACCCGCTCTCGGCTGACTAGAGCCCTAAAGGTGCCTCTAAAATTCAGGATGATTAATCTCGTCTTGGCCCCGTGAGTCATGGGCTCTGTCTCTAAAACCTCGAGAGCGTGTCCTACTTTTTTCCAGCCAAAGAAACTCCGGTTTTCCTTCCTTCTTCCCACTAACACTCTAGATCCCTATGTTTCATGGGCCATCAATCTCTTTTCTCATGGACATAGTCAGTTCTGACCATGTGAGCCAATATCTTATAAGAGAAGTCCCATAATCTTGCCTTGGATGGACAATTTCAGACCATCCTCAAACTTCCTCACTTTGGCCATATATGTGGCCACGTAACAATCCGTGAAATGTGCTTATTCATGAACTTAGCCACGTATTCCAGTATTGTCATGGCTCCCTGTCTCAACTCTAGAAACTCCCAAGCCTTGGCATGTCTAGAAGATGCTGGGAAAAACTTGCTCATGAAGAGCGTATGAAAATCTCCCTATGTCATTGCCTCCAAGTTCTTGGAGGTCTTGACCTTATCCCACCGTACCTGGGATTCACCCTCTAGCTGAAATGTCGCTGGTTTTATCTGTGTAGCATTGGAGGTGATTTCCATAGCCTCTAAAACTTTTTCAACCTGTTAGAACCAATGGTTAGCCACCATTGGATCTCCTCCTCCTATGAATGTTGGGGGATGATGTGCCTTAAACCTTTGGAGGTTATTCGACCCTCCCTGACCCTTAGCTGCACTAGCTTGTGCAATGGTGGCAACTGCAGCGCCTATAGCCTCCATAAAGGCATGTGGGTAAAAAACAGGTGGTGGTTGGCTATTGCCCTGTGGACGACCTCTACGTCCCCGTCCTCGACTTGCCATCTACACATGTTAATTAGCAAGATGAGATTTTTTTTCCTTATTTCATTAGTGGTGCATAATGCCAAACACTAGTAATTATCAGTTCCTGAACTATCATGCTCATTTATTTTCTGAATCCCTAAGGTTATGTTTTCTAACCCTAGTGTTCTTCATTTTCTATATACAACCTATTATGCATATAATCCACACAATGTATAACACACATTATGTAACACAATCATCACACAACGATTCACAAGAATGCACAATGAATACTTTGATACCAAGCTATGAAGCCTATCAGACACTGCCTGTGCATCTATAACCTAAGCTCTGTACTATTACTACATGTCCTAAACCCATGCCTACCAAGCCCTAGTTACTCGTATACCTAAGCTCTGATACCAAACTGTGACACCCAAAATCCGGGGGTCCGTTGATCATCCATCAACTAGCGGAATACCTGTGGGTATCGCATATCTCAATACTACCATATCGCGTCCCATTCACCAGGATCCATTCATGCAAATATATTTTAGAAAAATATACAAATTTATCAAAACAGTTCATAAAATTTCGAGTTACAACTCTCTTATATACAAAATAATACATGTAAAATCTAGTTTTTTTTTTTTTTTTTTTCCAAAAGGCTTCTCAAAGTCATAGTTTGACTTTCTTCACACCTGCGGTCCTGGATGAGGGTCACCGCATGTACATGACCTACACTTGAAAGGGGGTCCCACGACGAGGTGAGTAATGCCCAGTAAGGATAACTCCTACAAGGGCTACTCTCCACCTAAGTGCACATGTAATGCCATGTTCACACAATAATACACACATCAACATTCCCATGAAGAATATGCCACCCCACATGAATCCTACATACCATGAAACGCATTTGCAGACTCATCATGCCCCATGTCCCGAGTCCTCATCGACTCTCTCACACATGCTGCTAAGTGTGAAACCATCATTCCGGGATGATATTCTTAATGATCATTTTGAAGACCAATTTCATTTGCTTATAAACCAAAAGCTTTTTGGATGATACATCACAATGATAATTTTATCTTCAAAATCCATGCGCCTTTTTATGGGTAGCGAATTTTTGGTGTCTCACCACGGGCTCCGCAAACCTAGACACTTTTATGGCCTTTCACCGCTAGGGACTATTTCTGACCATAATTGACAGGTTTTTCACTCGAGGGGGGATCTATCCCTTCTTGCTGATACTCGACACATATTTTCCATTTCATGCAACCGTGCGACTCTGTTGGACGTTGTCCCATTTACCGAGCCCACCCAATCAAACACCAAACGTAGTGTAGATTTACCAACCCTGAACTCACACCCATTAAATGCGATGTTTCTCGTGCATATGCAATGCAAAATTCCATTGCATGTTATCTCATGTTACATGTATAATGAACACTACATGGAACAATTTATAAACCGTACTTTATGCCAAGTACCATGGATAATTGTATCAAAAACAAATAATTTACATCAATTCACGCTAATATATATAATACCAATATATCAATATATTTACAACACATTCAGCATGTTATAAAATTTCCAGCAATAACACAAAAAAAATAGTCCACACAAACTAGCCATTCCTATATATATTCCTACTATTACTCTACTTAGAAATGATCTGACTCACCAGAATTTAACCAGAGCCTTATTTATTTATTTTGTTTTATTTTATTTACAACTTCAAGACTGTCATTACGCCTATAAATTCACTAAGGTTAGCCCTCAAACTCACTCGAAAACTTTTCGAAAATAGCGTCCCAACGTCCGAAACTCAATTCCATGGTTAGTGGCTAAACCACACCCGCCAATTTACGAATTTTAGATTAAGAGGAATTAGTGTAGGAGAAAACCCTACCTCTTTTGTTTTTGGCACCTACTCGTAACTCTCATCGAGAAGACCAACTTTAATTCTCGGGCTAACGACTTCCGACCATTGGAACACCGGAAATCAGACCCCTTTTCCTTTTTTTTTTTCCTTTCTCCTCCATGCACAGATTTTCCTCATTCCTTTTGTTTTCCTTCTTTTCTTTCTTTTCTTAATTTTTTTTCTCATTTCTTTTCTTTTTCTCATTTCCTTTCTTTTTCTCCTTTCTTTTCTTTTCTTTTACTATTTCTCCTTTTCTCCTTCTTTTCCTTTTCTTTATTTCACCGAATTGTTTTTTTTTTTTCGTCAACAAGAGCAAACTTTTCACTTCTATTTGGTCATGTGTCCTTCATATGCTCCATTTGCCATGTGCCATGTGTCACATGGACACATGCACTAGGTGGCAAATGCCACACCACATGGCTCATGCCATATGCCCTCCTCTAAGCTTGCCATGTGGCATCCACATGGTCATGTCATGTGGCACCACTCAAAGTGTTATTTGACACCAGTGCCTCGAAATACGTGAAATTCCGACAGTCTCAAATCCAATCAAATTTGATTGGGTAGCTAGATTTCGCAAGACGATTCTAATGGTGAAGTCCGTTCGTCATTCAAGATCTAGAAAATTTCAGGTTTTCAACCTGTACTACAACGACAAATTACCATTTTGCCATTTTTTCAGAAAAATTGCATTTTTCCCGGGTTTTACATACTGGTTCTATGGCGAATCAGTCCTTGGGAATTCTATTGGTCTCCTTTCGGTCCTTGCAATAGAATATCCCGGGTTATGCTCCGATCGATCTCCTTTCGGTCCTTACGATCTTTACATAAGATTGAATGCTGTCCATCTTAATAAAATCCACCTAGTACTAGGCATTCCTAATTTCCTAGGTCTCTTGATTAAGTTAAATTGATTTCACAATCAGGACAAAGGCAGAAACTAACTCCTAAGGATGCTTTCACTGTCACCTGAACCCCTTGGGCTCTAGGTTTCAATTTCACCCTTTAGTGCACAAATAATTCAAGTAAACCCTGAAAATCCAAGATCCACAAACATAAACTCAACACAAGTAATGGATTCACATAAATATTTCAATAAAAACCCTAAGCCTACCACCAATTTCAACAACTAGCCCTAGGGGAGAAATTAGCCACTCATGGCAGCCTTAAAACCCGTCACTATCATATTTGCACCAAATAAAATACTGAAAGATTAAGAATAAAAGTATAGTTAAGGAATACAAAACAAATGTGTAATCAATCCCATCCAAAACTCAGCTCCACTGCTGCAAGATGCCCCCTAGCAGTTGGATCTTCCAATACAGCTCCAAAAATGAACTCAAAATCAAGTAAAAACTAAAAAACCTAGAAAAAGTAAGCCTAGAGAGAAAATACCTAGAAATGGAAGTGTAGTCGCCTTTTCTTGAGTCTCCCCCCTTTTAGGTCGAAAAACAGGTATGATATATATACCCCTTAGGAAATGGGCCAATGATTAGGCTAAAAATGGGAATATTCGTGATTCCAAATCTAAATCCAGCATAGGAGAAGACACATGTCTTCTTCTACTCCGTGGATGTCCGCCTAGGCGAGGGAAGCTGTGCGAACCCCTAAACCAAGGCAAGGCTAGGTTCACCTAGACGAACCCAAGAGCAGGTCTTCAGGAGTCTTCATGCTGATCACTAGCTCGCCTAGGCGAACCTCTTATGCCTGCGAGGGTTTTCACGCCTAGGGAGAACCCAAAAGGTTCTCCCGCACATCTCGCTCTCGTCCGGTTCCTTCCTATCATTAAGCCTTTCTTTGCTTTCTTTTTCCTTCATGTTCTCGCAAAACATTGAAGAATGAAGAATTAGTGTAATATTTATGAATAGGTGTGAAGTATTTGAATTTATAAAAATATGAAAAGTACACTCAAAATGCATATATAATTCACAATCGAACACCCAAACTTAACATTTTTCTTTATCCTCAAGCAAAAACAGCGCACAATTTCCCTAAATCTATTAAAGATAAACAAACGTGATTCCATAGAGATATAAGCATTACAATGTTTTGCCTCAAGAATTATGCATTCTAACACCTGAATAATATTTCAAGATAATGTTCTTTAAAACTAATAAGTTGACCACAAGCTGAATGCACCTAGATCAAGGTTCTATTTTGAGTGTGTGTAGTCTCACCCTCATTACTCCAAGTGCAGTTTAGATGAAAATAGGAAAATGCATGTAGTAAAGGATCTCTCACTCCTAAGGAATTTCATGAATGCAGAGTGACTAAGACTTTATAGGCTTGCTTGGCATACCATTCTCCACTAATGTAGGCATTACACACTATTGGGATCAAATAGGTCTTCTTCAAGCTCAGAGTGTGGCTAGTATGTAGAGGGTAGTTAAATCAGTCATTTAGGTTATGCTTTTACCCAAAACACTCAAGCACACTTTCCTTTTTGTTCTCGTGCTTCATCCTTTCATATTTCACTATATCTCAAATTGAGTCATGCAAACTCAACCCCTTGATTGTTTTTATCTCTTATCAAAAGTCACTAAGAATTTCTTCTTTTTCTGAACATCAAGGTAGGAGCAGTGCAATATTTAATCACTTTAAGCTTTCTACCTACCCCGTGTAACGAGTTTTAGGTCAATAACTCCTAGGCCAGTTGGTCTTGGGGTATTAGGTGTTAAAACACCCCTATGGACTTAATAGCTCAAGGTAAGAAGGCTACAAGGTTAAATTTTGCTCCTTCTTGAGTTCTTTTCTTCTTTTCACTTTTCTAACTGTTTTTCTTTCCTCGCTTCAAACAACCCTTCCTTGGAATTTTGTGTTGAATAACTCTCTCTCATTCAATCATTCTACTCAACTACATGTCTTCCTCCCGATGTATGCTTTTACATGACATGTTAAGGGTAAAATGGGTTCGATCGAAGGATACAAAATAAAAGGATCCGGTGTTCGTTTCGTTTTCAAGATGTGTGATTCGTGTACGTAGCCCGTAGTGGTATTCCCCCGAATCAACAATATTTATAATCCCAACACTCAGACCGCGTAGCATAGCTACTATAGTACGCTGGGTTTCTGTGGATTATCCACATGAATGGGTTTTCGCATAAAATACCTGCGCGGAAGTTTAAACCGCACTCATTTTGGATTTTGGGTTGTTATAAAAGAGTGGGTTTTGGTAGTTGAAATCATGACCAAAGTGATGTAAAAATATAGAAAGAATTCCCTTGAAGTGTCAGGTCACTGGGCTTGGGTTCCCAGGGCAAATTAGGGGTTCTCGAAGTCTTTTCCTTGCATTGGGGATAGTAACATATAGTTACCTCTCGAATCGGATTTTGGTTTAGCTATAAAACTTGACCCTCAATAACTATCCTTTGAAAATGGCATTCACCGCTCACAATGTTCTCGCCGTTAAAACCCGTCTCGAGTCACCTTCCAATGGCTCATTAATGATAACGAATCAACATCACAGGATCTACTAATAGGCATCCGATGAGCTGTAAAAGCTTACCATATACTAATCATTCAAGGTGAATCGAAGGGATCGAAACCTAAAGTTGAAGGAGAGAACATCAATGAAGAGAATACCTACGTTGAAAACATGAGGGCCCCTACTTTGGCCACAGTTCCTTGCTCAAAGGCCTCTCCTTCAAGGAAGGAGGTAGTTTAGCCAGCCATCCTTCGAGTTGTCATCCTCGGGCTGTTCACAATGTAGAAAACGAGAGAAAATGAAAAGGAAACGAGAGCCTGTCAAATGTTTGCCCAAAATCTCTACTAAAAGATTTTCAAGATCCCTTACAAAGTGCAAATGCTTTTTAAAATTATATACCACCAAAACCATACAAATTACCAAAATAAACAAAAACAGTAAACTATTACAAGGACAAAAAGGGAAGAAATCAACAAATGAGGAACAAAAGTCAACCAAAAATTTGAGGTCGCGGAAAATTAAGAGGCTCGTGAAATTCGTAGGTTACGAATTTTCGTAACCCTCATAAATTTGCAAGGGTTCATTTATTTCTCTTTGCTTCTCATTCTATCTTCGTCTCTACAGCCTGGAAGTTCCAATTGGTTTCTTCATGCTCGAGCTGCATCCCTATCTTCAATATTTATAGCCAGTGAAAATTACAAAACTGCTATAAAATTGATTAGAAGCATTAATACGTCATCAACGTGCCAACTAAGTCAATTTGGCTAGTTACTACGCAAAAAGTGCTCAAAACCTGGACTTTTAAGAGTATGAAACAACACTATTTGGTTAGTAATCACTGTGGATATGGCTATTACGGCTCAAACAAGGTGACTATGGACTAATGCATAACCAGGTAGGATAAGAAGGCTCAACCGATTCTAAGGATGGCCTATATCATTTCTCCAAAATGTGATATCTAGGATTTCACCTCAAATGGTAATTAAACAAAGTTCTTAACGCCTATGAGATCTAAACATTATGATTTCCTAATTTTCTAGACTAGCATGATCAGAACAAGGGTATAAGAGACTTGTGCTTATTTTTCAGGCAAATCTATAGCTATGTATAGCCGTATGGTCAACCAATTCGGTTTCTGAAAATAATTTATCTTTAACATTATTCAAAATGTAAAGAAATCGACACAATTATTTATCATCATAGGCATGCCAACTATTTCACAATAGACCCACAAGAGCAAAACAAAACAATTTAAAGTTTTTCAAAATTTTTCTGCATTGTGGCATTTAGATGAAACACTAATTAGACATCATTAAAGCTCAACAATTCAACACAGGAAATGTATGCAATGTGATCAATAATCTTCAAACAGAAAATGGACCAATTCATGAATCAAATCATCCCCACAATGCAATTAAGAGTTAACTAACAAACACATCAAAATAATATAAAAAACTAATTAGGCATTCAAAAAAAACTAAAAACTAAATGAAGCAAAGATAATCCAAAAATGAAAATCAAAATACCGAAACAAAGAAGTATCCAAAGCTAGTAAATATGGTCAAAGTGTTTTCGTGTGTAGTCAGAGTGTAATCTCACCGTAAAGTAATATATGGGGAAAACACCCCCAAATTTAAGACAAGTGCTGAGTCCTAAAATCATCTATTTTTAATCCATTTTTCTGGCATATTTTTAGAAGTTTATGATTCATTTTAATGCTGAATTATGGAATATTCACCAACTCGCTTTGCAGTTTTAGAAAGAGATCATTCCAACAAGAAGCAAAAAATCGCTGTATGTAATCGGCTCAGCAACATAGTCTCAGAATGTCGCGATAGAATCCCAATAGAACCAGCAGAAGTTATGTCGCAACAAGGATTAAGCCGAACTCAAGCCAGAAATGAAGACCGTCGTGACATAATTTTAGATAGACTGAGTGATTTATGTTGAAACAATGGATTTTTATGTCGCAACAAAGCTGGAGAAGTTCATGGAGAAGAATGTTGAGACATTCCTTACTCTATTGCAACATTAATCAAGAAATGGCAAAGTGAATTTGTCGACATTTCACAACTTGGTCGACATAAAAAGAAATGAAGATATAAGATGAATCACTGACAAAAAAGACAACTCTGTTGCGACAAAAAATAGCAAAACAATGAGACAAGTTAAGACAATGTGCCTGTGACAAAGTTTTCCATGTTATGACAGACATTTCAACTTATGACAAGACCAAGGCAGATTATATGTCGCGACAGAAGAAAACTATGTCGCGACACAACATTCAGAGTCAGCAGTGAAAGATAAGAAGACTTTATCGCGATAGAGAAGTTTTATGTCTCGATAAACACAACATGAGGTTTGGCGGAACTCGCTGCGGACAAAGACGGCTACTATCACGTATCGAGAAGAATTACGCAATGTTGCAAATTACTTTCGCAGCCTATGTTGCAACATAAAGTAATGAACTGAAGATTAAATCAGAGCAACAAAAGAAGATTATGTTGCAACAATAAAAGTTGTCGAGTAAGAGATTTCTATCACGACAGAGAAGTTTTATGTTGAGACAGAAAATGGAAGCGACATGAGACCAGCCAAGACAAGCGACAAAGATTTCAATCTTTAAATAAACAGTTCAGCCAACGAAAAATCTCAAAGAAGAAAATATGTCAGATTCTGAGTTTGTCGCGACACAAAGTTCGCCCCGTGAGTAAGCCAACAAGACTCGTCGACAAAGAAAAGTCTATCGCGACAACAGATCCATGGTACTGTGAGAAACTCTGTCGCAACAAAAGATATTAGTGTCGTAACAAAGGTTGAGAAGAACCATAAAAGAATGTCACAACATAGCAAAGAATGTTGCAACAAAGTTGAAGAGCTAGAGGAAGAAATGTCTGTCGTAACAAAAGAAAACTATGTCACAACAAAATATGTAGAGGAGAGAACAGAAGATTGTTGCGACAAAGAAATTTATGTCGCGACAAAGAAATTTATGTCGCGACAGAATTCAGAGCAGCAGAAAATGACAAGTTGTGTTGTAACAAAGTTTTTATGTCACGACACAAGACACTCATGTTGTGACATAAACTAGATAACTTCAATAGAACTATGTCATGACATTATCAATGTTTATTATGACAGAATCCCAGAAGAAATCCCAAAATCATGTTGCGACAGAAAACTGGAGGCCACGACAAGAGCTGGGGAATATACTCGACACATCTCCTTATAAAGCTAAGCTAAGCAGACATGACCCCGACTATATTTACTAGCAAATAAAACTGATAATGGAAGAACATGAGATGAATAAAACAACTAGACTTGTCTGCAAATAAGCATCCTCCAATAAGTAGTAATATATATGCTCTAGTATAACGTTGAATCACAACATCATCAACATCAAGTGGTAAAGTTGGAAATTTCATCGCTAACCATGACACATTATGGCGTGATCCATCAATGTCATCCTCTTCAAGTCTGTGTCCTAACAAAGACTAGCATAACTCAGGCTACTATTGCGAAGTCTAACAAGTAAGAGGAAACCCATCAACTAGTAATGTAAAACCCGGGAAAATTTGAATTTTTCCAAAACAGGGTAAAAATATAAATTGTCGCTAATGTACAAGTTGCAAAACTGGAATTTTTCTATATCTCAGATGATGTAATGGACCTTACCATTGGATTCGTCTTGCGAAATCTGATTACCCAGACGAATTTTGTTAAATTCCGAGACAGGCGGATTTTCGGGACGTCATGTGCCTGATGGACCCCAAAAAATGGGATTTTTGAGAAAAAAAATCTCGAAAGTGGAAAATGAATTAAGTAAAGTTCATTTAAAATAAATTAAACTTGAACCAAGACAAAATAAATTGTTTCGCGTAAACTAACTCCTGACCCGCTACGACATGTATGCGTAATGTGGGCCAAGTCTTTAAGACTTAAGTTAAAGGTAGAAAATCATATTGGAGAAGGAAAATGAGCAGATTTTTTCCTGGGAAAAAAAAATCATAGAGACAGGGAGAGAAAAGAAAGAAAATCAAGCTTCTCTTTCGATCTAATGGTTCCGCCACATAATTGTCGCCAAGAATGAAAGTTCATCTACTCAACGAGGTCACATTACGGGTACTCGAAACACGCACTTCGTCTTATGATTCAAGCAAGAAGTTCGAAATCGCTCGAATTTAAGAAGTGTCTACGAAGACTTCCTAAAGTTTCTCTACGCCTAAGAGGTAGGATTCTTTCTCGCTTTTGGTTTATTTTCCACTCTAAGGGTTGTTTCGTTGTATTTTATGCCCTAAGGGGCTGTTTGGAAAAATTTCGGGATGAGGGAATAGTGCCCTGTTTTGACCCTATATGATGTCTAAATTTTGGGGCTAATTTTTGGTTAGAAAAGGAGGGAATTTGGACTAGTGTCCTTCATGACAATTGTAGCTGAAGTTGTGAACTTGAGGTTAGGCTTTTAAATGACCCAAATTCAAGATAAAGAAAAATTTCGGATTTTGACCAAAATTACCATTTTACCCTTTTTCAGAAAATTCAAATTTTCCGGGGCTTCACAGTTCCCATTAGGACTGAACCCCCCCCTTCCTTCCTTATGCACGCTTTGAAATGTTAAGCACTCTACCACATGGCTAGACATAATGGACAATGCATTGGTATCAAGTAATGAGGATGTTTTGCTATGCATCAAGTGATATCAAGTAAGAAATCAGCTAAGCAATCATTAAGACTATACCCGGCCGGGTCACAACATATGATCCTTCTAGAAAGCCTTTCGGAGAATTAACCAAGGTTTTAAAATTTAAATCATTACACTTATAATGACTATGGATTTGATCCGTAGCTTTAAATTTCCATTTCAGAAAAAGAAGAGGAGGAAAAAATCCAAGGATCGAACGGCTTCAACCTCATCCATCAAGCAAGATACTCTCTCCTCTCCATAAATGTTGTATTGTGTCCCCAATAATACTAGTAATGTCCGCCTCTTTCTAATAATCGAATGCGCCTATTTTAGTTTCTCTCAAATTTTGTTACTCGGTTGTTTCAGAAGTCGTAAGTCATGGAACATTTCGAGGTTCGAACTCAGATCATCAAGTTGCTTGCGTAGATATCCCAATCATATCACCTACATGTTCATTCTTCTTTAACTATTCATTTTGCTTGTAACATTGTACATGCTTCCAAAAATCTTCTCCTTACCGATGTCATTTTTTTCTTTCCAAAATCTGAAAATTGTGTGTGGTCCTCAAGTATTTATTGTAATTTATGCTAGGTTAAGAATATTAAGTAGACAAAGAAAATTGTTTAATGATATGTTTGGTCATGAAGGCGACGCTGATTCCCAGCCTTGGGCGCCGCCTCGAGGTCGCGCACGCCTTCAAAGAGGCGCAGCCTGTTGGGCAAGGCGCGCCTTCCGCCAAGATCGAGGCTCCAAAAAGGCGCGTCTACTTCCTCGCTCTTCCTTCTTCTTCTTTTTCATCTTCATCTGAAGAGACAACTCAGCCTCTCATCAAATTTTTCATCGAAAAATGTTAATTTTTTTGTCAAAATAAAAATTCATAAAATGCCCTAATTAGGGCCGGAAGGAGTGTCAGAATCGAGAGAACAAGAACAGAGAAAAAAACCCAAAGCAGGTGACAGGCCGGTAGTGATCTAAGGAAGAAAAGAGAAAAAAATTAGGGGCTATGATGGCGAAGAAGAAGAAAAAAAAAATTAGGGCTAATTCGGCTGAAAGTGATCGCGAGAAGGAGAAGAGGAAGAAGGGGAGAAGACGAGGATCGTGTTCATACCTGTACTGGAGCCACGATTAGGGCTGGTAACGAGCCGAGCCGAGCCGAGCTTTGAACATTTCGAGCTAGGCTTGTTAATTTATGAGTGAGCTCGAGCCCGAGCCGAGCTTTTGAACGAGCTAAAATCGTGCCTGCTCGTCGATTTTAAAAGCTTGGCTTGAGAGCTCATTAGGCTCAAGTTATATGAACGACCCGCTAACTCTCGAAGCTCAAGCCCAATCCCGAGCCTATACAAGTTTGTATTGTAATCAATCCTCAAGCTCAGTCCATATACTTTTTAACTTTTTGTAATCAATCTGATAACAAATACATCAATTAAGGAAATAATTTTCTATGGGATTGGTTTTACCTTAGTTGATTTAGCAACATGCTAAAGTCGCAAAGCCACCTCCTTCAACATTTGTTTCCCTTTCTGGATTACGTAGAATTCCACTGCTGAAACAACTTGCAACTAAAAAATTATGAAATAGAATTAAAACAAGGTAAATTCTGCAGAGCGAAGAAATAAGATACCCAAATCATCAATGTTAAACATGATTGCTTAATCAATTATCTAAATAAAGAAATAATTATCAACAAGATCTTCCAAGCAAAACTCATTAGTAACAACGTAAACTATTTCGCAACATATACTGCTGCACGGGGTTAAGTCACACCACCCTCCCGATCACCAAGTCACAGATGATTAATTTCCCAAGACCTATACTTCAACACTGTTTGACCGAGATCCAGACCGCCCACCATGTCGAACCGACACCCAAATTTTCATACCTAGTACCGATGGTGTTACCCCCGCTGCTATTAATCGTCTCTGCTCGGGCAATCCCGTATGCCTACTCCTTGTTTCCCATGAAACCCCACCCCACGATCACCTCGATGCTCTTACTCCATACCCACGCCTAAATGAGCTGCCAAGTCCAAAGACCAAGATCCGTTGAGCCCCAATACCCCGTGAGAGATTTGAGATTGGATCCTTGTTTATCAGGCTGAATTGATCGTATAAGTGGGTCCGTGCATTTGCCCTCAATGCTACTCAAGATCTAAGAAACCTTGTCTAAGCCGCGGCCACCAAATTCTATAGCTCTTGGCAGGAGCCCCAATACCTCATACAACGGATTTTTTGTACACCAGATCGACCGATCGCACTGGGCCATACCAACATCCATGTCCTTCCCGACGTCCTCGTGGGCCGAATCCTTCTTCAAAGCATCCACACCGAACATACCGTCGCCACACCTTCGCCCATCATGGGTACCATTTCCACTACCGAAATGATCCGAGATCTAGGCACGGGCCCCCCTAGCCGACGGCGTGATTCGCCAGCTCCGCCTTCGCCGCCGCTCCCAATCCAGCCGTGAGGATTCACGATTTTCCATCCATGTCGACCGATCTAGAGCTTCGAGATCCATTACATCGACATCCGGACACATGACTCCTGAATTTCACCTCGGCCACGCCTCTCGAGCCTGGATCGCACCGGCGGAAGACCAGACATCATTGGCCGAGACCGTAGGCGAAAGCCTCATTCCAGCGACGGATGGGTCTCGGTGGCCCGAGCCAAGGTTTTTCGATCCGAGCCCGAGCCGAGCCCGAGATTTGCCTGGTTTCCACCATACTCAAGCTCCTAGCCATGAAGCTCACGAGCCGAGCCCGAGCCGAGCTTTTTCGAGCCGAGCCCAGCCGAGCCCGAGAAGCCGGGCCTGCTAATGCACTCTCTAGCCACGATCTCTTTCAGGTGGAGCCACTTTCCTCTTTATATTTGTAATTATAAATAATTAATTAAAATATATTTTTATATATTTATTTGCTTAATCTATTTTTTATATTATCCACTTAAGATAATTTGAATGAGAAATTTTACTTATTTATTTAGTTAGTTATTTATTTATAAATAAATAATAATAAATTTTATTCATAAATAAATACACAAATTCTTTATTTTTAAATAAGTAAAATAAATTATCTACTTTAAATACATAATAATAAATTATCTATTTATAAATAAATTAATAAAAGTTATCTATTTGTATATAAACAAATAATTTATCTAATTATATATAAATAATGAATTATCTATTTATTGTTAAAAATAAATCTCTTTTATATTATTGTTATAAAATCGGAATATATCAAGGCAAGGCGCCTACATAAAAAGCCCACGCCTTAAGTGCCTTGTGCCTTTAGGCTCCGTAGTTTCCTTTGCGCTTTGGTGCCCCTTACGTTTTCACAACTATGTTGGCTGCTTGTGGTTAGCATTTAAATATAAGAACAAGGGTGGAGTTGATTGATATTTTGTAATCTGATTCTGCTAACACCAAACAAGTAGTGAATTTTGGGCTGTACACTTACGCTTAAATGCATTTTATATATCCTTTCAAATTGTGGCTTGAAGTATTTATAGGTAGATTTAAAATCAACACTTTGCCTTTCAAACTTGTTAAAAAGAAAAATCACGTAGCTTTCTTAATTTTTTATTTTTATTTTAAAAAAATAAAAATAAAATAATATCGAAACTTGTAAATGTTCGTCCCAGGGCATCAAATTTTGTAAATTTGAGGGATAAGGTATTGTGTTTATTCTTAAGTGTGTTAAGTAATGGTTAAAAGGAGAAAGTGTATTTTGACCATAAACTTTTTTATTTATTTTTTATTTTTATTTTTTTTTATTTTATGTTTCTCAACAAATGGTCTGTTTTTATTTTTATTTTTGGATCACATATCATATTTTGCATTGGAATCCAATTTTCAAGCTATAATTTCATATTTTGCGCTTAAATCAAGTATTTAAAGTGTAGACCATACTCAAGTTGTATTTAAAATTGGGGGAAATTTCGACTAGATAGGGTAAAATTGAGGAAATGTTCTTAAAAGAGGGATAAACGGGTTCTTGTTATACGTCAACTATTTATCATGTGTTTTAAACGTCCTGCTTTTCCATACGCTGTAATTAATTGCTTAAGTATGGGTATGATTGAGTACAAAGTAAAACATCGGATATTTTAGGACTAGAAAAAAGTTTAGTTGTAAAATGATATATATGGGTAAAAATGTACACATTTAGATCTTATCCGGTTTAGACTTTCACATTATATTAATTATATAATATCCTCAACATAGTTTTAAAAGATGCTTCTTAATCTTACTTTAGTATGCATCTCATTTGGTGAAGAGTGTCTTGTAACTTTGCTGTTCTTTTGAACAATTCTATATTTTTTGAAGTCTAATTATATATGAAATTTATACAACTTTATTAGTTTTTTATTTAATTTGAAATGCTAAGAATTTCCAACTTTTTTATTTATTGAAATCAATCTTCAATCATACTTTATAAAGCCCATTTTACTCATGGAAAATAGATTTGAAAAAATAACTTTTTTTAATATTTGAAATCCAAAATACTTTTTAAACGAAGACAACTGTGTAGACCCCAAATTTGGGCTCTAATTCTTTTTTCATTTGTTTATTTTACTTTATTTTGATTTAAAAGTAATTTGGGTAGGAATTCTCAATCTCATAATAGGCAAATATTCATGTATTCCTAATTCATTCATTATCTATTTGGTTTTTTCTAATATATCTCTCATCATTTATAATTTAATATTCTTAATTCATTGTAATTTAATATTCTCTCATCCTTATATACCTCCTTAATTTGTTTCCATATTTTATTTAACTAGTTCTTTAAATCCTTTATTTATTGTACTTCCTATTTGTCCACTCATATTTTATTTTTTTTAAATTCATTTATGCCACTCGTATTTTATTTTACTATGCATGTATATATATATTGTAATGTTTTATGTTCATATCTTTATTTTTATTTTTTATTATTATTATCTTAACCTAATCGATCACATTAGGTCTAGCCCTCTTCTCAGCACAACTCATCTATCTTAGGTCAAGCCCATGAGTTAGCCCGACTTATCTATCACTTAAGGCATACACCTTCAAAAATAAAATCTCAAATGCAACATTAGGTTTTGAACCAATGACTTCTATGATATAAGTAAAGTTTCTATTATATTACTAATATTAATATCTTTAAAAATAAATTTTCAAATGTAGAAACTACTTTACTAGTTTTAAATTTATATTTATCTTCATCTTGCCAATTTAATGCTTTGAATCTCACTCTACAAAATCTCATATTTTCATTTTCTTATTATTTTTTTCAAATTATCGATTACTTTAAAAAAAATCATTTTTCTTTCAAAATTCTCAATTCCTAATTTTCAAACTTCAAAACCTTAATTTTTAAAATTTAAATCTCAATTTTATGAATTTAAGCTATTTTTCAAATTTTGGTTATAAATTCTTAATTCCTTTAAATCATCATTTCACACCCAAAGTCCCTTGATGCCCCAAAAACTCAGGTCCGTTGACAACCCACAACTCACTGAATACTTCGTGGAATGCTCTGGGTAACCCGACACCACTATGAAAACGGAAAGCTCTCAGATTGGTAAATACCTAAGTTAAGGTACAAACTCGTCTCTAACAGTTTACAATGACCAGTGGTCCATATGAATAAAAATGAGTAAAATGGCCACTAAATTCTCGCATCAATACTCTCATCAAAATATATCCCAAATCCAAATATATTATACGGTTCAAGAGTTTTTTACATTATTTAATTCAACATATATTAAAATTTACAATTCTAATACACGTTATATTAAAATCAATACCAAAGCCAATCCGACTTTCTTCTAAACGCGCCATGAGGTTTCCGATCGCTCCCTCGCATTCGGAACAAGGACCTCGACAAAGGAAAGAAAGCCCAAAGAAAGATAATTTCCTACATAGGTTACTCCCCACCTAAGTGCACATGCATGGCAAACAAACACATTCAAGTAATTATACGAACTCACTAAATGTCTACATGACTGACGAGAAAGGTGACTTACCCTATCCCATATCCCGAGTCCTCACCGACTCCCTCACACTTGCCTAAGCCATGTATGAGAAAACCATTTCCAAACAAAGGTATTTATTTTTAATCGTGGACAACCCTCCGATATAAATAGTGGACCGACTTCGATAATCCATTTTGTGGACAACCCTCTGATGTATATCAATTGGGCCGACTCCGACGATTGATATTTTATATGGACAACCCTCCGATGTATATCAATCAATGACTCCAACGACGATATTATATGGACAACCTCCGATGTTGTAAATGGACACACCCGATAATTATTATTATTAGTCAATCCTCCTAAACAATTTCAAGAAACCACCTCATGCACTCACTCCTACTGTTCTATGGTGCCCCAATGCATACTTTAATGTAATGATGCTAATTCTAATAATGCTCATGCTAATATATTAACATGCATATATATTAACATAATTAAATCACATAAAACATGTTATGGCACATTTACCATCAATTACACCAAAATTAGCTCACATCAAGTTAATTAACAAACACGAGCAATTCATTTTGAATCACTCAACTAAACACATTTTCACACAAAATTATTTCGTGGTTTCATATTCATCACGCGAACAAGAAAACCCTGCCATCGCTCACGATCACTCAATTAGGAATTTTCTCCACTCGGTTCAAATCTTTTGAGACCGAATTTACAGCTAAAACAAGCCTCAGAACATTCATAACCATTTACATGGTTCTTAAACAAGGATTAACACAAGTAGGAAAAGATTCCTATCTCTGTAGCCTGTCTAACTCACCAATCGGTGTCCACGCAGAGTCTCTCGTCACAGAAAAGCAGCTTTAGTTTTTGTCTGGTTTAAAACCGACGGCCCGATTTGCCGGAATCCTAGAGAGAATGTGCTCTCTCTCTAAAAAAATCACAAAAAAACCTACTGCACGTTTTGGTCTCTCAAATGGGGGAGATGACACTATTTCATATTTGTCTTATTATCATTTAAAAATTCCAAAATTCCACTTATATCCCCTTTTTTTCACTATTTTGACACTTGGCGCAATCTAGTCCGTCCATTTCCATCATCTCTCTACTCGTGCAACATGTGTCACATGAGTACATGTTATAGGTGACTTTTGTCGATACTCGGTGCCTCGAAAAACGTGTAAATTTCGACTGTCTCAGAATTCGACGAAATTCTACGTGGTGGCTAGATTTCACGAGACGATTCCAACGGTGAAATCCGTTTCGTCATCCGATATCTAGAAAAATTTCGGATTTTTACCGAAATGACCATTTTGCCCTTTTTCCGAAAATTGGAATTTTCTCGGGTCTTACAGTCCCAAATTTCCAAGTTCCTAATTTTTAAAATTCAATTCCTGAATTTCAAATTTCAAATATCAAATTCTCAATTCTTAAAGAATTCAATTTTCCAAATCCCCGAAATCGGAACTCAGTTTTCAAAATAGTTTTTAAATGTTTCAATCACATGTTTAATTCTATAACTCTAATAATAATGGAGTCTTGTGGAGTTAATTTGTGTAAAAAAATAAAATGGCTTTTTTGGGGCCCAACATCTAATATATTATTTTAATAAATAATTTAGTATTTGATTTACAACCTATCTATAATTTAATTGTGAATATTTTATATCATTGGTTGAACTAACATGATTTTCTATCGATAATTGCTCGATCTCGCCACTCCGTGCCTGGGTCCCTCTTAGCTCGAGAACGAGCCCCATGGTACCCGCCTTAGTAAGTTATTCGTAGTCTCGCATAAGATTCGACCGCCACTCTCTCGAAAGCATGGTTCTCGCCCTCCTCTCTCCTCCTCCCTCTTCGGGAGTTAGCCTATTCGTTGATGAACCTCTTGCTCTCACATCCGAAAGTGTTTGCTCGCTGCTTAGGCTAATGAGTGAGATTTCATTCATCATAGCCACCTCCGTGGTTCTTCGCACTTGATAGTACCAGTGACTCCTCAGGCCCCCGACTCGTCGCATTCCTTCTTCTTGACTTTGCTCCTTTATGTACTATCTGGTTGATTTATTGGTATCCTTAGATTGATTAGTCAATTGTCATGTTTTCTTTAACTTGATTATTAGAGACAAACTTGAATTGTAATACGACATCGTGACGTGCACTTAGGTAGAGAGTGTTTCAGAGGGAAGTTACTCTAATCGGGCGACTCACCCTGCATGGAAAAACATTTCGTGAGCAAGTGAAAGACACTACGACGACGCTCACCGGGAAAATATAATCGCTAAGAAAGTCGTTTGCATTACGATCATTTTGTAAAACATTTTGGAACAATCGTTGGAGAATGTGTAATATCTAGAAGAATGTTGTAATTAAACTCTTATGAATTGTTTTAAATATAATTTTGTATGTAATGACCCGCACCAAATAACAGCCGAACACGCTTGACCAAGCCACTAAAAGCCACCAGAAATACTTGCAGCTTGACCAACACTTAAGAGATGTGGACCAAAGTTGACTTTTTCCAAGGATAAATAATTTTGGGTCGACTAAGACACTATTGCAGTTCTCGTCGACACGAGTTCATGCTGTGACGGGTTGAACGTCAAAACCACTTACTGGATAAAAAGTTATGACCTCTATGTAAGTCTAAACGACAAAGATTTTTATCAAAGTTGTCAAAAGTCGCTTTCGCTTGACCTGAATAATTCCTGCCCAGTATAAACATAACTTTGGATGCTGGAATGAAACCAGAGTCTCCAAACACCATCTTGAGCTCCAAAACCCTAAGAAAAACCCTCCAAAATCGTGAACCCGAGTTTGACCATTTTTTACCATTTGCGAGCCGTGGGGGTTTGGACCAAAAGAGGCACCACCGGCCGGCCACCGGCAACACGCGCCAGACATGGAGGAGGGGGACATCAGGACGGCCGGGCCGTGGAAATTTCAGGCTAATACCGCCGGACGCTACGGATCTGCCATGGCATAGCCGCGTTGCCACCGTGGGTCACCGGGTGAATTTTTGATTTTCCGGCTTATTTCGTGCCAATTCACCACCCCATAGCTCCTTTCCACCGCTTTGGACCCCGAACTCATTTCCGTGGTCCCTTTTGCGCATTCCTCACCGCTTGAAAGTTACAACGAAATGTAAGTTACCGAAGGTCGATCGAGTTTTCCGCCACGACAATGATCGTTGACCAAGGTAATGGTACCGGCGAGTTCCCGGTCTCAGCTTTCCATTGATATGTTGTTTGTAAATTTTGACGCCGCTTAAGGTTTTCCATTTTAGGTTGTTTTGATAATTACCGGTAGTTTCGGATCGAATAGAGCACCAATTGGTCAAATTTGGCAAATTGAAGTTGTATTAGTGAAATTGGATAGTTTCGAGGAATTATTTCGACTCGCTCAATTCTCGGTGAAATTATATTCGTGAAAAGCCCCAATTTTAGGTATCGAGCCTATAGGGCACATTGTGTAATTGGACTTGTCGGAGTTAAATTTGGATGGTCTCATAGTTCTAAAAGTTATTCTAAGGCCTTAGGGATATCCGAATGTCGTTGGTTCAATTATTGGAGCCTAAGTGGTATTATTTATATTACAGGCATTCACGCCGAGCCGGGAGACGATCCTGCGGAAGGACAAGGCTAAGCGTCTGTAGTCAGTGAGTGGTTTACTTGTTTTAAAATGATTTGGGGTATTATGTGATATATCTATTGTGATTAAATATTTTACTTATATACCTTTTTTGATCAAATGATCAAGCTGCATACAAATGTGATTATCTGGCTCATATAAAACAAGTTATCATTTCATGTGAACTTTGTCAACATTTTAACTGTTTGGAAGATGTACTGAGTTCGTGGATGAGTCTGTGGTATTTTAAATATGTTGGGTACGTGGATTGAGGTTTTAAACCCCCTTGAAAAATTATTATTTTATGAAATGGATTTTGAAATATATGTGTTTAAAAAATTGGTTAAGGAATATGGTCATTGAGGTATTTCTCAAATTTCGTCTCACCGAGGAACTAGATCTTAAATGTAGTCGATCGAGTTGTGGAAAGTAAATCTATAAATTCAGAATCTCTAAGATACGGTGACGTTGGAAAAGTACACGTGAGTAAGGATATCAGGTTGGAGGTTATAAGGTGATGTACCATATCAGACCGATCGGGTCCAAGAATTATATTGTAGTGCACTCGGGATTGCCACTTGTCAGGTTGGTTTTATCCAACTACTACATATTATTTCCACAGCCGTGAGGCTCCAAGCTTACCCGACGTTTATACTGAGATTGCCACTGTCGAGGTCAGTTACATCCAACGACATATATATTATTTCACGGCCGAGGCCTGCCACCGACTCGCTTGGTATTCCTCGGGCCTGCCACGGTCAGGTCGGGTTTCTCCAAGGTCATATACACTCCACCCGCCGTGAGGCCTGGCAGTTTACCGACGGCTTATCATCATTAGTTTTACCATAACATTTCCCGATGTTGGTTATCGTGAGGAGGGGTGTCCCACGGTTTAGGATGGGTACATGGTATGATACATCGTTAGTGTATATGGTATGGTACATTGTTGGCGTATAGGGTATGGTATATCGTTGGCGTATAGGGTATGGTACATAGTTGATTTATATGGTACGGTACATTGTTGGTTTCTGAGTAAGGCATAACCTTTTAATAGTTATGATTAGTTGTATTTTCCATGATTTAATTGTACGACATGATGTCTATATGTTTTATGCATCAAATTTTTATGTGGTGAATAAATTCAAGTTATAAGATTCTTGATAATGAAGTTGGTTAATTTATTGAGCATGACTTTTATAATGTTGGGTTTTGGTAAAGTTGGGTTTTGTGAAATGTTTGCTAAACGGGGAACATTACAAAGAGTGGAAGTGAGGTCTTGAGAGAAGAAATTTTCGAAAAATAAAAGCATTATTTTCCGTATAAATTATGCCACTCACTGAGATTTATTTCTCACGTTTATTGTTTAAATCTGTTCCCTAGGTTCGGGCATTTCGTAGGGCCTACCTCGTGCTAGGTTCAACACCGCCTTCTCGCGATAATTTACAGCACTCTACCCCATCCATCCGTTCGATTTGTCGGACCTATTTATTTTATTTTGTAACCCTAAATCAAGTAAATACTCTTAGAATGCTCTGATATTAGTATTATACTCATATGGGTCCCTATTATGTATGTTGTGGTTATGACCTACATTTGGATAGGTCGGTCGTGGATTTTACTATATAATTATGGTACTGCATGTGTTTAATTTTCGTTTAGGTGGGGTCCCTTTGTGCATTCCCTAGGGATTGTACAATGAACTCCACTCAGGCGCGACCACCCGGAACCCCGGGAGGTGATCCTGCCCGTCCCATCATGTATGTTTTAAAATGGACATGGATAAACCACCCCGTGGTCATTTTTTTCTCATAAGTGGACCCGGTAAGTTGTTATATTATATCAGCCTCAAATACATATGTTACTATGTTTTCATAAGTCAAGCTTTGGATAAAGCCTTCATGCATAAATGGTACTACGTCCGATTTTTGTTAAAATTATGGATCCCGATAAATGGGACATAATAGTGCAGTATCGAGTCACTCGAGATCCACGAGTTTTCCACAGGTTAACGGTTGGTCAACAGACTGTAACACCCCGAAATATACCCTAGTCGTTTTCGACATATTTAGGGTATTTTGTAAGCATAATTTGACTGTTTCGTGAGTTAAACGCAAACACTAAACGAGACCCGGAAGTTACAAAATTTAAGGACAAATATGTAAATTGTCCAAAAAAGGGGCTTCTTAAAAGTCATAATTTGAAAAGACGGCGGGCCAAAGAAGAAATAATAGGAATTAAGCTGTGTAATTCCTGTAAAGACGAGAGGCCAAAATACAATAAAAGAACAAATAAAATGGCCAAGAGTAGGGGGGCCAAAATGCAATTAGAGAAAGCTAACCCAAAAATGGGTTTTTGGAGGGCCAAACATGGCCTTAGCAAACATGGGATTTTAAAGACCAAAATTGGTCTCATGTTTTGGAGAGGAGAGAAACCGTGGAGAGAAGAAGAGGAAGAAGAAGGAGGAGCTACATCACAAGCCAAGGTATGGAACTTGATTTTCGTACGGAAACCAACTCGATTATGAATTTTATGAGATTCGCATGTATCTGGGTTTGTATGATGATTATTTTGCTCAAACCTAGGGTTTTGCCAGGTTTCATCTAACCCAAAAATTAAGGAAAGTAGGCTGGCAAAACCCCATATGGTACAAGATAATTATAGAATCCTCCCTTTGAGATGGATTCATGGTTAATAGTAAGTAAATGAGTTAGGGTTTAGAATAAACCCTAACTAATCATCATGTTTGGTTGTATATGGGTCATAACCCATATTAGAAGGGTTTTGGAAGAAATCCATGATGGATTTTTGAAGAAAGATATGAAATTTAAAGATGAATTGAATATAAAAGAGATTCCAAGGTGAATTGGAAATGGTTTTGAGGTGTATATGAAGTATATAGTTGATTTGGGTATCAACACATGGAAAAATGGGAGAAAAATACACCTTTTGGGCATTTTCGGTGATGTGTACCGGTACACTTTGAACATGTACAGGTACACTTTGTGTTCTCGGGTTGCTTTTGGCCAATGTACCTGAGACACATTAGGGTGTACCCTAAGACACCCTGCTCGTTTTTCCAATTTCGACCGCTTTTATTTTGCCATAACTTTCATTTCTTATTCGATTTGAGTGATTCAAGTGGCCACTAAATAGACTTCAAGGAGAACCAAACTTAAATAATAAAATCGTCGTTGGGCTCTATGGTCTAAAATGAACTCAGTGGGCTATGTGCAAGCCAATTCCTGCATCCGTTTGAACATAGAGTAAATTCAGTTGTTTCGAACGTATCTCAGTTCCTAAGCCTCCTAATTGGGTGATTCCGCTTTGGAATAGAACCCTTAAGTACCTTAGCTTTAAAGGAGTACAAAGATCCAAAGCAAATATTGAGACAAGGCACTGGAAAATAAATATTTCAAACCGTTTCCTAAGAAACCCAGAAAACCGAATTAGCTGGGCATGAAAATGCCATAACTCGAAGTTCGACGATCCGAATGGATTGATTCCAATTCCTGGGTATAGTAGATTCATAGAAAAATTAGAATACTTAAATAAGGTGTGATTACATGCTCATCATACCTTACCAGTATATGGAATACGATCTGTCATGAACACATAATGTGGCTAAGAATGCCTATTATAAGATAGTAAGCCATCAACCCATATAATCAGAAACTACCTAAGACCGCTATTGGCACAACACTCCTCGTCTTGGATTAGTACTTCCTACATTCTGATTAGTGCTCCCAAGACTTCGATTAGTACTTCCTAAGACTCCCGATTAGTGCTCCCAAGACTCGATTAGTACTGGGTACCTGCTAAGGTCTCAGATCTCGATTAGTCATTCTAAGATTTCGACAAGGCTACTAAGACTCCTCACATGTTAAGTGCTAGGCACTCATTCCGATTAGTGCCACTAAGACTCCCCTGTCCCGTTATGCTACTCAAGACTCCCGTCCCGATTAGTGCTACTCAAGACTTATCCCGATTAAATACTACGACACTTCTGCATCGTATAGCATCTTCTGGTACTTATCATGGTCGCGGTACTCACTCATTCCTCAGACACTGGTCTAGGAAGTCAAACAATTATATGATAAGACTCGAATTAAGAATAAGAGAAAGATCCAAAGTACCTCAGATCCGTTCCGTAGTACCTACTTCTGCAATTCCCGTCTCCGATCAGTCTCCGTAAGACCTACGGCACTCAGATCCGATAAGTCCCGATCCGATCGTCATGCGCACTCTACCCGCACTCCTGCATCCAATGTCCTCAGATCCTGGTCAAGCCTGCGGTACCTGGGCAAAAATTCTGTATCCGATAAGTCCCCAGATCCGAATAAGTCCCGTAAGACCTACGCAATTCGCATCCGACAAGTCCCTGTGATCCGATCAGTCCCGCAGCACCTACGCGCACTCGTATCCGATAAGTCTCAGATCCGACAGTTCCGCAGCACTCCATGGGTACCCCGATCCGATAAGTCCCCAGATCCGACAAGTCTTAGTACCTACGTACTCCCAGATCTTTATAAGTCCCGTAGTACGCACGGTACTCCCGTATTCGATAAGTCCCAGATCCCGAATAAGTCCCGTGGTACCCATGTGCACTCGTATTCGATAAGTCTCAGGATCTAAATAAGTCCTCGCTCTAATCTTGTTCTATAAGCATCTACAAGTACCCCAGATCTCGATAAGTTCTCGTCTCGTATCTCGATTGGGCTCTCGTAGTACTGACGTACTCTCAGATTTGATTAAGTTCCGTAGTACTCACGTACCCCGAACTGAATAAGCTATGTCCTCGTATCTGATTAAGTCTCAAGTACCCACTGCAATTTCAGATTTGATTGCCATGTCGCATCTTATTTAAGTCTCGTAGTATCTACCTGATGCTCAGACTAATCAAGTTTTGTAGTACCTACGTACTCCCGTGAACGGTAATATAAAGATAAGTCCAAGAAGACCACGACTACTCCCGTGACGCAGAAATAAGTATAAGTCCAAAATAGGTACCTAAGGGTACTCTCGCTGCATCCGAAAGACTCTGTAGTATAAGTTCCGTAAGACGTGATATACTTCAGTACAAGTATAAGATAATGGCACCAAAGATAATTTTTGTAGTACTTACAAGTACTTCGTATAAGAATAAGTTCTATAACTCCTACTGAGTCCCGACAAACATAAGTCCGTTATAGTATAGTTCTCAGAATTCCTACGGAGTCCCGAATAAACATAAACCGTTATAAGTATAAGTTCAGAACTCCTACTGTGAGTCCCGACCGAAAAATAAGTCCGTTTATAAGTATAAGTCCCGTGATAAGAATAAGCTCTGTAACTCCTACGGGAGTCCCGAATAAACATAAGCCTGTTATGAGTTTAAGTACTTGTATAAGTCCATGATATGAATGCATGAAATTTCTGATATCTGTTATGGTTATACACTTATTATAATTGTGTATATGCATGTGTATCTGTATAAGTTATAAGATATGTTTCCAATTGCTGAAGCTTAGCACACGGTTTTTAATCCGTGTAGGCAATGTGTGAGGTGACGCCAAGAAACATCCGCATACCGCCAACACACTTGTAAGGGCTACTACATGTAGGTTCCAAAGGCTCATTTGTAAACGCGGAAAGATAGCTTGTATTTCAGAAATGGAACTCGCTTATATATGTCTAGATTTTGATGGACACCAATTCCTGGTAGTTCTTTGATTTGTATATAATATTTTGATTATGTTATAAGATGTGGGCTATACCAGTTTTAAAAAAAAATCGTAAAGAGTCACAAGCCCCAGTCTCGTCCTAACCGGCTCGTATCCGCCTAATCTAGTAGACCGAAAGTTAGTAAGCGTGACAAGTTTGCACGTGAGCCCAGTTTAGCGCTTCGAGGTCTCAGACACATGTACCTACATAGAAATGTGTCAGTCTAATGCGATGTCCCGTCCCGTATGTCGACTAGAATGAATTAGTACCCAATCCAACCAAAGATTAAGACAGAGATTTTAGTTCTGATGGGAGCTTTGATGGTTCGGGCGAGAGTCACGCTCCAACTTCGTAAAGACATGAAAAGAAAGGACCTCGACATAGAACATGCACATGTTAGAGCATGAATTTCGAGGACTAAATTCTATACGGAGAATTGTAACACCTAAATATACCCCAGTCGCTTTCGACGTTTATGATTTCAGAAGAGCACTGAATCGCTTCGTGAGTTAAACGCGAAACACTAAACGAGAGACCCTGAAGTTACAAAACTTAAGGACAAATATGTAAATTGTCCAAAAGGGGCTTAAAAGTCATAATTTGAAAAGACTAAGGGCCAAAGAAGAAATAATATGAATTGCCAGGTAATTCCGTAAGATGAGAGGCCAAAATACAATAAAAGGAAATTGAAATACAAATGGCCAAGAGTAGGGGGGCCAAAATGCAATTAGAGAAAGCTAACCCAAAAATGGGTTTTTGGAGGGCCAAACATGGCCTTAGCAAACATGGGATTTTAAAGACCAAAATTGGTCTCACGTTTTGGAGAGGAGAGAAACCGTAGAGAGAAGAAGAGGAAGAAGGAGGAGCCAGATCAAGCCAAGGTATGGAACTGATTTTCGTATGGAAACCAACCTTGATTATGAATTTTATGAGATTTGGCATGTATCTTTGGGTTTGTATGATGATTATTTTGCTCAAACCTAGGGTTTTGCTAGGGTTTCATCTTAACCCAAAAATTAAGGAAAGTAGGGTTGGTAAAACCCCATATGGTACAAGATAATTATAGAATCCTCCCTTTGAGGATGGATTCATGGTTAATAGTAGAATGAGTTAGGTTTAGAATAAACCCTAACTAATCATCATGTTTGGTTGTATATGGGTTACAACCCATATATTAGAAGGTTTTGGAAAGAACCATGATGGATTTTTGAAGAAAGATATGAAATTTAAAGAGAATTGGAATAGAAAGAGATTCAAGGTGAATCGGAAATTATTTTTGAGGTGTATATATATATAGTTGATTTGAAATATCAACACATGGAAATGGGAGAAAATACACCTTTTGGGTATTAGATGTACTATACTTTGAACATGTACCGGTACACTTTGTGTTCTGGTCATTTTTGGCCAATGTGTACCGGTACACCCTGTTCTGTTTTTCTAATTTCGACCAGTTTTGTATGTTGGCCATAACTTTCTCATTTCTTATCCGATTTGAGTGATTCAAGTGGCCAATTAAAATAGACTTCAAGGAGAACCAAACCTAAAGAAATAGGAATCATCAAATTCGGGCTCTAAGTGGTCTAAAAATGCACCAAAGTAAAGCCAATTCCTGCATCCGTTTGAACATAGAGTAAATCCGAGTCGCTTCGACGTATCTCGAGTTCCACATCTGGACTCGGCTAGATTCCAGCTGGGAATAGAACCCTTAACACGTTAGATTTAAAGTAGTACAAAGATCCAGTGCCAAATATTGAGACAAGGCACTGGAAAATAAATATTTCAAACTGTCCCCTTTAAAATTCTGGTAAACCGACTGGGCTTGGCATGAAAATGCCATAACTCGAGTTAGGACGATCCACGGATTGATTCCAATTCCCGGGGTATAGTAGACTATAGAAAAATAAGAATACTTAAATAAGGTGTGATTACATGTTCATCATACCTTACCAAGATATGGAATTACGATCCGGCTATGAAATCACATAATGCGGCTAAGAATGCCCCATTATGAGATAGTAAGTTAATGAACCCATATAATCAGAAACTACCTAAGACCCCAGTTATTAAATGACATAACACTGGGCCTTGGATTAGTACTTCTAGATTCCCGATTAGTGCTCCGCACTC